>JAGSMP010000162.1:620000-1220000 GCA_029286625.1 Parnassius orleans | reverse complement strand
ATACTGCAAGACTGTGTTATAAGTACCCAGCGGTATGCATATGTAGATTTTGAGTTCTTCAGAGAAAGTTGCAGATCCTACACCTTCATTTGTTTTAGAAACATCAGTGAAAACTCTAAGCTCTTTTGGGCTTGGACTAAATGGTTATATTACAATCTACATCTCCTTATCCCACCCTTAGATTTTAAGTAAGAATTCCATCCTTAGGGGCATTCCATCCCTCAAGTATAATCTCTATTTAATAAAAAGAGAATTATTTAAACTAGTTTAGCCGTTTCCGAGATCGATGAATATACGTAACATACGCGTCGAATATAAAAATTCCTCGTTTTTAGTTATAAGAACATCACAATTAATATATAAGAAGCATATAAGCAAGGATGTCGATGATGATGATGCAGGAAGTCGAAGGATGCAGATGGCTTAAGACTGTGCTTTGTGGAATTCCTTGGGGGAGGGGGGGGGGAGCTAAGTTCAGCAGTGAGCTTGTGAAGGGCTGTAATGATGATGATGATGATGATTTAAAATTTAATCATAATCAGTGCGAAGTGCCGGTGCTGCGCTAATCATACTATATGGCCCAGCGCCTGATTCCGCTAATAAAAATCAAAATGCAGATACGTTGTCACCACAAAGGACTGAGATGGAATGCATAGTTACCAATGAAAAGGATCCCCGGTTCTCTGCACTGAGTAGAAGTTTTACTATTAATAATATGTCGCAAAAGATACCCAAATACAAATCCATTAATCACTTTTTTCGTCATTATTACAGCTCTTGACAATTTTACTGCTGAACATGGGCCTTCTCCAATAAATGCTACAATACACGGTCTTAAGCCACCTGCGTCCATCAACTTCTTACCAAGTCACTTTAGCTTTTTAATCCGTTGAGCTATGTTGGTTACTCTGGATATCTTCAACATGAAGTCTATTATGCAGACAAAATCTATCAATGCTCATACGTAAATGTAACCTGATAAAAATCCATATCAAAACTGTGATACAACACCTGAGTCAACGTGCGGAATTCGTCTCAGACATTTCTCTCAAATACGACAACAAAAAAGCAATCAAAGAAAATTAAAAGACAGGATGGCAATGGAATCGAGACGAAGTCACGTATCGTATCCCATTTCATTATCCAGCCTGTAGCGCAACGTAATTCCTGGAGATGTAATAGATTTTACGATTCGTCTTCTTTTGCATTTTGATTAAAAACGTCTACATTTACATATTGATAAGCAGTGTAACGATTTCCTTTGTGTGCGCGTGTAGATACTGTTAATAAATTTTAACTGTCTAAAATATTTACTCGTAGAATTAAAAGTTAACAGTGTAGTTTTTATTACGAAAATAAAGTAATTTAGGATTCATAAAAGGATAATATACTTAAAATTGTCGAGACAAACCACAAGTTACATGATTAAATTGGTATGTCTATGTACTATTAAAACTCATTCCAAATCGGCATACTTATTATGTATCGAATTGTAACTGTAACCAGATCGTCGCTCCATCTAGTTGGAGGCTGCTCTACACTTCGCATATCTACCACGGTTGCACCTGTGTAGTTTGTAGCAAGAACCAAATTTCGACAAAATCAAAAGCTTTCTCATATTCCACATAGTCAAGACAAAGTAGCAGTTAGATAAGCCCTTTGGTCGTCTGTGGAATTTGCCGAAGAGGATGTATGTGAAGTTATTCGTTAGAGAACAAATGCAACGATAACGGTGGCGTTGTGGTAGGGGGCAGTGAGGAAGCGCGCCCGCACACATCGGTCTTGCCAGCTCGCCATTCACGCTACGAAACTCTCTGGCGATGGTCTACAATAAAATAATACATACCAGAGAATACATCTAGTTATTAATAGTCCACAGTCTCTTTATTGAAGTCCCTAGTGACCCTAAAAATAACTGTGGAAAACAGCACGTAAACGCAGCTCAGAAGAAAATCGGTCTGTAGTTCTTCAACAGAGCGTTATCGCCTTTATTAGAGTACAAGACACCCACACTTCTGTTCCACGCATACGGAGAGAAGCTTTTCAATTTCGTCCCAATGTCACCATAAAGGACGGGATTAAAAAGCTTCTGATAAACTATACGTACCGATTTTACACCCGTTTTTAGAAACTCCGTGGCAGAAGTCAAATTCACATATTGTCATGTTTAATTATTTGAGTTTGTATTTTAAATTTATTAAAACTTTAATAACTTACTTGTTTAAATGAAATTTAAAATTATTGTAAAAGATGTGGTAAGCGAAGCTCATCATAATTCGCTTCAGTATAATAATTGCAGCACACATATTTATGGCGGCACGACCGGTTAAGGACCACACCCGTACAGAATACAAAAAAAAACTAGTCAATTAGGAGCATGATACTGATTTTCGTACGATGAGTGACGAGAACCGGAAACTCTTTTCACTTTTACAAGGCATTCCATGTTAGTTATCAGGAGTCACAACGCATCAGCATCTTGATTTTTAATCGAAAATAGATAGATATAGGTCCTTATGGTCTGCAGCACCCACTCAGCATTGAGAATTTGGGATATGTGAAATAGTGATAAAAAAGCTATTTTTAAGACTATTATCATTTTGTACGGGAAAAAAAGTGTTTGATTGGAAATATTTAGGTACATATTTGTATATGTTGATTTTGCAAGCTACTCAAGTAATATTTATTTATTTTTAAAGGAACCCTACATAATGTTTTCATCATGGCGTATAGTAGAATCATAAAATCAAAGCTGAAGTTCTCGCAGTTACTTACATACGTGTTTTATGAATAAGATTAACGTTTTATTGCGAGATTCTCTGGATCTATTATATTATAGCAGTTGTTTAATATTTCTAAAGTACATAAGTTATGAAGAGAATGCTATTTATGGTTTAGTTAATAAAAATTTACATTTTAGATATAGAAAAGATATCTTCCGTAATTCCACTTTGTTAATAAATTGTTGTCTGTAATACATGATATACTAGCTAACAGTTGAGACTCGTTAACCGTCCGTTTATATTTCTCTTCTTTTGATTGAAATAATACCAGTAACGCTATTACCCCGATATTCCTTTGACTATAGCTATAACGCTAATACTCCTGTTAACCACTCCAAGTAATCTTAAAATGTTTTGGTTGGGTGGTTCACGACAGTAATCGAATGGCGTATTCGAAACCTCGACTTTCCGAGTTTGCAGTCGGTATCCTTAGCTATTAAATTACTGTTGCTTCAAATATATTCGTTAAATGTTGCAAGTTGACGTTAGTTATTAGTTAAAATGTAAACTGGTGGTGGAATTCAACAAGTCAATCAACTTATTGACAAACGAAAATGTTCAGTTACTTTAACGAAAAAAACCGTTGACGACCCATCACTACTAATGACCCACCTGATTGGTCGAGTGGATACTGCAGCACATAGAAATGAACAACGAAAAGAGAGAGCTACAGTACGTTTTCACGCCTCTAGATTAAGTTGAAATACCTCAAAGCTCTCTAAGCCTTTAAACCTTAAGGTGACATAATGTTATCAAAAGATGTTTTCTCAATTTTAACATTAGTAGTGTAAAAAGAATAAAAGTAATAGAAATAGCCGATAGCAAAAAGCAGTAAGTAACGACGACTCACTCACGAATATGCGTTATTATTTTTTGTTAAATTATGCGTCTCAGATCAGTGCCAGCCGTACGCAAATACGGAATATACCTCTAAACGTAGTATGGGTGCACTGCTGCGCGGCAGTAGAAATTGATAAGAGGGTAGGTACAAAGCCAGATGGACGCGTAGGCAGGAAATGTGCCCCATTAATTATTAAACCAGTTTATCTCATCCGCCCTGTTCTACGTCAGATTTTTTGTGTAACAGTAAAATTACAAAAAATAAGAGTTACGTTTTCTGGTCTAATTCTGAATATTGTTATAACTAACATTGCAAAATTCAAAGAACATTAATCAAACTTATCAGCTCACACTAGATCACAACCTTGTCGATTATCACCCTTATAAAAAAATTAATCGAAAAATAATTATACACTTTTTATAACTATATTTACTTACGTAGCATGTTTCTTTCCAAAATACTTAATGATGAATGATGATCATATTATATGATCCGGATTTATAGCGTTGTAGTAATAGCTACATAGATACATAACAAAACGTCCTAAATAAACAAGGTTTGGTTGGCCTTATAAGCATAGGTAGGGATCGAATACTAATTATTAATAATATAAGAAAAGGCTAATCAGTACGTAACCACGCATACGCCCTAAGCTGTACACGTGATGTTTCTATCCTCCGCGGTTTGAAACACGTTTACCACCCCTGTGCTTGCGAATTGTTCCAAATAAAATTGTTTAATAGTCTTTGAGCCTACATAGTAATAGTAGTATTTTTTTCATTTCATTTAATTTCATTTTTATTTTCAATTGTCATTACCTGCATCTTATAGTGTAAACCAAGCATTTTGACATAACGTAATGTTATGTTAGTTTTCGTTAATTTAACTGTTAAAAACTTAATGTAATTTTTAATAAAACCAAACACCGCCAACTGTAAATAGGAAATAAAACAGATGACAAATAACGGTCGAGATTGCATTGCTTGTGTGATCAAACGGATTTATTTGGGAGTTCCCGACGCGCTAATTGAATTAACTAGTGACAGCTTGTTTCTCCCAATTGTCACACTGGTTTATACAAATTGACCGAAAGCGTTCTTTTTTATTTATTTATTCATTTAGTAAAGCCTATCAAAATCTATAGCTGAACGTAGGGTGAAATATGAGATTGGTAACGGCATTTTCCCTATAACCTAAAATAATAAATCTGCGTTTGTCAACCCACCGATAATGGCTAATATGGCAATCCCCATGAGGGAATCTTTAATAGAAAAACCTTTTATTTCTCTGACAGTCGTCACATTGTTTTATGTATAATAGGATTTATATATCACTATTTACAAAGTTAATAATTCTAAATCACTGGGCCTTGCTTTTAGATCAGGTTATTTCCCGGCATAGGCCTCCTAGCCAGCTTAGAGAAACTCTTTCTTCTCCAACTCTGCAGTGTTTCGTCTTACAGTCTCTTTATTGGTCTTCCTTTTCATCTCTAGGTAGGGTACTAACCTTCATCTTTTATGAAATTTAACCTGGTTGTCCGAAAGTGGAAAGGAGAGAGAATAATTAAAGCATGTAATTCCTGCGCACACTCTCCGAAATACATCCTATAGAGAATACCGAGAGGCCTCTGGAGCCCCTACTCTAAGCCTGTGTTTTTTTTTTTTTTCTCATCATATTATGTCCCAACAACCGCAACTTTAGCTGTTTTAATTTTAATTGAATATCCTATACCTTAGTAGGTTTCCTTATATTTAAAATAATCTTATACACTATTATTTCCAAATTTATGGCAATTGCTGTAATTTTTACAGTGCACAAACAACCCTGGTTCAATCCCCGCCATCACCAATGAAATAGTTAATTGCAATTTTAAGTGCTGCTTTACTTATTTCGACGGTGAAGGAAATCATATTGAAGAAATGTGTAAGTTTAAGAAAAAATATATTTCGAAGACATGTGAAGTTCGATAACACGAGACAGCGCAACGGACTAGTTGCAACATTACCTCTCAAACTGTGGGACTTATAAAGGTTGTAATTTTATTATATTACATAAGATAGTATTAAAACAAAAGAACGAAGAAGGTAGGTATATTTTTAGGTATAAAGGGCTTTCACAAAATGTCAATACATATTCCTGTACACATCCAGCTAAGAAGTAAATTGGACAGTAATACAATCCCATGAGCCAATCGGCGACGTTCATTCAATTAGTTGAAACACGCCGAGAATCTCATTAGTTACTGCTAAATAAAGGATACAATATGTCCTAAAAACAGGGTTAATGTAATAATTTAATTTACAATACATTTTTTGTAACGTATACATGCCGTGTAGTGGTGATGTTAGTGAATCCATTACCAGTAAAATAGGGAATTGCTGGAATAATTTCATGGCTTCCGAAATATTTGGTAAAATAATGACGTATAAGACAGACCATAAATACCCAGACCAGCGACGGGCAACAGCTTCAAATGTGCCCTTGGAACTACGATTGCCAAAAAGTTTCCCAAGTGTGGCGAACTACTACTACGGGAGAGACCAATGCCCAAATTTGAACTTGTATTTATGAAAAATAATAATTTGATAAATATACTTATAAACTTTAGCAGTATCGTAGCGGCGTAAGGGAATCCACTATCACATAATATTATCCCATAGGTGTATGATACAACAGAGTGTAATAAAACAGGAGATGGGCAGCATCATCTTCCTGATAACCACTCAACAACCCAATATAATCAATAACTGCAGTTGCAATCTCGCCTGCCAAGTATGGCAAATATCCTCCCTATGAGACAATCTATTGTGGATGCTTATGTTCTGCAGTGTACATTTGATAGGTTGTAATGAATCGATGAAAAAATATACAATTGCCTAATAAACAGAATCCATCTCCACATTTCGTCATTTTCGACCCGTGGGTGACGTAAGAGGCGGCTTTGAAAAATGCCAGAAAGGTTTTGGTGTAGTGGTAGTGTAAGAATATCCACTACCCCACGTCCCGTGGGTGTCGTAAGAGCCGTCAGAGGGAAACAAATCAAAAGGTGGGCAGCAGCTTCTTCATATAAATGACTAAAAATAAAAAAATGTGTTTGCCAAACCGCCTGCAAAGCGAGGCAACTACGTGAAATATCTTCCCTATAAGGCAATCTATGGGGGAGACCTATGTTCAGCAGTGGACTTATAATAGGCTGTAATAATAACGGTTACTGCGTGGCACTGCGATCGCACATCCACCTACTAAGCGTAGTATTGTGGCAAATTACTCCGCACTTAAGGAAAAACATATTAGGCAGTGGATAGTTACGAGCATACATTCGGAGAGCCACATGTATTTTGGGTCGTTTTTTTATTATAGAATAAGGGTGACAAACGAGCACACAGTCCACCTGATGGTAAGTGGATGCTGTGGCCCATAGACATCTACATTTATTCTCGATTAAGGATCAAAATGCAGATGCCTTGTCACCCCTGAGGACTAAGATGAAATGCCTCGTTTCCTGTGGTATCTAGTGGTGTTATGTGAGAGCGTGGTCCTACCCTGGTCGAGCCGACCCATACGTGCTACAACCATAATATACCTGCAGCGTGGCTCTACTACGTAAATATCAAAAGTCTTATATCAAATGGCCTTAGAAAATGTCAAACGGCGCGAAATGTAATGAGCAATATGTCCAATTAGCGAAACGTCCATGTTGGACATCGGCCGAATGTCTAATAAGCAAAACGTCAGATTATAAATGTCTGGACAAATGGGCACAAAAATAAAAATAAAAATAGATGGGAGCGATACGTACATACATGTACGTAATCTTTTTATAACTTAACACATTCTTTTTGATAGTTGACAGGAACGAAATTTGATTAGCATGATTTATTTGTTTCCTAATTTGATTTAGGGCACGTCGGCTTTTAAATTTATCCAAAATATATTTATTTTTTCAGAATATAAATGCAGTGGCTAAAATTAAAATAATATTTAACTAAAAACAAGGCATTCCATCTTAGTATTCGTGGGTGACAACGCATTTTGGTTCTTAATGCAGAACAGATTCCATCCATTTGTCAGTAAGTTGAGGAGCGGCTGGGCTTGGCCACAGCAAAGCCGCCGACGTTAATATAATATTTGAATTAGTCACAAAGTGAAATGCAGTGCATGGGTTCAAAGATATTCAAAAACTGCTTTTGGCCCAACCCGGGATTCGAAACTAGAACCACATTTTCTTCACGCATCGCACGTTTCGTTCTAACACATGCACGTACGCACGCTACTAGGATGAGATGACCGTCAAACGCTCCAAAAAATTGTAGCGATTTCTTCTACTACACGCTACTGTATTCGTTATTATAAAATATTTAGTATAATCAAAATCAAAAGACTATCTCTTACAAAAGTAACACCATAAAATGGCGTAAAATTTACATTAACAAGTCTAGCTGAAATTTGTAACTGCGTTCATCGTAACCGAGGTGTTATTTAATGCCGTACTAAAGTAGCTCGAAACAAGAGTAGCAAGGTAGTCAGGTATTATTTGTAGCAACCATTATCGCTGTTTATGCTTGCAGTCGTTACCATAACTACTCTCGGAATATTCATTATCGCAACCGAGAGGATAACGCCAAAATAGGGCGAAATTGATTTTTTATTGAAGTGTTGACTTAATTTTTTATTACCTTTATGAATATATTTATATAGAATAAGGGCGATAAACAAGCACACAGCCTACATGATGGATGGTAAGTTAATACTGTGGCCCATAGGTACCCACATGTATCCTCTAACAAGAATCAAAATGCAGATGAATTGTCAACTCTCGAGGCCTAAGAAGGAATGTCTCGTTACTAGTAAAAAAAGGTCTTCGCTTCTCTACATTTACTATACAAAACACAGCTGTATTAAGCTGATAATTTACGCGCGTATTCTGTTTTAATTATTTTTATTTTCTTTATTCAAACTTGCCATTTTATGTATGGAGATCTTGCTATAAGTTATAATACATAATACAGCAGGCAAAAAAGCAGCGAAGAGTGGGCGTGGTAGATTACACATGTCCTGTAATATTTTTGAAGTGAAAACATATTTAAAATCGTGAAACTCGATGAAAGAAAAAACGACATTAAAAAGAGACAAACATATACATCTATAGGATCTAAGAATGCAGAGGGCATTATCGCCCTCGAGGATTAATATGGAATGCCTTCTTTCCAGTAAAAAGGGTCTCCAGTTCTTTACAATCACAATTTTACGCTGGTTTTCTGAGAAAGTGGTCCTTCCCCATTCTAGCCGACCCATTCGTGCTACAACCATAATATCGCTGCAGCGTGGCTCTATCACGTATAAAACATCCTTATAATATTATCCTCCCAAAATTATAAAACATAACAGATTGACATCTCGATTTACTTATATCAATAATACTAACAGTAAATTAAAAATAATACACTATACCTAAAACTTAACTTATAAATAACTTACTCAACAGTGTAACTTCAGTGCTGAAGTGTCTAACTTCCGTACGGAAACTTCACCGCTCTCGAACTATAACTAGGAAGCCAGTGTTCGGAATAAGATGAAATCGGAGTAAGACTCAAGTTCGCTCATCGGTAACTTTACCAAGCAACATCCGAGTCATTTAATTTGAAATTCTTTATTTTACGTTTCTGTTTTATAATGTAAATATGATGACTAATTATTTCTGTCCCATTTTATCTGAATTTTGATTAGTATATACCTAAGTGGCTGTTAATTGAGTGGATAAAACAGACACACACACACACAAACACACACACACACACACACACACACACACACACACGCACACGCACACACGCACACATGTACATGCACGCACGCACGAACGCACGCACGCACGCACGCACGCGCACGCACGCACACACACACACACACACACACACACACACACACACACACACACACACACACACACACACACGCGGAGGCACCAATCATTATAATTATAACCATCTACGGACCTCTATAAAATAGCGAATATTTTCTCTTTTCGGTATATTAGGTGACGTAAAGTTGCTGTGCGTTTGGAAACGTTGACATTTTTTCGGATACTTGTGTTAGTTCCGTTTGAGTAGATAACTTTTCATTGCAATTAATATAATTTAATTGCTGCAGGCGGTATCGAACTCGGTTAGTCCTCATATTATTAAACTTTATAGCATGTGCTTATCGGCTTTAGTTATCACGGCTTTTAGACAGTTTCAAAATAGTTTTTTTTTACTCAGAACTTACATGTAAAATTGATTCCAATATTATATAAAAACATTAGAGTGGTTAGCAAGTTCGCAGTCCAACTATTCTATCTCTTCTTTAAAGGTGTCAATAGGCTGTCTGGTCACTGTAGCCCATAGACACCTCAAGTAACTTGAAACATATATCAATGCTTTTTCACTCCAACACGAAAGCTAGTGTAATAAAGAACCATAATCATGTATTTTAAATTAAAATATTTGATAGCTCAATAGATCAGTGACCAAGCATTAAGTCGCGGCCCATGGCAGTGGGTTCGAATCTCGTACAAAACAAGTGTATGGTATGGCCTAAAAATAATTATTCTAGGTCTCGATGTGTATCTTTGTGCAATTTATAAAATGTAAACCTCACTTTTGCCGCAAAATAACAGTGCTTGTACTGCTGTTAGGCATTCCATATTATTTTCTTTATAGGCGACGAAGTTCATGGACTGCAGTAGCTACTTACCATCAGGACTGTAAGTTCGTTTGTCACTTCAGTTTTATTTACAAAAAATATTAATCGATCAATACAAATTGATTGCAATTTTTTCATTATGATATTTTCTAGAACTTTTTAATAGAAACGAATGGCCATCTGGCTACCGTTATCTCTTATCCCTTCTTTATTATTTCTTTTTATTGATCTGGATACTACAGTTTTTACTAATTTGTATCATTACCATCTGTCGCCATTTACGACTCTCACGGGTAAAATATTTTTTTTACAAACTAACTATCTAAGGTGAGTGTCAGGATCGTGTCAAGTGGAAGTCCGTATTCTCTGTCTTACTATCTGGGTGACAAGCGGGAGAGTTTATATATGTATGTGTATGTATGTATGTTGTATATATTACATAATATCTTTTGAATTTCCTTCAACTTTTTATTTATCATCAAACTTGGTTTAAAATTCATTAAAAAATAAATTTTATTAGCATGTTTAAGTGTTGACTCGCCATATGCAATTCAGTAAAAGAAAACATTGTGAATGAGTACATGACTAACATACATGACTAACAAAATTGAAATAAACATTTTGAGAATATCTTTAAAATATGATAGCCTCCCAAATTTTCACAAAGGCGCAGCGAGACGGACTCCTCCTTTCCCTAAAACCTTCGAGATATCACAGAAGGACTTTGTTTTTTGTAGCAGTACAAATATAGGCAGTTACTTCGATCTATTAAAAAAAAATTAAATTGAAGTGTCTTTTTGTAATGTCAAAATAACATCTTTTGCTAAAAACATATGAAAGTATATACAGTAATTATAACAAAAAACAATTTTTTTTTTGTCTCTCTGTATGTCTGTTTGTTTCGGCTAATCTCCGAAATAGCTGAACCGGTTTTGAGGGGATTTTACTGGCAATTAGGTATCGGGCGAAAAAAACAAAACCCATGAAATCCAACGCTAATACATTCCACTCGGACGAAATCGCGGGGAAGAGCTAGTTTTAAATACAAGCACTATTTTAAAATACCACTGGCAGATTTTATATTATTTATATTGGAACTAAAAGGCAAGTTTTCATTAGAGGCTGTCAATTATGTTTAAACGTTGGCGGCAATTTCATTACGGCGGTTGAAAGCTTCCAGCAGTGATGTTCAAAATTACCTTGCAAAAAATAGTTATACACATTATTTAATATTAATATTTAAACTGTTGTGTGTAGAGAGTTAAGAGCTAAGTATATTCTCGTACTGATACTGACTGAATCGTTGATCTAGTGGTCGTCAACGCGTTTGCTGAACATGAAAATTGATTTGAATAATGGGATTCCAACCCAGGAGGGTTCGAATCTCAGATCAGGCCAAAAATCAGTCATTGGGTGTTTCTGTCAAGAAATTCTCCGTAGCAGCCTGGAGTCAGGGTGTTGCCGGTATTTACAACCCTGCGCCCCGAAAACTTTTCATTTTTAATTAAACTTTAGTCCATTGGAGGCAGATCCCAGTCATGGTTTGGTCGCTCTTGTAAAATAGCATCACGCTATAAGCAGGAGTGCTACCGGGCCTGGGCTGACGCATCGACGTACCGGGATGTAAACACCAGCGCCCTTAAAAAGAAGTATAATTCCACCTCCAGGTCCTTCAAAAGGGTCATTGCCAAGGCAAAGTCAGAGCACATAGGAAGTATTGGCGAGAAACTAGTTCGACTTCCTTCTGGGACCCGTGCATTCTGGTCTCTCGCAAAGGCTGTCCAAGGGAACTTCTGCCAGCCATCTCTTCTATCTCTGCACAGAGAAGACGACCCGCTGGCCCATGCCGCAAAGGAGAAAACCGATCTGTTAGGCACACTCTTTACGTCCTACTCGACTCTCTATGACGGGGGGAACACACCGCCGACCATCCGCTTTGTGAGTGCTTCATGCCGGATTTGCGGTTTACGTAGCGCTCGTTTCGCAAAGCACTCCTCTACCTAGACATCAATAAGTTGGAGGGATTCCGTCAGGCCCACTCCCCTGACGGAATCCCTCTATTTGTGCTGAGGACGTGTGCTCCAGAGTTGGCAACAGTTCTTACCCGTCTTTTCCGGTACCCTTACTCCCTAGGCGTAGTCCCAAACTCGTGGAAGATAACTTTCGTGCACCCGATCCCTAAAAAGGTAACCGCTCTGATCCGTCCAATTACAGGCCTATCGCTATCACCTCCTTGTTCTCGAAAATAATGGAGTCCATCATTAACTGCCAGCTCATGCGGTATCTTGAGGAGCACCAGCTGATTAGTGACCGCCAGTACGATTTCCGTCGGGGTCGCTCAGCTGGTTATCTGCTTCTTTACCTAACATACTGATGGGCGCAGGCGGTTGAATCCAAGGAAGAGGCTTTGGGGGTTAGATTGGACGTTGCGAAGGCCTTCGGTCGGGTTTTGGCACAAAGCGCTTCTTTCAAAGCTTTCATCTTATGGGCTTCCCAAAAATTATGCAATTGGATCACCGAAGGTCGTAGTAGACGATGCATGCTCTGATTACAAGCCTATTAATGATGGTGTTCCACAAGGGTGCGTGCCGCATCACCGACGCTGTTTCTTCTGCATATCAATGATATGTTGCAAACCGGTAACATTCATTGCTATGCGGATGACAGCACTGGTGATGCTGTATACACCGGCCGTGCCAATATTTCTCGGAAAAATGTCGCCGAGTATCAGAACAAACTTGTGTCTGAAGTCGAGTCTTTGCTCAACAAAGTCTCAGATTAGGGGCGACTAAATTTAGTCCAGTTCCATCCTCAGAAGACACAAGTTTGCGCGTTTATCGCTAAAAAGAACCCCTTTTTCGTACCTCCTCAGTTTCAAGGTACTCCCCTTGTTACCTCAGCCAGTATCGAAATCCTTGGCGTCAACATATCGAACGATGTGCAGTTTCGTGGTCACTTGGAAGAAGAGGCTAAATTGGCCTCTAAAAAGCTTGGCGTGCTCAGTAGAGCGGGACAGTATTTCATGCCGGCACACCGCCTGCAACTTTACAAGGCGTAGTTCCGGCCTCACATGGAATGTTGTTCTCATATCTGGGCTGGGGCTACCCAATACCAGCTCCTTCCACTTGACCGCATCCAGCGCAGAGCGTCTCAAATCTTCGTGCTCTGAGAAATTGTTCGGATAAATCCCGTTCGCCAAATTCCACGAACGCACGTCGCGACAAAATTCGCGATACCGTCCACACCATCTCGATGCTTGGCGGTCCACCACTGTACGTTTCACTAAGAGTTTTTTTCCTCATACGAACCCTCTGTGAAATCGTTTACCACCGGCGATTTTTCCAGACCGATACGACTAAGAGACCTTCAAGAAAAGAGCTTACTCCTTTCTTAAAGGTCGGCAACGCACCTGCAATTCCCGTGGTGTTGTAGTTCATGGGCGGCGGTAGTCACTTACCATCAGGTGAGCCACATGCTCGTTTGCCCCCTATTCTATAAAAAAAACACGTAAAGCCGTAGGTCCTACGAATGGTCTCTCCGTCCTTTCGTAGAGTGAACCTCTACTTGCGCATACACTTGGCAGTCCTATCCTACGCAGATGGCTAGCATCCGTTGAGACTGACAGCCATGACCGAAATTCGGTCTGGAACACATTATTATAATAATTTATATTGCTTAATTTCGCCATTTGTGGTGGTCGCAGTCACCGATGCATATTTTACGCATGAAAAGTATAACCTTGTCTTTGCTGTCGTGCAGTTGGGTAATTAAGGCACTATAAATTAACTTTTAGGATATAACAATCAGGTTTGTTAAACAGCTCCTACGAATATAGATGCTAAAAATAACTCAACATTTCGAGATTTCAAAATAAGTTTTGTCAAGATATATCATAACAAAAAGTTTCATTAAATGTGTTATGTTATATAACGACAGACGTTGGACTAGATGGGATGTTTTTATTAAAATATTCTAATGTAATAGGTTATGAGTACAAGCTACTCGTAAGCTAATTTAGACTTCAATAAACACGCTCCAAGTATTTCTCATTTATGATATTACACATTTTTTTCAATACACTTCATTATAAAATTTCTTTTGCTCACGTCCCAACCTAAGCGATATTACATTATCCAGTTCTCTGGTAAAATTCCGCTAGGCATAAAATTCGGGTCACGCGTATGGCTCTGAATAAAGTCACTTACGATTTTAAGGAGTTCGATATTAGGTTCTTATACTTTAACTAACCCTGTTAGAAAATATAAATATTTAATTTTCTTAATTTTTAATGTTGATATATATTGTCATTGAAGATGGCGCTATGTAAGAATATTCTCTGCAGCAATTTTATATGTAATTTTCTTTTACTTAAAGAACCATGTTGTATACTCCTTATGATAAAGTTACAAAGGGCGGACTTAATGCCAGTTAGTATTCTCTGCCAATCAAGTGAAGGCGTGGTACAAATATAGTGGTAGATGCAAAGTATTATGTACAGCTTTTATACTGAAACAAAACAAAAATAATTTGTTACTTTCTATAGTAGTAGTCTTTATTTTTGTCTTTTTTGCCCATTGAGTTTCTATTCATATGTTTTCAAAAGGCTTGTTATTCGAAAAATTAAAGGTATTATTTATTGATAAGCGATAGATTCATGCTAAACAACCCTTGACCCCAAAGAAAAGCTTAACCAGGGAAGGACTGCGCCCTAACACAATACCATATGAAACATAGGCAGTATTATTTCAGTATGGTCCCTGTTAGTTCCTAGGTATATCTTGAGGGTAGATGGAAGCTTTGACTTTGTAATTTTAACATTTTTATTAATTTTTTATAATTTACTTGTGAATTAATCCTTAATTCACCACCCTGAGACCAAGGGACCCACCACTGTTTTTAAGCAACTAAAATCAAGTTATTTTTTTAGCGTTTGGAATCGTGCGATTCGATACCTTTCTGCATTAAAGCACGGGGCGCGAAGTTAAGCGGTCGCATGCGCACGTCATTTGCAAATTTGAGTTTTGATCGAGTATGAGTCCTGGGGACGAATGGTGGTGTTTTATGTCATAAAAATTATTTTTGTAACTTTTTTATGTATATGATTTTATTTAGATTTAGGTTTCTATCATGCCATCTCAACATCGAAAAATTCAATCAATAAACCTTGCAGAGGTTTGTGCCCCTGACATAATCAAAATATAAGGTCCTCACATATGAAATTAGCGTTTTGTCGTACTGACTAATTTGATCTGAAATATCTCCTCTTTGGTTAAGAATTCCAAATTCAAATTTATAAATTCATTTAGCTGGTACATTTGAGTTTTGAAAACAGTCATTCATTTTTTTTCCTCATTATTTTATTCTTTGTCGTCGCTTATTACCGCACAATGGAAAACATGAAATATCGGTATATTTACGAGTACGAGTTCTACCGTGGCACCAGTGCTGCAGAAACAGCTCGAAAGATTAATGATGTGTACGGCGCTGGTGTCGCAAAAGAAAGCACGGTACGTTTTTGGTTTCAACGTTTTCGTTCTGGAAATTTCGACCTTTAGAACCAACCCCGTGGACGCCCGGAGACCAAAGTGGAAAATGAAGAATTAAAGGCTATTGTGGAAGCGGATCCATCACAAAGCATTTCAGAGATAGCTGCTGGCTTCGGGGTAAGTGATAAAACTGTATTAAACCACTTGAAGTAAATCGGGAAAGTAAAAAAACTTGAACGATGGGTACCTCATGAATTGAGTGAATCGAACTTGCAAACACACGTCGACTGTTGTGTTACTTTGCTCAACTGACACAATAATGAAGGGATTTTAAATCGAATCATTACTTGTGATGAAAAGTGGATACTGTACGATAATTGGAAGTGCTCGTCGCAATGGCTGAACCCTGAAGACCCAGCCAAATCCTGCCGTAAACGAAAATTGACTCAGAAAAAGTTACTTGTGAGTGTTTGGTGGACTAGCGCCGGTGTCGTTCACACACTGCACAACAAACAGCCATTAAGTTAGATGAGCTACAATTGGGAAGTCTGCGACATCCACCGTGCTCACCGGATCTTGCTCCAAGAGATTACCATTTTTTTCGGAATTGGGACAACTTATTACAAGGAAAAAAATTCAACTCCGATGCGGCAGTCCAAACCGCCTTCAAAGAGTTTATTGATTCTCGCCCCCATGGTTTTTTTTAGTAAAGGGATCAATGAACTTTCTATGAGATGGCAAAAGTGCATAGATAACAACGGTGCATACTTTGATTAATTAAATATATTTTACAAAAAAAAAATTGACTTTATATTCCTCCCGTACAAAACTCCAATTTCATATGTAAGGACCTAATAATTGCCTCAAAAAGACGATGGACAAAGCGTAGATAAAGACACTGGTGGCGGTCATTCAACAGACTTTGTTTCTGAACTACATTCCGACGACGATGACGCCGAATTTATTGTGAGTGATCACGACACCGAGTCTGAATGTTCTGATAATGAAGAACAGGACAGAAAACGATCAGTTTAACATATTTGCCTGTTGCTAGTCTTGAAATTATATATTGTGCCATTATTAGTTTCAATTTTTCCATATTTATTTTGTAATGTTGTTTTTAAGAAGAATAATTATTTATTTTAGGTATAGAACCCTTTTATCCCGAAATATTACTTTGTACATAATAAACATGCCATCAGTGAAATGTTAAACAAGTAATAAAGGTAAATAAAAAATAAAATATAATTTCGATAGTATTAAACCTGTTTTAAAAATAAAATTTGATCAGTTATTAAAGCACGTTGATAAATTGTATAAATTAAACCTCCACATTGCTCTTACTATTTTAAAATATTGTCTCCTTGTACCAAGATTTACATACTTACTCCGCTCGAGTCCAGTCTGGAAATGTTCGGATATTTCAAAAGATATTAATAATAATCTTAAAATAGCTATAGAAAAAATTCTAAATTTAACTTAAATACAACAGCCAGGACTCAAGCTACCTATAAAATTAGGTGGTATTGGTGTGAAAATCTTTCTAGTGTTGCATTGCCTGCTTTCCTTGCTTCCGTGTATAGTGTCAATGATTTATGTAACATAATTTTAAATAATAAAGTAGACATGTGCTTTGCTACGGAGGCAGGGCAGACATGGCAAACGCTCTGTCCCGGCGAAAATGTTCCACTGGAAGATAACCAACAAAAACAGTGGGAAATACGTATTCCGTTGGTACAGAGCGTGCTGAAAGATTTGTTTCATAATTTCCATAGTGGTCAAAATAAGTCACGCCTTCTAGCTGTTTCGACTAAGGAATCTAGTCACTGGTTACACGCTTTGCCATCAAGTAATCTCGACACATTACTTGATTGGGAAAGCTTGCGCATCGCCGTAGGAATCCGACTAGGAGCGGCGATTTGTCAACCCCATCAGTGCCCCTGTGGTAACAGCGTCGACAAGTTTGGGCTCCACGGACTTTCATGTAAGAAAAGTGCTAGTAGGTTTTCACGGCACGGTTCTTTGAACGATGTTATCCGAAGGGTTCTTGTCTCTATAAATGTTCTTTCGGTTTAAGAGCCTTGTGGAATATTTAGAGACGATGGCAAGAGACCCGAAGGTATGACATTGGTCCCTTGGGAGAGAGGTAAAGCCCTAGTGTGGAATGCTACTTGCGTAGACACTTTGGCAGCCTCTCATCTCAGGGGCACCTCGTATAGAGCTGGGGCGGTATCAGAGGCAGCTGAACTGAGTAAGTGGCGCAAATATGAGTCTCTGAGAGATGACTACATATTTGTGCCATTTGCTGTAGAGACTATCGGTCCGTGGGGTCCACTTGCGGTGAAGTTCCTAAAAGAACTTCATTCGCGGCTGTTCGTTGCTGCTGGTGATAAGAGGGCCTGTTCTTTTCTCGCTCAAAGGCTAAGTATAGCCATTCCGCGGGGAAACGCAGCCAGTGTTCTTGGCAAGATACCGCGGGGAGTAGGACTGTATGATAATTAGGTTACTAGTTTTAGTTTTTTTATATAGTTTTGTAATATTGTATAGAATAAAATATTGTATATTATGATATAAAAAAATGGAATGAGTATTTATTTCAAAAATCAAAATATATGTCCCTGATTAGTGGGATTTTAATACGGGTAGTGGATTAAGGGTTAATAGCTTTCTACTTTAATTAATTCGGCATTATATCATCATAATCGCCGTCGTCGTCTTCGTCGTCGTCGTCGTCGTTGTCGTCGTCGTCATCATTTTTCTCGTCATTGCCATAGTCATCATCATTATCATCATAATCTTCCTCCAGTTAAATGCTGAACATAGGCTATCCCTAAGTAATGATACAAAGCCATCAGCTGCTTCCACTTGTCTGACTTCCTGCTTGTCTTGCCAGTTTCTTCACTCCATCTAGTGGGGAGAAGAACACGACTGCGACTTTGTTTGCTTTATCGAAGAACTATCTAGCAATCTATGTGATAATAGTGACCGCTCTAATCCACGTACATCTACAACCAATTTCAAATAACGACCACTTATGGGTTGTACTCTTCTTAAAGTCAAAATACATGAGTGGGAGTGTCGTTGCTTAGCGGCAGAAACAGGAAATTGTGTCGGCACCCTAGCACCAAATGTCACAATTAGTTGTAGTTATCAATTATGGGCTCATATGTCTAAGGTGGTACCCATTCAGACGGACTCCTAAACAGATAAAAATTTTGTACGGTTTGCAATAAAGAATATTAAATAAATAAATAAAATCCTATTACCTAGAAGTGTTAATAGCATATTATAATTTAAAAATAATAATTATTTGTGTGAATTAAATTAAAACTTCTTTGTTTTTATTAAATTTAAAAACTCAAAACTAAGGATGAAAAATACTAACTTGGTACCGTACTCGATATCACTGGGATGATATTGCAAATGTGCTTTAGTAAAGTAATGTGCCAGACCCTTATCTTTTGCATTTACGACAACCCGACGACCGGATATAAATAAATGTTGAAAAGGGTTTCGTCCTATTCAAGATTGATTGCTCTGCAGAGATACCCTTGGGTGCGATTTGCGAGCATACATTCATTCAAATTTTCATTTAGTTCAATCCGAATGTTATATCATATATTTACATTAGGAATAAATGATCATAAATTATAAATAAAATTATATTTGTTGAGCAAGTAAACGAGTTTGTATATTACGGCGGCGTGTTGAGAAGGGATGGTAGACATGATATGGATAAAAGAAGAGTCGCTAACACTTCACTCTTTCACTTTCACCATTCTGTGTTAGTTCCCACTTTAATGTATGGTATTGAAAGTTGACTAAGGCAGAAGAAGCATGAGGGTAAAATTAATGCTGTACAAATGCGTTCCAAAATATATTAGGTGTGACTCGGAATAAGATTGCCAGACGATGTTGTGACCAGGATTAAGAAAGGAATAATTCGGTGGCTTGGAACATAGAAACAATGAATGAAGAAAGAATCACAAAGACTCATGCTTCAGATGTAAGTGGCAAAGTTGGCAAGGAACGCCCTGGACAGAAAATAATCAGTCATTAATAGAATCAGGCGTAATGTTGCGGAAATTGATTATGTTAAATTAATTTTTACTTTTATTTTTTAAGAAATTAATCGACAAAATTGACAATTTATTGAAGATGAGCCAAATTAAGAATACCCATAACCGGTGAACAAGTATTAATATAATATTTATGTTATCTCAATAAAGAACGAATGA
The DNA here is from genome assembly GCA_029286625.1 of Parnassius orleans. Taxonomy (NCBI): domain Eukaryota; kingdom Metazoa; phylum Arthropoda; class Insecta; order Lepidoptera; family Papilionidae; genus Parnassius; species Parnassius orleans. The sequence goes on along the minus strand of JAGSMP010000162.1, from coordinate 1,199,968 downwards.
GACGATATATTAATGTTTTTTTATCATTTTTGTTTTCATTATGTTTACAATATATCTGATAACGGCGGTATAAATGGGCAATTTTAGTAATTTAAGAAGGTTTAAAGTTTTAAAATATAATGATTTAAAAAAAAATCCCAAACTAAGCAATATAAAAGGTATTTTTTTTTAACTAATTATTACTCGCACACAACCGGCCGTAGTAAATATTGGTTAGGGTGCAATTAATTTATTTCACTATACAAGTATGTAATGGTAAATGGTGGTATAACCTTCCCGTGTTTACACTAGTATTTAAGCCAATATGTTTGCCCAAAATTAATTATTAATTGCAATTCATGTCATGCTATGCATACAATTTGGCCAGACCTCGCGTCCGTTACGGCTAGCAGCCTCTAATTAAATAAACCTTGTTAACGAACGACGTACCGTTTTGTCGTCAAAGAGAACTATTACTGAAGCTGTTAACGGGTTGTGAAACTGTTCGATAGTGAAATTGAGTTGATAAGTTGTTCGCGCGTCGTTTGTAAAGAGGAAGCTGGTTGCATGTATAGATATTTTGGATAGCAAGCAACATTACAGTGCATTCATATAGTATCATTATTCTTATCTTTAATTAAATAAACCTGTTAAAGAAAAAAAAATATTTAAAATATTTATTGCACATCTATTAATGTAGCATCATTTTTATAAATCATTAAAAACCATTTATTTTAACTATTTTACGATTTTTCTAAAAATATCCAAGTTGTGTAATAAAATATAAACAAGATCACTCCTGGCATTGATCTGTATCTGTTAGTCAAGTCATTAAATAAATAATCACACAGTTATAGGGTATAAAAATACAAAGATCCTACTTTTTATACCCTATAACTGTTGAATCATCAACATCATCATTACAACCCTTCACAAGTCCACTGCTGAACTTAGGTCTCCCCCAAAGTATTCCACAAAGCGCGGTCCTAAGCCACCTTCTTTTATCGACTTCCAAAATTTATTAACAGGTTTTTATATAAGATAAGGGTGACAAGGGAGTACACAGTCCACCTGATGGTAAATGGTTGCTGTGGCCCATAGACATCTACATCTATCCTCGTTTGGTTGGTGGTTGTTTATAAGATAAGGGTGACAAGCAAGCACACAGTCCACCTGATGGTTGCTGTGGCCCATAGACATCTATCCTTCTGTCTATCTACATCTATCCTCGTTTGCTAATAGAAATGCAGATGCGTTGTCAGCCGTGAGGACTAAGATTGAATGCCTCTTTTCAAATAAAAAGGGTCTCCGGTTCTCTACATTCACCATTCGAAATACAGCAGCATTAAGCTGCGATTTTACGCTGGTATTATGTGAGAGCGTGGTTCTTCCCCGATCGAGACGACCCATTCGCGCTAAAACTATACAATTAATATAGCTGCAGCATAGCTCTACCACGTTCAACTTCAGTCGTCACAAATTCTAACTTTTTTGATTTTAATCGAGGATAAATGTAGGTGTCTTTGGATAACAGTATTTACTTATTATAAAGTTGACCACTTATATGCACGTTTTTCACTTTTGTTTATATAAAAAGAAATGTAAATAAGTTTTAGCAAAATAAATAGAACCAGATTTTCCATAAATTATTCAGTGTATACAGATTCTAAATAAGAAAGGATTTCCCAGTTCCGATCCAACAGAAAATGTATGAGCTCTTGACAAATATCAACAAGGCATGAGGGTTCGGGAATAAGCGATAAATTAATTTTGCATGTACTTCAGCCAGCTCTGGAACTTATTTTTAAATCATGACAACTTGAGCTTCCTCATCCGGCCAGCAGAGAAGGACCACATCTCAGTTCCATAGATCATCACTGGCAACATGCACTGGTTGTACAGTCTCGTTTTCAAGTTTTAAGGTATACCTGACGAAAAGATGTGCCGTAATTTCCTGAACGCTACCCAGCCGAGTTGAATCCGTCGATTGACCTCTCGAAAGTCGAAGTTGGACTTACCTAGTCCGACTGTTTGTCCCAGGTAAACATACTCGTCAACAACTTCGAGCTTAGTGCTCCCAACAACTGCCGGCATATGTGTGACATGGACGTTATACATTATCTTTGTTTTGTCCATGTTCATCTTAAGACCTATCCGTAGGGAGGCACTATTGAGGTCATTGAGCATAGTGCTTAGGTCCTCCAGCGATTCTGCCTTAAGGACTATATCGTCGGAAAATCGAAGGTGAGTGATGTACTCGCCATTGATGTTAATACCGTCTCCTTTCCAGTCCAGAAGCTTGAAAATGTCTTCCAATGCAGCAGTGAAGAGTTTCGGGGATATAACGTCACCCTGTCTTACACCTCTCTGCAGTTGGATAGGTTTCGTACTCTGGCTCTGTACTCGGATAGCCATCGTAGCCCTACTGTACAAACACTTCAGCACTTCGATATACCAACAGTCAACTTGACACCGTTGATGGGACTGCAGCACCACCCAAATTTCGACGGAATCAATGGCTTTCTCATAGTCCATATACGCCTGACATAGTGGCAAATTGTACTCCTCGGATTTCTGTACAATTTTCTGAAGGGTATGTATGTGGTCTATGGTGCTAAAGCCTTTTCGGGAACCGGCTTGTTCGGGAGGTTGGAAGTTCTCGAGTCTGCATGCGAGAAGATTCGTAATGACTCTCAAAATTAGAACGAAGACCCGGCTCAGAAGGGAAATCGGTCGGTAATTCTTCAAAAGAGCGTTGTCATCTAATAATTGAAGAACAAGACCACCGGACTTCTGCTCCACGCCTCCGGTGTAGTGCCATCATAAAAGACGGAATTAAAGAGCTTCTGAAGGGCTTCAAGTACCGGTTTTCCACCCGCTTTTAGAAGCTTCGCTGTAATTCCATCCTGGCCTGGGGCCTTGCCGTTTTTAAGATGCTGGAAATCCATTCTAATCTCGCTCAGACTGACGTCCGGAATATTGTCGGAATCGTTATGACGTATCGGAATAGTGTCGGATAAGACTTGCTCTTGGATAATTTCTCACACTTACGTGTGGCTCTAACAACGAAGTGTACAGCTGCCCATAGAACCTCTCAATCTCACGCAAAATCTCAGGTGTCCCGGAAACGATGCTGCCACATTCGTTCTTCAGCTTCGACAGTTGGTTCCGCTCAATCGCTTCTTCAATACGAGCAGTATTAGAGTTGCGTAAGTCCCGCCGCATGCATTTGGAGATCTGTCTGTTGAGTTGCCTGTATGCTGTCAAATCTACTGAAGACTGCAGCTTCACTTCCCGTCTAACAGCCATGAGATTAAGAGTGTGATCGGAGAGTTTTTGTGTTTTCGGCGGGTCTTGCAAAACTTAGCTCCAACCGCATGGACAGTTTCCACGAGCTTGTCATTCATATCGTCCACTGCATTGTAATCTTCTAGGCACTGAAAACGGTTTTGTAGCTCGAGCTGAAAGGTTTCGGGACTTTGGATTAGAGCACGAGGGGGACGGAGCGTTGACTTCATTAGACGACACCTCTCCAACTTAACGTTTAGGTTCAGTGTGCCTCTAACCGCTGATGATCGCTACCAGTTTTCACCCTCGCGATCTCTGAGACATCAGTGAACAGTTATCGTCTGGTCGTCATAATGAAGTCAATCTTATTTTTTGTCGAAACGTCGGGGCTTGACCAGGTCCACTTCCTGTGGGGCCTCTTCTGGAAGAAAGAGTTCATCATAAAGCGTCCTCTTTCTCCATGAATTCGGCCAGCTGCTGGCCACTTGGGTTCCGTTGCCCTATTCCAAATTTCCCTACCTTCAGCTCACCGTTCTCTTTTGTGCCTAGTTTTGCGTTGAAGTCTCCCATCAACACCGTATAGTGGGTTTTGGGGGAATGCATGGCTCTAGATATATCCTCATACATTTGCTCCACCTCCTCATCGGGATGTGCGGAGGTTGGTGCGTAAACCTGTATGACCTTCAGCGAATACCGTTAGGTGATTCTGAGTATAAGGTACGCAACCCTCGTCGACACACTCTCAATCTGTAACGTACATAAAAAAATATAATTTCTTCCCATATAATATTAAAGTGTAACACTTGACTTATTTTGTAGTGTATATATTCTTGTTTGAAAAGTATTGCGAGAAAAAATGAATTAAGGGGACTACAGGAGCTAAGTGCAAGTTTTATAATTCCTTAATGTATATGATCCATTGCAGTAGACAAAAATATATGATATTTTTCAGAATTTATGCTAGTTAGATAGTATGTTGAAAACATGATACTACTAATTTGATACGTTAGAAAAATCGCAAAGATACGTCTAAACATTTCTTTTCACGATTAAAAGTAATACTAATATACATGCAATCATTCTGATTTTTTGTCAGATTATACTACAAATAACATTTTAACGTAATAGTGTTTTAATTTTTTAGTCTAATCTATAGATTTTTTTTAAATCGCATATTCTTATTTCTGCACATAGTACGTACGCATGTGTACCGACAGTGCCGGGCGAGGCCTGATTCTATACCGAAATTGTGTAAATGTGTGCGTGCATCATTCGACGTCACTTAGCTCTTTTAGTCCTCTTAATAATAACACAATATAAATAAAATAAATTCAACTATCATTAATACTTACAGCAGTCGAGCATGAATACTTATAGGGGAAACACTCACTCAGCACGATGAAATTGACTTATTTGCAGACTGTATAACACGTCTGCTGACTCTTTTTTATAAAATTATCGATGACATGACAATTAATAACTCGACAATTTAATTTCCTTGATTATGTACTATTTATTGCTTTGTATTTTGGATGTAATTTTAATTATGGGTAATATTAGGATTGTAATTGACATTGCATTATAAATTAATATGACAAAATATTTCATAGCCTGACATTGTATGATCCTTTCTCTTTTTTAAATATTGTACAATTATTAATTGAATAAAACTAGGTATGTTTACGGATATTATCCGTTTAATTTACTTATTTTAATTCCCGACGTTTCGGGTGTCGGTTCTTTACAGCAACCCATGGTCACGGGGAGGATAGAGATGTTTGACGTCCCGATGTCATAGTTAGCCCGGCTACCTTCAGTTTTGGAATATTAATTTTTGGTTCGATCTACGCAAAATTAGCTTACAGTATGTAATTATTAATATTTTATTATTTCAATTGGTTTTATTACTGTTTAAATTTCCTGACATGGGCTGTTAAAAGCTTCGAGATTTTATGTTACTATTATTTTATAATTATTTAATTTATTATTATTAATTTTTAATTATTAATTTATACAGGGTATTTTTGAAACGCTCCCGAAAACGAAGACAGATGATAGTACTAAGGATACCTATGATGATGGGTCACAAAGAAATTCGATCCCGAGGAAAAAAAAATCATCTTTTCACAACGTTTTATTAACTTTATTCACGCTCCATCATGTTATTATAGTTGAATGAAACGATATTTCATTAAAAAAATCATGAAAATACTGAAACATAAAACCAACAGTGGAATAACTGAATTACAATCATCTGACTAGGGGTCAATGTACGCACGAACGCCGAATTCGCGCGGCTCGCAACTAGCGATGGTACCACAATACCTAATAATTTACAACACTTGTCTAAATACCTAACTTATCTACTTAACCTACTATTTTGCCACTGTGCTCGTCTCCACGTAGCCATTTTAATTCGAATTCACAGGTTAAATAAACCAAATAACTGGTTCGAGTTCCCGCTAATGAAAAAATACTTAAATAAAATGCTAACAAGGTTAGAGTCATGCTTTTTTATCCATTGTGTAGGTATGTTAATTATTCTGATGTATTCAAATTGTACCTATTCAGATCAGTTCAGTACTATGTTATTTAAAAAAAAATTGGTTAAATAAACCAAATAACTGGTTCGATTCCCCGCTAATGAAAAAAATACTTAAATAAAATGTTAACAAGGTTAGAGTCATGCTTTTTATCCATTGTGTAAGTATGTTTATTATTCTGATGTATTCAGTTATGTACCTATTCAGATCAGTTCAGTACTAAGTTATTTAAATAAAATTAGGTATGAAACAGCTTACCGATCCTCCGTGGCCTTATGAGATTCTCCAAGGCACATTAACATGTTGCCGTATTCACGAGCACTATAAACGTACCTACGCGTTAGGCATTATCAAAACAAAACAAAAAACACAAAACGTAACAACAAGAACAATATCATTAAGTAATAAATAACAAGTAATAACGACAATAATTTAATAAACAAAACAATTGAACTGTCGCTCGTGATAGTCAACACGGAACTGTCTCAAAAACTAAAATATAAATACCCTATTGTCAGCTGATTTTCTTTTTTAAGTTTCACTGCTGGTTTTATGTTTCAGTATTTTCATGATTTTTTTAATAAAATATCGTTTCAATTAACTGTACTAACATGATGGAGCGTGAACAAAGTTTATAAAACGTTGTGAAGAGATGATTTTTTTTCCCTCGGGATCGAATTTCTTTGTAACCCATCATCATAGGTATCTTTAGTACCATCATCTGTCTTCGTTTTCGGGAGCGTTTCGCAAACACCCGGTATATTATAATTATTAACTTTTTTTGTTATGAATGGATGCAATTTTTATTTTTTTTAGATGTAAAATTTAACCGTGTGTGCGTATTGGATTTTCTGTAAGCCACAAGAGTTTTTGTATTAAATAAATAAATAATTTACAGAATAAAACACAATAATGTCAAATCTTGATGTCAGTTAATTAACGACTAAAAATTTTGATGAGATGAATACAAAAATGGAAAATAATAATTAGCGTATTAATTGCTGCGTAAAATATGGGAACTGGCGAGCTAACTTTGGCCGAACCCAAATAATGAAAGCATTCGCGCGTAGCATAAGGTTCGTTAGTTACAATAAGATGTTGGTGAGAAATGTTTCAGCAAGGAATACTAAATATTACCACTTACATAAACACCATTCACCAACAAGCAAATTTGAAAGTACAGCTGGCAGTTTACATTTTATAGGGCTACCACTGAATATTGCGCGGTATGTGCGCATGTGTACTCGTATTCTATTATTTTATTTGTATATATTGACATATTATATTGAAATTGATGACTATTAATAGCAAAACATCCTTATGCTAAAAGATCAGATCAATGTAAAACACATGATGGTCTGTGGCCAAACAGTCGCACAGAGTAGAAATTTTGGCTAAAGAATTCAAAATGTTGCCAACGTATAATCACTGACAGATTGACTGAATCAGCTGCGAATTTTGTGTGTTTTCAAATGTTAATGAAAAGGAAATACAGCTAGCTTAATAAATTACTACCTACATACATAGACTCCTTGCACATCTTACCAGGCTTCAACTCCATCCAGTAAGAGTCGCCCAATGCTGTACCACCTACCAACACATTTTTTTTAACATAACCGAAAACTAGTATTTTCTCCCATATCTTGGACGCAGTTTACATACTTGAATTTCACAAAGACAAACATCCGCACCCAGAACAAATATTTGTAGGCAATACAAATACGTGATTGTGCGTGATTCGAACCCGCGGCCATCAGCGCAGCAACTCACTGATACGCCACCACGACATGAAGCCGTTGGAATTATGTTACTTAACTGAAATTTATTTCAAATTTGAGATGAGATTGAACAAAAAACAAAGGAACACAGCATATCTATATCTTAATTAATATTTATTTGGCGGTGCAGTCATCGTCCCACAATGATTAACATCCGGAGACTAAGAGGTAATACGGATTTTAATACCAACTCCTATACATCCCTATACATCACTCAATGGGAAATACCATTGTCTGTTGTCTAGGGAAAATACATGTATATTTATTAACTGCACGCAATGTACCCTCCTAATTGGCAAACAAAGCCCTGGCGACGATTGTTGACGAGAAATCCACGTAAAAACTGTAAAAGTTGCCTGCAGACTTAAAAAATGTTGACGTCTCAGATGATAAATAACTTAATTTATTTTATTTTATACAAATTTACAGCATGTATTTTCACGGCATTTTCATCGAGACAACTTTATAACATTTCATCATACAACCTTATAATTTACTGTACGTTCCTCAGCATCATTTCTCTGTTACGCCACAGCCGCGTAATTCGTGACTCGCATCTGTTGCTAAGCAGTTAGCTACAAGATAATATAATATCGCTTATGTAGGTACGTGAGAAATAAAGGCACTTTTATGCTCCGAGTATGAGAGATGAAAACGCTAAAGTAATAAAGTAGGGAAAGACTTGAAAGAAGTAAAGTGGATAGAAGACTTTATGATGTTTGAATTTAGTGAGACTGATGAAATCACATTATGCACACCACGTGTACATAATTTTTAACAATTTGATACAAAAATTATAAATAACTTTATAAAATAAAAAGAAAAATATATTCAGTTAATTTTGTTACTAACAAAAGCAATTTAGGTTAGTACCGCAATTGCATACCAAGGTAAAACTGTGAAGTCGGATATTTATTTTATTTATTTATTTTACAAACATAAATTGCACAAGGACAAATCACCAGATCCGGGACAATTATTTGTAGGCAATACAAATACTTGTTCCGTGCGGGATTCGAACCCGCGGCTCTTAGCGTTGCAACTCAATTGCTAATCCACTGCGCTACGGAGCCGTCGATATGTGACCGAAGTCATGATATGCTTTATTATAGAGAATAATATAAATTGAATAAATTTATGCTGATTAACCGTGTAGTGGCAGTGTAGGAATATCAACTTTATAAAATAAAAAGAAAAATATATTCAGTTTACTTTGTTACTAACAAAAGCAATTAAGGTTAGTACCGCAATTGCGTACCAAGGTAAAACTGTGAAGTCGGATATTTATTTTATTTATTTATTTTACAAACATAAATTGCACAAGGACAAACAACCAGATCCGGGACAATTATTTGTAGGCAATACAGATACTTGTTCCGTGCGGGATTCGAACCCGAGGCTCTTAGCGTTGCAACTCAATTGCTAATCCACTGCGCTACGGAGCCGTCGATATGTGACCGAAGTCATGATATGCTTTATTATAGAGAATAATATAAATTGAATACATTTATGCTGATTAACCGTGTAGTAGCAGTGTAGGAATATCAACTACCCCATATCGTCCCGTGGGTGTCGTAAGAGGTGACTTAGGGAAATCGAAACAGACGATGACAACAGCATCTTTCTGATAAAAACTCAAAATAATTAAAAAACTGCGGTTGCTAACTGCCTGCAATGCGAGTCAATCCATCTCAACTCCACTACTTCATTCCATCTCAAATCCACTGCTAAATATAGTCCTCACCCATAGATTGCCACATAATACGCACTACTGAGCCACCTGTATCAATTACCTGCCTGCGTTTTTCATCAGGTCGTCACTCCATCTAGTGGGGGTAGCCCTGCACTGCGTTTGCCACTACAAGGCTGCAACTCTAAACTGTATTATTATGCTGCTTAATATATTTAAATGATAATGCATTAGTATATTGAAACAACTAGAATGTGTAATTTAATAATGCACAGATCTCTTATCACGTTCATTTACGACATCCCAACGACTGGACATAAATAAGTGTTGAAAAGGGTCGGGGTCCATTTAAGATTGAATGTTCTACAAAAATATGTAACGATTGCTACAATGTATTTATTATAATTTTCTTTAGTTTTATTGCAAAATGTTTGAAATAATTGACTTGGCACTAAATCGAATTGTTTAGAGTATATATTAGGATTTACAATTACTTTTAATTTAGGGAACTAATTTTGAGCAATGAGAAAAGTTGCAAGGAATCCTGTCTCCGACATTACTGCGGATCTAAGAATAGAAATCAGTTTCGAAAAGGACAATATACGTATAACATGATTTCAATTAATCTCATCAGATCTAGAACCGATTACAGTCAGGGACGACAGATTGTAATCTGTTACGACAGAGTTATTAAAATAATGAAGAGTATATAGAATTTTCATCCAAAATTGAGCTACTTACATACTAATATTTAATTGTTTTAATCAATAAATTATTTGCATATATTGCATTACCACGTTTTGAATTTAAAAGATAAAAAGGACATAATGATTAAGATTTTTTAAATTAATATTTATCACTATTTGCCTATATTACTTATTTTGAACCTTTTCTGCCAATTTGGTATATAATAATAATAATAATAAACATTTATTTCTCCCACTTTTTACGTAGTTACATTTCTTTCATAAATAGTTTAAGAATTTTTAGTTGTTGTTGGAGATAGGCGCCCAAACTAGGTTACCCTGTGCTATGGATCTCCTGGCTCCCCCTCTTGGCTTTATGACAATGCGATGATAATATTCACATTAGACATGTAGTGAGCGTTGCATGTGAAGATCGAATATGAGATTTCTAAAGTATAAATAAGAAAAAAAGGCACATTGAATACATATAGCATGCAATATGTTTTAAATTAAAGTGTATAATCAAAATAATATATAAAATTATATACTTATACACATATAAATATAAATGTGTGTGTGTGTGTGTGTGTGTGTGCGCGCGCGTGCGTGTGTGTGTGCGCGCGTGCGTGTGTGTGTGTGTGTGTGTGTGTGTGTGTGTGTGTGTGTGTTTCTATCTCACTATTCCACTTTTTACGGTAAATTCTCTGTTTCTTCGCAATTTATTTTCATAAGCCAATCTATTAATTTTTGTTACATTTATATTTCGTTAGTTGTAAAATCGAGTGTTGTCTATTAACTTTATTGTATAACCTGCCTATTTTGTACCCATAAAACTTTTGGGCAAAAGAAGATTTTGCTTGTATCGTTCATTAAAGTTGGTAAAAATTACCTTGCGTACATCCGCTCGATAAAATAAAATGATGTGTCTTACCTAGTTTGAAGAGTACCTCCCGCCCTCCTTCAATTGCGTGCACTATCCCCGTCACCACTAATCCCAGCACCACTACTCCCAACACACTACACTAGGAAAGACACTACACTAGGAAAGACACAAGTCTTTCCTAGTGTAGTGTGTTGGGAGTAGCTGAGAATGCAAAACTGCGATACAACCTCCATACTTAAGTTTGTTTTACAAAACTCTTCCTCTCTATCCACCTTTAATATATTGCAAAATAAGTTTTTTCTTATGTGCATGGAAAGAAAATCACTTAATGCTAATATACTTTGAAGTGGCAGAGAATTTGTATTATATATATATAGATGGATATAAAATAATTCAAATATATATGTTGAATTATTTTAGATCCTTTTAATTTTTTTCTTTGTCTATTATTCTTATCTTTAATTAAGATATTGTTTTTAATATTTACCTCTTTCCTGGTGTCACTTCTACACCACTGATTGATGTAGTATTAGCAGATAAGCTAGGTACAGGTTCAATATCTCTGTACTGATATGTAGATGATCTACGTGGAAAATGAAGATCAACCTGGAATTCAAACAAATTAAATAGACAAGGCAGACTTATTTCAAAGAACTTATGTAATGCAAGGGCAATCTAACATATAATCCAGTTTAACAATAATATATAGAAGAATAATACAACTTCTATACAATTATTTTGTCTACACAAATGTAAATGTAATACAAAATTTATGAACTATATATTTTGAAACACCCATTTTCAGCAGAATAGGCTACAGGATTTGAATTATCATACTGCCTTAGATCGACCGCTCTCATCGGTATACCATTTAAACATCCTATATTATAAAAATCGTCTGAAATACCTTTTAATAAATAGTTGTCATCTACCTCCAAATAATTGTTACTATTGTAACCATTCTTACAAACACGTTTTAAATGCCCTTTTTTATTACACTTTTGACAAAAATAATTCGCATATCGACATTTATCTTTAGTATGGTTCTTATATCCACAAACCGAGCAAGATATGTTTTTCTGTAGTTTGACGAACAGAATTTTCTTGGGCTCGTAAAGCAAAAACGAGTAGCGCTGCCGCTGATGATATGGCTAGTCCCTCATCTTGCAATGACCTTTGAACTGCAACTCGAGCAAATCGTACGCTTTGTGCTAATTCCAACGCTTTGTTGAATGTCAAGCTATCGATGTTTTCACTAAAAGCTTTTCTTTTTCCTGGGCATTCGCCAATCCTAGCACAAACTTGTATCTTAATGCCGTCTCATGTTCTATTTTAAAACCACAAAACTGTGCGACATGACGAACCCGGGCTGCCCATTCAGTTAAGTCCTAGTTTTTCATAAGCCTACAATATGGCTTACATACTCTACAATAATATAAATAAAACACGTGTTGTAGATTCATGTACATTTGAATAACTACCTTAAATATAGTTATCGGTTCCCACGAAAACTTTAGAGAGAATAACCCACTGAAGTTGTCGTTTTTAAGTGACAGTGTGCGCGCGCATCGTAACAACTTCATGGTGTCGTTTTTAGGTGTCGGTGTGCGCGCGCATCGTAAAAATTCAACTCATAATTTTTCCTAAACGCGCCAAAAGAAGTATAACTTCAATAAAACTGATATTCATTTATGTTTCAGTTTTTTATTTTATAAATCATGTACTGTCCACCTGATAGTAAGTGGCTACTATAGCCCATAGACACCTGGAACCAGCGACAAATAAAGAAGGCTACAGATGCTTAGTCACCTCTGAGACTAAAACGAAATGCCTCCCAGCCTGCTATTATACTGGCTCTCTATAACCTTCAGACCTTAAGAAAGTAGTACAAGTACCGCTATTAGGTGCCCAAAGTAGGTAACAGGCTACCCTACTTAGACGGGCTCCTAAGCATGAAAGGAGGCATACCATCAACTGGTGTTTTTCTAAAGCAAGCTACGTGAAGTGAACTGTGCACAAAAATTTGTTGAAATTTAACTTTTACGACAAAATTTTTGTGTATGATTTATCTTTTCAAATGCGAGGGAAGTTAAATTTTAAAAATTAAAATATCTCCAATAAATACAGTCACGGGAGGAGAAAGCATTTCCCTGTTCTAAGTCCGAGTGTGATTGCAAGGGCTTTGACTAATGCAACACGGCGTTATGTTTCGTGAATAATCAATACATTTATTTTATTAAGTCGCAAAGTGTTATAGCGAAGTTTATTACATTATCAATGTATATGAATAATAAAAAAATATTTTGTTAAAGTATTATTGTTTTTATGACATAGCTGATTTGAAATGAAAATAATTTTGGAATAATGCATGATCTTAAATAAAACGATGGTATTCCCTGTAAAGCAGTATTTTATTTTAGTTAAAATAAATCAGCCGGCAATTTCAAACGAGCAGAACACCGTTACGTCTTAATAGTGTTTTAATACAAAATTAATATAAGACCAATATTATCGATTTTGTTGCATCGGAGTAGTAAGGATTACTGTAATAAATTATGTATTACTACCGACAATTTTCTTATAATATGCGTTAATGATGGATGTAGGTGGCTTAGGAACGTGATTTCTGGTTGGTAGGACCCCTTTTCCGCCTTAAAATCCTTCTGGATAGGTACCATCTTCTTACATTGCTTGTACTGTTGTGTTCTGGTCTGAAAGACTTAAAAAGTAGAGACATTAATTACATCTTAACCTTGAGAGATGACGCATCTGTAGCCTTCTTTGTTTGAAGTCGGCTGCATGTGTCGATGAACTGCAGTAGCAACTCAACACCATGTCAGTTCGATGGCCACTTTTATAGTTTTATAAAAAATGTGACTTTAATTCGCCAACATTTTTATGTAGATATTTGAGATGATGACTTAAGGTAAGTAATACATATTATGGTTTAAAAATATTTATTACTCAAGATAATTGCAATTTTGAGACAATAACTAGGCTTTAAATGTAAATAATTAAATCTTTTATAGCTAACAATATGTTCCATTTTTGTTTTTCTATTTCGTTACAGACAAGATTTTAGATATAATTTATAAAATTAAGTAATAAGTTTAGACTAGAAATTTTGAACAACATTTTTTTTAATAATTTAAATAGACAATGTCACATAAATAATTTATTGATTAAAATTATTTATTATTCAACATGAAACTAATCAACATAAGAGCAAATGTTCTATTAAATATTCAACGAACTGAAAGCATTACCTTGTCAACGTCAGTTGTTACTACAATTGTTGGGAGGACAAAACAAATAAACGATCTTCACTATAGGTGCTATATTTTCGATTGTTTCAGTTCACACGCAATATTTTCCTTTATCACGGAGGGCGTGGTAAATCAGCAATCAAATTCAATTTTTAATTTCATTAGTTCCGGTGGGGACCTATTCTTAGATACGCTTACGTAAGCAAACCGAGAAATTTAAAGCGATTATTCGATTTAAAATACTATTATTATTAAACGATTCTTCTCGGAGCTACAAGTATTACATATTTTTAAAGAAGAAGGAGCATCACGAAGGATCACGAGGCTACCTTGATGATAAGTGGCTACTCTTGAACATCGGCAATATTAGGGTATTACTGTTGCGTTGCCGTTCAAATTATTTCTTAATTAGTTTCGGTCCGAAAACACTGCTGGTGAAAGTATGTTAGACATTTGAATATTTATTATATAACATATATTGTTTTAACTTATTATTACTGTCTTGACTACATTCCCACCTTTTGGTAAGTTTTGACGAAGCTCTAGATGTGTAAATTGCACTGTCAAAATCCTATTCAATCTTACCTTGAAGACACCCAGATTGTGATCGGATGGAAAGACATACACCGTCGAATTTATTTTACTCATTTACCGTCTTACGAGAGCAAGCCGTTTGGTTTCGAATGTGTGGAATATCGACAACAAAGGGGTGAAGGTCCGCCGACCGCTTGATTGTCCAATTGTAGAATGGGGATGGAGGAAATCACCGCTCAAGCTAGAGCTTTTATTTAAATTTTAACTGTCTGCACTCCTTTTCCATATAAACTTTAACTATGCCTAAACTGATACTTCTCCATGCTCGCAATATACTTAAAAAGGGGTACAAACTTTCCTTTCACGTATTATCCTCCCTTCCTCTCTAAGAATGGAGTCCAGCAATGAACTTTTACTGGCTGATGATGAAGAAAAACAAGATACGGATAGTATAAAATTAAAGTTACAGCCTATATACGTCCCACTGTTGGCCACAGGCCTCCTCTCAATTCTGAGAGGGTTTTAAGGCGAGGAAATGTCCGCCGCGCTGCCTCAAAGTTGGCGAACTTCACATGCCTTCGAAATATGTTTTTTTTTATTTCACAAATATGCAGGTTTCCTCAAGATGTTTTCGTTTACCGTCGAACACGTGGTAAATCAGGACTTAAAATTGCAATTAACATTTTCATTGGTGCCGGTGGGGATCGAACCCGGGTTGCTTCATCCATCACAGCCTATAATAGTCCAGTGCTGAATATAGGCCTTTCCCATAAAATGTCTCATAGGGGGGATTTTGCCATAATTGCCACGCTTGGCGGGCGGGTCGGCAACCGCAGTTATTTTTAATATTATATTGCGTTGTTATTAGGAAGATGCTGCTGCCCATCTCCTGTTTCAGGTTCCCTTCGTTGCCTCTTACGACACCCACGGGACGAAATGGGGTAGTGGATATTCTTACACCGCCACTACATGGGACGAATTGTACTGTGAAATTTACATCGAGCGCTTAGTCCCTGAGTACCACGGCTCTACAGGAAGTATATTATATGTAATATATTTTTGTGTTACTTCGGCCCCCTTGGATATATATTTTTTAGAAAATAATACAAGTAAACACTACCAATACTCCCTTTAACCACTCCCACTAAGCTTTTAAGCGAAGAAAGTAGCCGATTGGCAGATTTGAAATTTTGGCTTTTGCGGTTCGTAGCCTTAAGGATTAGGCAACTGTCGTTATTCATAATAATATTTTGTAAATCTTCTAATATGCGCTGCCATACCGTTCATCATATTGCACTAAAACTTTGTCAACTTATTGCTTGCACTTTTGCGAAGATTATAGGCACAAAACGTTAACTTACAGTAGGTGGCGCGCGTATCGTAACGCCAAATTTATTTGAAAGTTATTTAACATTCAACTTCAATGAATGTATTATCATTCCTATTCAAACAATATAACCTTTCCAAATTTAAAACGATATTTCCACAAGTATTTCTTCTTCGGCAGTAATGCGCTGGGTACCGGCAATATTATATTATATATATATATATATATATATACTATATAATATTTAATTATATTTTGTTTAATAGATATACAGGGTTATTTTGCAATAACCAGCCAAATTTGCAAAAAAATTCAGAATAAGTAATATAGACATATGGTGAAGAAAAATTTACTAAAAAAAACTCATAAATTCTGTCCTTTTTATCTTTTAAATTCAAAATGCGTAGTAATGCATTATTTTAACTGATTGTCATTCATAAATATCTAACGCTACTATTTTACTACGCACGTACACATTCGTAAGGGTCGATCGGTTGGCAAAAATGTTGTGAATTGAATCGCACACACAGCATTTGTTGCCCATAAATCACATTCAATTTGGGATAGTTTCAAATAAAATCGAAGCGTTATTTACCCGTATTTTCAAAACTGCAAAAGCGGTTTATCATTATTTATATATTTAAAATTAAGTTTAATTTTTACTACTGTAAAAATTATATTTAAATATTGTATTGTTCCCCTTGTCTAAAGTACTTTTATATCAGTTACACACTGAACAGCCGAAGAGCCGATGTACAGTAAAACATTCAATTGCCTAAAAGCATTTTGTAGTCCAACGTCGCAGTGTCAATTATTATGACACAATTCTGACTGATTGAGGAAGTAAAATATTTAATTTACAAAAACAACATTAACCTTAAATAATTTTCATGGACGCTGTTTTAAATAATGAAACATCGTTAATCTTTAATTACTGTTGTTAAGATTTAATTATGTTTAAAAAGTTCTCATGTCACATTTTAAAAACAATCGATGCCTAGATAATATATAATTTAAAATTGGATAAAAAAATTGGCGTAAAATCTATTCATTAAAGTATTAAAGTGGCTTAATAACGAGTTTTATGGAATTTATTAGAGGCCTATGTTCAGCAGTTGATATATGAAGGGCTGTGATTATTCTGATGATAATGATAATGATGATGACGACCAAAATATAACATTTCCTGGAATATAACATTTCGCAACAGCCAAGGTGTATGTAAACTATTTCATCAGTGCAATGTGTACTTATCTTAAATAACCGAAAGAAATAGTTATGTTATTTTCAATAAGCCTAATATAAATTAGTAAGAGCCTAATGAAGCCAAAGATCCTGCACATTGATTATATAAATACTTACACAATTTAAAAATACATGAATAAATGCGTTCTTGGTACTATACTGCTTGAGTTATAACTGTATGATCAGTGCACACCTTAATGCGAAGATAAGAGGTTGGATTGTACTGTCGATTTGTCAAGCTATGTTTTTTTTACTATCTTCAGAATTATGCGTGTGCTTAGGACAGTAGTCGAATAGAAGATTTTCTCGTAGACTTATTTAACAAAATATTATAAAAATGATTTTAATATCGTTGTAAATGGCCTACTTATAATTTTTTATTTAAATTTTAGACAAATTTGAGATAGAGACAAACCATTGTCAGTCAAATTTTATTTGTCTGTAACCTTATTTTAATGTTGTTAGGCGAAATATATATAGAGCGATGACGATGCTCGGCGGAAACGCCGAATGAACGTTTAAAAATTTAGTCTTTCCATTTAAGTTATTTAGAGCTTCTTCGGAGCTTCTGAAAGCAAATGGAAAACCGGTACTTGAAGTCCTTCAGAAGCTCTTTAATTCCGTCCTCCATGGTGGTACTACACTGGAGGCGTGGAGCAGAAGTGCGGTGGTCTTGTTTTTCAAGAAAGATGACAAGCTCTCTTGAAGAACTACAGACCGATTTCCCTTCAGAGCCGCGTCTACGTTTTCGAGACTCATTACAAATCGTTTAGCACGCAGACTCGACGACTAACAGCCTCTCGAACAAGCCGGTTTACGAAAAGGCTTTAGCACCATAGACCACATACATACCCTTCGGAAAGTTGTACAGAAGTCCGAGGAGTACAATCTGCCACTATGTCTGGCGTATGTCGACTATGAGAAAGCCTTTGATTCCGTCGAAATTTGGGTGGTGCTGAAGTCCTTTCAGCGGTGCCAAGTTGAGTGTCGGTATATCGAAGTGCTGAAGTGTTTGTAGAGTAGGGCTACGATGGCTATCCGAGTACAGAACCAGAATACGAAACATATCCAACTGCAGAGAGGTGTAAGACAGGGTGACGATATATCTCTGAAACTCTTCACCGCTGCATTGGAAGACGTTTTCAAGTTACTGGACTGGAAAGTATATTAGGTATTAATATCAACAGCGAGTACATCACTCACCTTCGATTTGCCGACGATGTAGTCCTTACGGCAGAATCGCTGGAGGACCTAAGCACTATGCTCAATTACCGCAATAGTGTCTCCCAACGGTTAGGTCTTAAGATGAACATGGACAAAACAAAGATCATGTATAACGTCCATGTCACACCTATGCCGGTAGTTGTTGAGAGCACTAAGCTCGAAGTTGTTGACGAGTATTTCTACCTAGGACAAGTAGTCCGACTAGGTAAGTCTAACTTCGACCGAGAGGTCCATTGACGCATTCAACTCGGCTTGGCAGCGTTCGGGAAATTATGGCACATCTTCTCGTCAGGTATACCTCAAAACATGAAAATGAGACTGTACAACCAGTGCGTGTTGCTAGTGATGACTTATGGAACTGAGACGTGGTCCTTCACTGCTGGCCGTATGAGGAAGCTCAAGGTCGCTCAGCGAGCTATGAAGAGGGCTATGCTTGGGGTTTCTCTACGTGAAAAACTTAGAAATGAGGATATCCGCAGTAGAACCAGAGTGACCGACATAGCCCAACGGATTAGTAAGCTGAAGTGGCAATGGGCCGGCCATATAGCTCGAAGAACCGACAACCGATTGGGAAAAAAGGTGCTCGAGTGGCAGTCTCGTACCGGCGGGTGAAGTGTAGGGCGTCCCCCCTCTAGATGGAGTGACGACCTGGTAAGACATGCACGAAGTCGATGGATGCAGGTGGCTCAGGTCCGTGCTTTGTTGCATTTCTTGGGGGAGGTCTATGTTGAGCAGTGGACTTGTGAAGAGCTGTAATGATGAAGTTGACAGTTTTCATTAGACTATGTAAGAGCTAAAGTATTTAGGATTAAAGTAAAATTTAATAAGAATAAGAATGTTTACCTGAAATATTTAAAAATTGATGATTGTTATCAAGGGTATCTTGTAGTTATTCGATCTTCTTATAGACCTCACGCCACCTCTTTCGTTATGCGACTTTAAGCCGAATCATAAATAAGTTTTGAGGTTTTGTAATGGAGTACGTGTTATGAAACTTCTGATAGTGGAGTTGCAATTTGACGATGTGACGAGGCTATGTGTCGATCTACGAGACACATGCCATTACCGCAGGAGTCAGCCTAAGGAATTGAGGGGAGAGAGTCCAGTGTAAATTATCAATGGCTGCAAGACTAGATAGCATGCCTGTTGTGTTGTTAAGATTATAAGTACCGGGTAAGTCTATCTGTCGCAATTCATTTTCAATTCCAACACATTTTCTTCGATATTGGCTTGAAGTTGTATTTAAAAGCACACCATTGTCTTTGATTTAATTTCAAAACTGCTGCAGCTGGAAATCATTACGAATTCTTCTTATATTTAAATAGTATCCTATTATTACAGATGCTTACAAGGGTTACATAAATTCCAAAACTCTGAAAAACAAAGTCCAAATTCGAGAGCTTATCTCGTTAGTCATAAGTTTTAAAACCATGTTAAGATATTTAAAAAACAGCATACTCATAATGTTGTCTCAAAAGAAAATAATTTATCCGCCATTTTGTTAAACACTACGAATCTCAATGGATTTTAGAAATAGATTTATTTTATGTCCCTACACGTAATAATATTTCTAAGTAAAAACTGTGATAGACATCAAAGCCACCCCTTACCAGTTGTAGGGAGTAGCGGATCAAAGTGTTTGAGGAGTGTTTTGTGTTTCTTTTCTCTATTGCTCACCCTATTTCAGAAACTAATTTCGTATATTTCCGGAACGAATACGGTATATTGACAATTTGCTTTCGACCTTTTCACATTTACATGTCTTATAACGTGATGTTATATAATGGTGACATCGCAAGAATTCTACAGATAATATTGCAATTTATTAGAAAAGTTTTTTTTAAACATACAATAAGAGTAGCAAAGAAGACACTGTCCACCTGATGGTAATTGGGTGGAGTAACCCATAGATATCCACATCTATCCTCGATTAAGAATCAAAATGCAGATGCGTTGTCACCACTGAGGATTTAGATGAAATTCCATCTAAATCGTATCGAGTAAAAAGGGTCTCCAGTTCTCTACACTCACCATACGGAACACGTATGGTGAGTGTAGAGAAAGCAATAAGCACACAGGGTCAAATAGCAGCATTAAGCCGCTATATGCTGCTATTTGAAGCTGGTATTCTGTGAGAGCGTGGTCCTTACATGGTTGAGATGACGCATCTATGCTGCAACCATAAAATATCTGCAGCAAGGCCACGTAAAAAAGTTTTATATTTTAAATGTTGTAAGAAAAAAAAACCTTTAACCAAAAGTAAAAGCCGACTTCAAATTACAAAAAGAATAAGATAATTTCACATTCTAAAGTCGTTGCTAAGACCAATTGTATAGAAATTTAAGCCTCGACTTAAGAAAGTAAAATTATTTTATTCTTTTTAGTTCTTTGATGTCGGCAATAACTTTTTAAAGTATATTTTAACCCATTTGAATAATACAATCTCAATTTCGTCTAAATAGTTACATTAAGAACTTCAGCCCCTATTTTGCCACCCTTGGATGTGGAGTCTTCTGTCGAAATTTATATAGCAACACCCTGAAGTATAATCGATTTAATAAAAGGTATCATCAAAATTGGTTAACAATTGTCAAAGATGCTGTGAAACATATCTCTTCCCTACATAGTATAAAACATAGTCGCTTCCCGCCGTCTGTACGCTTAGGTCTTTTAAACTAAGCAACACATTTGGATGCAGTTTCCATCAATAGACAGAATCATTTAATAAAAAAGTTTTTATTTATAAAAACGTATATTATATATTATATAATTCTTCTGTAACCGGTAGGTGATATTGTTGTCGACATACAGAAATCAACCGTGCGAAGTCGGGGCGGATCGCTAGTATACAAAAAAACATACAGACTAATTGTTGTAGTTCTTACCTCCTCCTGTCCTCAATTTTCTAAAGTTGGCTAGAAATCAATGTTATTTATTCTTAAAGAACTTTTGGTAATTTTTGATTCATCATATATCATATCATAGTCAAAGTAGATTAGTGTTTAAACGATTTGTCTAAAGCGTAGCAGACTAATTACGTTATAATTGTGAAGAGAGGTTTTCGAGTAGCAATCTCATATCGGTAAACGGTGTCCACATCTGCCCAACCCCCCCTCCCCCCCCATTAAAACTGTCTGAATCTCTTCTTGTATGCGTTTTATAAGCACACCAATAAACTTTGTGTTATAAAATTATATTATTTTACTAATGCAATTTTGAAATTTCTTAGGCTAGCTTGTGCTGAATTTATTTGTTTCACTTGCCGTATCACTTCATCATAACTTAAACGAATTTTTTTTAAACCCCCGAAATACAAAGATCTGTTGATCTACAAACGGCTGAAAAAAATCTTGAAAAATAGCTAAGAACAATTTTGATTGGACAACTTTCAAACGAAAAAAAAACTTAATCAAAATCGGTTAATCCGTACAGGAGCTATGATGCCAGAGACAGACACACAGATACACACTACAAACTTATAACACCCCTCTGTTTACGTCAGAAGTTAAAAATAATGTTTTGTAGGATTGAGCTGTAGAGCGTGCGGACTCTAAGCTCATTATAAACAGTCGTGACTGATGCAACGTTTCGTGGCCTTAAGAGTTAGCATATAACTATCAGGCGTTCCATAAACATCACAAACAAGTCGTGCTGACGTAACGCCAAAATGAATCGTCCTAAAGTGTTAAAAATAGCATCTACATATTAATATTCTATATCCCCTTACACTGTGAAATAAGTGGATAGTTAAGATAGAGAAGTAAAGTTGAAGTTAGTGTATTTGTGTTGATAAGAGACAGGGCGCGTATGCCAGTGACGATATCTTGAAAAAAGTACAGTGCACAGGTGTCATTCATTCCTCATATTCCCTGTTTCGTGTCCACGGGTATAAGGGCGTGCTTACGAGGGCTACGCTTAAAATTTTACGCAACCTACGTATAAATAAAAAAAATTACATAATACATATACATAAACACTCACGCCTGTCACCCAGAGGGGTAGGCAGAGACTACAGACTTCCATTTGGCACGATCCTGACACACTTCTCTCGCCTCCTTTACATCCATATATCTACGCATACACGCTCGTCGATTAAGGGTTCTCCTAATCTGGCCCATTTTCAATATAACGCCAATTTGGTCGATAAACCTTCGCCTAGGGCGTCCCTTCCCAACTCTGCCGTTCACCTCTGCCACATACATTTGCTTTGTCACTCTTTCTTCGTTCATTCTTTCTACATGACTAAACCACCGAAGCATTCCTTTCTTAATCCTGGTCACAACGTCATCTTGCAAACCACACTTTTCTGTTATCACACTATTTCTCATCCTGTCATTCAGATTCAGCCCTAGCATCGTCCTTAATGACCCCATTTCTACAGCATTTATTCTACTCTCATGCTTCTTCTGCCACACTCAACTTTCACTAACAGCATTATGAATTGCCATACGTGCCTTTTTCGGCACATTACAAAAAATTACGGAGAAAATAATATGTTAATTTTTTATCCGGAATATTTCAAATACTTTTTCAGTCACTCAATGCATTTTGAAACGCACGAAATCCATCTGAGAGTTTGTTGTAGACGTCTTTGTCTATTCCGAACCTGTAAATCCTAAAACTTTCATCAACAGTTGGTCTGGTCTAATTTTTGTTTAAAACAATTGTTTTATGTGTTAACGAAATAACATGTTGATGTATTACAAAGACATACCAAATTTTTCAAGGGTAAATTGTTACAGACACAAGAGGTCACTCTTAATTTTTGTTACTTAACACGTTACTTATGTTCATTTTTCATATAAAGGCATATAAAGTTGAAACAAAACAAGAGCAATCAAAAGGCGTTATAAAAATGTCAAACTGTAACCATTTAAGGCTGCTACACTACTCTTCAATATAATATATCTCTATAATATTATCTCTTATAATATTAAAGTTTTTGAATGAGTATTAAAAATATTTTATGGGATCATAACAAATGGATTTTTTTAAGTGCCAATCACACCTGTGCGCGGCGGTTCCTACTGACATACGAGGTCCTGGCGCCCTAGTATTACTAGTAAGAATATTGCGCTCATCAACCCGCCTATAAGAGGATGCGAGTATGTAGAAATATTTTTAAGAAATGTCATAAGGAGTCTTTTAGAAAGATTCTCTATTGATTTAATGGATTACAAAAGCTAAAAGAAAGAAATAATTAACAGGATACTGCCATTCTATTTCTTCTTCTAACTAGTTCCGTGTAATTTAGACCCCATTTTGTACTTCGTACAGATTTCATAGCATTTATGTGTTTGGAAACTGGGGCTTGAAAGCATTCGGAGTATGCCGTGAAACACAAAAACCAAAAATTTTGCTTTTAATCATAAGTTAAAGCTTAGGTACTTCAAAGAACTAAAAAGAAAAAAGAAATTAAACGAATAGATTCGAGGTCCAAGGAATATCCACAACCACATCAAACACTGGTCTGTTGTTGCCAATTTTTCCTTTGCGTAGACGTTAAAACGCCCACGGTTGAAGCTTTTTTCCTCTGTTAATTTTTTTTCAGCGTAATTTCTTCGCCACATCACCCCGGTTCACACTGTGGTTGTTTTAAGAGGCAACTCTGTGAAAAGACAGTTAATCATGTAGCTTCCGATGGATAGCGGTATAACCATATCGTTTACTTCAGGCGTAAAATACACTGGCTGGCGACGAGCTGTAGCGTCAAAAGTGTGAGATATCTGGCACTGCGATCGTACATCCACCTGCCAAGTATTACTATGGTAACTCCTCTTTACAGCAGAAGGCAAGAGAAGAAGAAGAAGAATTAACTGATTAGCAGGGAGACATAATATGTGCGAATAAGGTTAAGGAGGAAGTGTTATATACCACACTTACACCCGAAAATGTTTATGCAAAATATAAAATATCTAGTAGTAAACGCATTTTATAGTTCCCCAGTATATACGAAGTACGTTTTACAGCAATTTTTATGAGCGCCATAAAGATAGAATGGCAGTTGACTTATTAAGAAGTTACAGATTGTACTAATAAGTTTTTACTTAAAACCTCTAGAAACATTACTGTATTTTTCTAAAAAAAATTGTGTTTTATAAAGTATCTACATGTCCAGAGACGAAGCAAATATTTGAAGATCATACAAACACTTTTTTCGTGCGGGATTTGACCCAGTGACGTAGTTAACCATGGTATCCAACTTACACTACACTAACTTACATTATTAAATAATGAAACTTTAAGACTATAATTATAATGAAATGGTCTTGTTCAAGAAAATTATTTTAGTCATTTTCAGATTCCTATGTATCAATTCTTTCTATAACCTTCATAGGAATTTTATAATTGTTTTAGCATTTTTCTGCCATCTTAAACCGCAGCGTATTTTAATAAGGCACTTAACCCGGCGCAAATGACGCGAAAATAATAACGAGCACGATGACACCGGGTTATCATGACCGGAATTTATCAACAATTTTTTAATAAATTCATTTATTATTAATTAAATAAAGGTTCTTTGCATAATATATGATAAAATAATCATATATTCTATAAACATATAAATAATCATATATTACGTGGTAGAGCCATGCTGCAGCTATATTAATAGTATAGTTGTAGCACGAATGGGTCGGCTCGACCGGGGAAGAACCACGCTCTCACAGAATACCCGCGTGAAATAGCAGCTTAATGCTGCTGTGTTTCGTATGGTGAGTGTAGAGAACCGGAGACCCTGTTTACTGGAAAGGAGGCATTCTATCTTAGTCCTCACGGCTGACAACGCATCTGCATTTTAATTCGCAAACGAAGATAGATGTAGATGTCTATGGGCCACAGCAACCACTTACCATCAGGTGGACTGTATGCTCGTTTGTCACAGCAGCAGAGCAGTCTGTGTTGGTAAACAAATCCAAAACAACACCACCGTTATTATTGAAATTTTTAAGTTTAAAAAGGAGTAAATAGCAATAATAGCAATAAGGTAACGCCATTTTTTTTGTAAACTTGACGTGACAGATCTCTTTTTGCAGCAAAAGCTGAACTTTTTATACGGGGTAGAGCCACTCTGCAGCTATATTATGATAGTAGTACGAATGGCTCGACCGGGGTAGGACCACGCTCACGCTCGTGTTTCGTATGGTGAGTGTAGAGAACCGGAGACTCCGTTAACTGGAAACGAGGCATTCCATCTTAGTCCTCAGGGGTGACAACACATTTGCATTTTGATTCTTAATCGAAAATAAACGTAAATGTCTATGGGCCACAGCATCCACTTATCATCAGGTGGACTGTGTACTCGTTTGTCACCCATTTTCTATAAAAAAAGTTATTAAATAAATCTTCAAGTCTCATGTAAATTTACAAACCTTAATGATGATTGATGAAGATTGTCGACATTCTGGTTGTATTACTTCTTTAGACCTCTCAAAAGGGTAAAAAATGGGCTTTAATTCTTCGATACACTATTTCTCAGCACCGACTTCAAAGGGTGTTATGTGTAAACTATGTTATTCTTTCTAGTTATTGAAGAAGGTTTATTCCGATTTATTAAAATGATAGTTTTGTATCTTTGGTCTTATAACATTTTAATAAATGAATTTGTGGCCCCAGTTCATTAATTTAATCGGAGCTGCTAGGCTTTGGATCACTTTTACCTCTTAACAAAAACTACTAGGCGCAATACTTTCCTCCGGAAAAGAGGTCAAACACCACTAGCTTTAGTGGTAAAGCCACTAAATTGGAAATAATAGCTAACTAGCCATCAATAATTTATTAATTTATTAGAATATCTCTTTTTATGAGATTTATTTTACAGATTTTATCGCTTTTATACTCGTTTATTTATAATTCTTAAAATCCGAGGTTCCGAGTGCATTTTAGCTTTTAAAATATTAGCCAGCTGAAGGTAGTCTGGTTTAACCATGGATGCTGTAAAGCACTCAAGCCCTTGAAGTATCAATAATCCTACTATATTATTTGAACGAAGTTCCTTATCAGACGGTACGAATTTGACGGATGGGGACTAGGCGAGAAAAAGTGTAAGATTTTTCCGTCACGACCCCCTTTCTATAGTGTGAGCGAGATGGAATAATATCCCATAGATGGAATATATCTCCCTCGCACTTTTTCATATCTTGCCATGAAAGAAATATTATTTTAAATGACGCTTCATTTTAATAGACGCTATTAATTCATATATTTGTATTTGTTAATCAATAATATAAATACGTTTATCAACAATAATATACTACTAAAGGAACTTGTTCCAACAGAGTGTTCACGACACGCATGTTTTTAATAATATTATGAACGTGAAAGTTTGTGAGGATGTAAGGATGTTTGTTACTCTTCTTCGAAAAAATACTGAATGTATTTGACAATTATTATTACAAAAGTAGTGAACCATAAATAAAATAAAATTTGATACTTTATTTCCAATGCACATTTTGCATTAACAAATGGATTTTATCAAAATAAATACTTTAATCACTTCTGATGTTCAAAGTAGATAACTGTTGTCTTTTAAACTACGTAATTTGGTCAAATATTTTAAAAGTAACGACGATATAAAAATTTTCAACGTAGAGCCATGCTGTTGCTATATTAATAGTATAGTTGTAGCACGAATGGGTCGGCTCGACGGGGAAGGACCACGCTCACAGAATACTAGCGTAAAATAGCAGCTTAATGCTGCTGTGTTTCGTATGGTGAGTGTAGAGAACCGGAGACCCTTTTACTGAAAAGAGTATTCCATCAGTCTCACGGCTGCAACGCATCTGCATTTTAATTCGCAAACGAAGATAGATGTAGAAGTCTATGGGCCACAGCAACCACTTACCATCAGGTGGACTGTGTGCTCGTTTGTCACCCTTATTCTATAAAAAAAAAAAATGCAGTCCGGCGCACGCAGGGCGGTCGGGCGTACTGCAGGTGAGGTGGGGAAAACATCGCTCCGCCGCGTGAGCAAATGTACCTCTTCACGCTTAAACCGCTGAACCGATTTAGATGAAATTTGGTACCGAGATAGTTTAATTCTCGGGGAAGGAAATAGGGTAGCTTTGATCACGGAAATCATCCCTAAAGAGGGTGATGGAATTTACTATGAAAGTGCGATTATTTTTGGATCACCTATGGTTTAAAGTATAATATCTACGCGGACGAAGTCGCGGGCAAAAGCTAGTTTAAAATAAGATTATTTTCATTCTTAAAATTAGTTTATTAGATCCAAACATAGATTACTATTTCTGTAAATTTATTTGAATCCAAAAGAAATCCCTTTACCGCTTCTCTTTTCGATCGAAAACCTTCTTCAAACAACCCATGCGCAACATGTCGAAAAGAAATAAGGTACTTATCTAAAAGGAAACTTTATTGATATTCCTCGAAGTACAGCCAAATCAGAATATAACTAAAATGTATGTAACGTAATACAACATCAAAGTAATAGGTAAATAAACTATGCTTATTGAGGTTATATAAGATGCTCTTTGGCATAATAAAGTCAGCAATTTTCTACTCTGAGTAAATGTGTGTGTTAGTGAAGAAAGCATCTCTATCAACTTATATAACTCGTATATATAAAGTCAAATAACTAATACAAAATATTTAATCAAATAATGACATATTTGTAATACAATATTATAATATAATGTAATGTCTGAGTAAATGTGTGTGTTAGTGAAGAAAGCATCTTAGATATCAACTTAGATAACTCGTATATATAAAGTCAAATAACTAATACAAAATATTTAATCAAATAATGACATATTTGTAATACAATATTATAATATAATGTAATGTCCTCCAGACCGAATTTCAATCACGGCAGCCAGTCTCAACGGAGACTTGCCATCTTTGCAGGACATGATTATTGTGCACGGGTGTTTTAGCAAGCACAGGTTCACTTTCTATTACCTCGCGTTCATTCTAGTTCGATGGGACGGAAATTCGACACGATCGGAGAGAGATCAGGCGCAGGACCAATGGCTTTACGTGTTTTTAAAGTTACAGCGTTATGGTTTGTTACATCTGAGAACAAACTGAATGCCTCACCGCTGGAAATTATACTGGTTCTCTATATATATAATATAGCTGCAGCACGACTATACCGGATCATTGCGCGGATAACACAGAAAATATAAAATTATGGAGACATTCGGATACATACATAGTAATCATCTTCTTGGTTGAGTCGCAGTCGGGTAAAAATTATTAATAAAACACTTTAAGCAGAAATTTTTTTTTATTTCTTATTATAAGTAATATAAATATAAACCAACATTTCGAGTTTCTTACATTGTATATTTTAGGAAACTTATTAAATAACTATTACTTTTATATTATATAAAAAACAAAATATTGTAGATACCTTCATTGTTTTCTTCATCTGCCTTTTCTGATTTATTTATGACTCCTTCATATAAACTCTTACCTGCAATATAATATGTTAATTACTCATTTCATTAATTAATTACAGTCTATCAAAGTCCATAGTTGAACATAAGACTCTCTCCTTTTTACCATGCTTGCCAGGCGGGTTGGCAACCGATGTTTTATTTTGAAGATTTTTATTTATTTATTTAATAAGAGTGACAAAAGGTTGTTTTCAAAAAAATGCTGCTGCCCATTTCCTGCTTCAATTCCCTTTGTCACCTCTTACGGCACCCACGGGATGATATGGGTTAGTGGATTCTTTTGCAACGCCACTACACGGCAAAAGTATAGTAAAGCCCACAAATTCCCCATCGCTGGACTCAGGCCTCTTCTCATTTCTGAGAGAGTTTTGCAGCAGGGTAAAGTCCATAGCGGTATCCCGATGTGTGTTAGCGGACTTCACGTGTCCTCGGAATATTTTTAATTACTCAAGTGTTCATGTGCTTTCATGATATTCCTACACTGACATACCTATGTTAAGGTTACTAACTGAAAAAAACGCTTGAAATTGCAATTAACATTTTAAATAATGATGCCAGCTAATAACGAATTTAATTAGCTCGAAGACTGTGAAATTTTATGGGTAATGGGTAATTTTATGGGTAACGTACGAGGTGGATTGAAAAGTACTCGGCCTAACCAAGAAAATAAACACATACTAAATCAGTAATATTTTTATTTTCTACATAATCACCATCAAGTTCAATACACTTTTGCCACCTCCCTTCCAAGCATTTAGACCGTTGAAAAAATGATTCTTCCTTAGAGTCAAAATATGCGTCTACAGCTGCTTTGACCTCGTCGTTTGTCGAAAATCTTTGACCTCCCAAGTGCTTTTAGGTTGGGAACAGAAAGAAGTCTGATGGTGCCAGATCAGGTGAATACGGCGGATGCGGTAACAGTTCAAAGCCACAGTTGCAATTTCAGCCATTGACTGTACTGACGTGTGAACACGGGCGTTATCTTGATGAAACAGGACTTTTCTTCAGGCATTCCTCGACGTTTTCTTTTATTTCCTCGTAAACGGCGTAGTAAGGTGCAGTAGTAATCAGAGTTTATAGTCTGACCCTTTCAAGATAATCAATCATAATCACACCTTTCGAGTCCCAGAATACTGAAGCCATCACCTTATTTGCCGACAAAATCAACTTAGCCTTTTTAGGGGTGGTGAACCAGGTCTTCTCCACTGTTTTGATTGTTGTTTTGTTTCCGGTGCCATAATGAACCCATGTTTCGTCCATAGTAACAAAACGATTCAAAAATCATCTGCATCGGCTTCAATAACTCCAAACAGTCGCGAAATAGTCAATCGCGTCCTTTTTGTTCAACTGAAAGCAGTCGCGGAATCACCTCGCAGACACCTTGTAGAAACCCAACTCGTTGACAATGATGTTTTGAGTTCGTTCATAAGAGATGCCTATAATCTCGGCTATCTCTCTAATTTTTAATCTGCGGTCTCCATTATTAAATCAAGTACTTTTTAATATTTTCGTCAGTAGTTGACGTCGAAGGCCTTCAGAGCGGGGTTCATCTTTCACACTCTCTACCACGCTTAAATTCTGCTATCCATTTTTGACGGATGAATATGACAGAGCACAATCGCTTAATGTACTGACCATGTCATCATGGATGGCTTTTGATGATAGCCTTCTTATGGAGTACTTAATGACGGCAGGCTGCCTGATTTGCTCCATTCGCGGAAATTATGTCCGATTACTTTGTTAATAAATTTATAAAATCACAACTAATTATCGCACACGTTTGAACTTCACACAATGAACTAGTCTGAACTGAACTAAATAATGTGGATAGATTTGATTTTAGAATTGAATGGATCTGTGTTAGGCCGAGTACTTTTCAATCCACCCTCGTATAATAACTATTCTTTATTATATTGGTCCATACATTAATTACAGCTTTTTACAAGTTTTTTAATATATTTTCCTTTATGCGTCTATTGGAAGATATTTCAGCAAATTATAGAATAAATAAAATCTTTGTACGAACTCACTTTATTACTGTTTCTGTACCTTTTTTTTTTACACAAATAAATCAAAAAAGTCTACTGCTAAACATAGGGCTTCCCCAAGGATCGCCGAAAATATGGTCCTGAACCACCTGCACCCTTCGACTTACTGCATGTCTTACCAGGTCGTCACTCTATCTAGTATGGGGCTGCCCTACATTTCAATTACGCGCTGCTATTTGAGAACCTTCCTTCATCCTCGGTTGGTTAAGAAAGAAAGAAAGAAAATTTGTTAATAAAAAAACGTCAACAACACACATGTTACAAAAGAAATTATGGACTAATCAACTAATACCTACAGAACTAAATCTTAAATAAAATAAAAGCATAGCAATCATAAGCTTTATGTGTGCGGGTTTGGTATAAAAGGACTACATTCACCATAATTGCGTAATAAAATCCACGAAGCTGGTTTTCAGTGTGCCCTCTGGTGAGTAACGTACGGAGGAATGTGCAACAAAAGTACTGTACTACAACTATTACTGTTACTACAACTGTTTCACCTACCACACATAAACATATTGAGTAAAAAAGAAGAAGATATTATATTGTTACATTATAATGTTCTAAATCCCGCTACAATGAGAAATACCAGGAAACTCTAATTTCTTCTAATAGACGGCAAATATTTGCTACAACAGCAGCGGCACATAGTAGTGGACTTTACAGGCTGATGAAGAATACATGATGGATTTCAGACATGTGAAATAAAAAAATAAAAATAAGCAAGTAATGAAAATGACTAAGGTACATGCCTATTTTCGTTTCACTATTCTTCTTAAGATTGTATGGTATACTTGGCCGCTCCATCATTGATTTCCAATGCGGCTTCGGAATGATGGGTATTGTAATTTTCATCATTGGGCTTGTAAAACTGTGGAAATACGGTTTTGTAACAGTCGTCATTTCTGTTGACAATGTGGTTGTTGTTTTTCGCCCTAGAATAAATAGCCAATTATATGATATGATAGTATTTTACATAAGTCTGATTCAACCGACTCCATAAAAAAGAATGTTGTACGTTTCCCCTATGGGTTTGTATTTTTGTATGTGCGCGATAGTTTTAGAAACTCTACGGCAAATTTTTTTGATTCTTTTACGGTACTCCCATAAAAGAATAAAAAAATTATACACTTATGGGAAGGTTCTTCTAGTAGGTATATAAAATATTAAAGTCTACAACTTTTATTACTTTTATGTCGGTTTATTTATAAAAAATACATTCATATACTCATATCATAAGTTTGGCAAAAATAAAACATTTTTGTTTTTTTATCAGACATTTTTTTTACGTTGATAGAGGTGATTATGAAAAAATAATAAATCTGGAATAAAAAATCTAATTATATGTGGTATTCAAAAATATTTCGCGCAAGGTGACAGTGTAAGAGAACCAGCATTCTTTTACATCTTTCGCTGCTTCCCCCCCCCCGCTACCAAAGGGTACCAAAGGAGCTCAAGAAAAAAACTGCTCGGGGCAAGCTCAGCAATAAGACCAAGGCGACCCCTGCCACGATATCCGTGGATTTTTGCAACATCAGGGGACTCCACACGAAACTAAACGCCGTCTACTACCATCTGGAGACGGCGAAGCCGGACTTGCTCTTTCTGACCGAGACGCAGGTGTCCTCTTCGGCGGATACTTCGTATCTCTCCTACCCGGGGTACAAATTGGAACACTCCTTTGTGCCTCGATGTGGAGTTGCGTATAAGTGTTAGAGCCATGCTGCAACTATATTAATTATATAGTTGTAGCACGAATGGGTCAGCTCGACCGGGGAATGACCACGCTCTCACAGAATACCAGCGTAAAATAGCAGATTAATGCTGCTGTGTTATACTAGAAAAGAGTCATTCCATCTTAGTCCTCACGGCCGACAACGCATCTGCATTTTGATTCGCAAACAAGGATAGATGTAGATGTCTATGGACCACAGTAACCACTTACCATCAGGTGGACTGTGTGCTTGCTTGTCACCCTTATCATATAAAAAAATACGTCAGAGAGGACATCTGTTCTCGACGCCTCGGCAGTCTTGAAGGTTTAGACCTTTCCATTCTTTGGCTACGCGTAGACAGTGACGACGAGGTGCCTCTATAGCTTCCATAGCGGTAATGCCGAAACAGACTGACTCATCGACCACGTCCAAATGACTACAGATTCCTTGCTACAACAGATCCCATCCGTAGAGATCGTGATCCTTGGCGATTTTAACGCCCATCACGCCGTGTGGCTCGGTTCACGTTTAACCGATCATGGTGGGGAGATCTGTTTATGACTTTGCTTGGCATATGGTCTGACAAGTGATTACTTTGTCTACATGGATTCCAGATGTGGAGGATCATGTACCCTTCCTGTTGGACCTTCTGTTGACCTCTAATCCGGATGGATATCAGGTCTCAGTTGACGCCCCTCTTGGCTTCTTGGACTATTGTCTAGTCCGGAGTGTGGTGCTACTCACGCTAACGTCGCGGTTGCATTCTGCAGGTTGCCGCCGTGTTGGGCACTATCAATATCCTTGGGTGCAGGTTTACTTCTCGCCGGACGATCTCAACGTCGTTGCTGATTTTATCTCTGATGTGGTATTTTATTCCTTCTTCTTTTGTGTCCATTGGAGGTAGATCCCAGCCAAGGTTTGGCCATTCCTGTAAAATAGCATCACGCTATAAGCAGGAGTACTACCGAGCCTGGGCTGAGGCATCAACGTACCGGGATGTAAACACCAGCGCCCTTAAAAAGAAGTACAATTCCGCCTCCAGGTCCTTCAAAAGAGTTATTGCCAAGGCAAAGTCAGAGCACATAGGCAGAATTGGCGAGAAACTAGTTCGCCTTCCTTCGGGGACCCGTGCATTCTGATCTCTCGCCAAGGCTGTCCAAGGGAACTTCTGCCAGTCACCTCTCCCATCTCTGCACAGGGATGACAACTCACTGGCCCATGCCGCAAAGGAGAAAGCCGATCTTTTAGGCACTCTCTTTGCGTCCAACTCGAATCTCGATGACGGGGGGAACACACCGCCGACCATCCCGCGTTGTAAGTGTTCGGTTGCCGGATGTGCCGGATGTGCGGTTTACGCAGCGCTCGGTTTGCAAAACACTCCTCGCCCTGGACGTCAATAAGTCGAGTGGACCTGACGGAGTCCCTCCAATTGTGCTGAAGATGTGTGCTCCAGAGTTGGCACCGGTTTTTACGCGTCTTTTTCGGTACTCTTACTCCCTAGGCGTAGTCCCAAATTCATGGAAGATAGCTTTCGTGCAACCGATCCCAAAAAATATAACAGCTCTGATCCGTCCAATAATATACAGGCCTATCGCTTTCACCTCCTTGTGCTCGAAAAAAATGGAGTCCATCATTAACTGCTAGATCATGTGGTATCGTGAGGAGCACCAGCTGATTAGTGACCGCCAGTACGGTTTCCGTCGGGGTCGCTTAGCTGGTAATCTTCTTGTTTATCTAACACACCGATGGGCGCAGGCGGTCGAGTCCAAGGGGGAGGCCTTGGCGGTTAGTTTGGACATTGCGAAGGCCTTCGATCGGGTTTGGCACAGAGCACTTCTTTCGAAACTTCCATCTTATGATCTTCCTGAGAAATCGTGCCATTGGATTACCAGCTTTCAGCAGATCGGAGCATCAAGTTCGTAGTAGACAGTGCATGCTCCGATTACAAACCTATTAATGCTTGTGTTCCACAAGGCTGCGTACTATCACCGACGCTGTTTTTTCTGCATATCAATGATATGTTGCAAACCGGTAACATTCATTGCTATGCGGATGACAGCACTGGTGATGCTTTATACACCGGACGTGTAAATATTTCTCGGGAAAATGTCGCCGAGTACCGTAACAAACTTGTGTCTGAAGTCGAGTCTTTGCTGAACAAAGTCTCAGATTGGGGCGACTAAATCTAGTCCAGTTCAATCCGCAGAAGACACAAGTTTGCGCGTTTAGTGCTAAAAAGATCTCCTCAGTTTCAAGGCATCTTGTTGCCTCAGCCAGTATTGACATATCGAACGATGAGCAGTTTCGTGGTCACATGGAAGTGAAGGCCAAATTGGCCTCTAAAAAGCTTGGCGTGCTCAGTAGAGCGAGACAGCATTTCATGCCGGCACACCGCCTGCAACTTTACAAGGCGCAGGTTCAAGGCCGGGGCTCCCCAGTGCCAGCTCCTGCCACTTGACTGCATCCAGCGCAGAGCGTCTTAAATCGTCAACGACCGAGTCCTCTCCGACCGGCTCGATTCACTGGCGCTGCGAAAAGATGTTGCATCCGTTTGCATCTTCTATCGCACATACCACGGGGAGTGTTGTTTGGATTAATCCCAGCCGCCAAATTTCACGAACGCACATCGCGACAAAATTCGCGATACCAACCACACTATCTGGATGCTTGTCGGTCCACAACTGTATGTTTCTCAAGGAGTTTTTTCCTCTTATGATCCCTCTGTGGAATCGTTTACCACCGGCGATTTTTCCGGAACGATACGACTTAGGGACCTTCAAGAAAACAGATACTCCTTTCTAAAAGGCCGGCAATGCACCTGCAATTCCCTTGTTGTTGTAGTTGTTCATGTGCGGCGGTAGTCACTTACCATCAGGCTCGTTTTCCCCCTATTCTATAAAAAAATATCACGACCATATTTAGCACCACGCCACCACCGCCGTGTTGGTATAATTATGCTGTATTGAAACTAGATCTAAAACCCTGCGGAATGGCTATGGGATGCAGCATCAAAAGTGCAAAACGTCTGGTGCTACGTTCTACCAGCTGATTAGTGTGGCAATAACGGTATATAGGAATATATCCCCAAAGAACTAAAGAAGAGACTCATGTAATGAGGGCTAGAGGATATAGGTTTTTTTTATAGAATAAGGGTGACCGACGAGCACACAGTCCACCTGATGGTAAGTGGAAGCTGTAGCCCATACACATTTATCCTCCAGTAAAAAGGGTCTCCGGTTCTCTACACTCACCATATGAAACACAGCAGCATTAAGCTTAATAAATTATTTTCCGCTGGTATTCTGTGAGAGCACGGTCCTACACCGGTCGAACCGGTGTAGGACCGTGCTTTATGGTTGTAGAACGAATGGGTATTCGTTCTACAACCATAAAATAGCTGCAGCGTAACTCTATCACGTAAAAGAACCTAGATAAGATTATAACCGGATTACTAAGCCGATAATATAAAATAAAGTATTTTTTACGTCCCACTTGCCCAGGCATAGGCCTCCTCTAATTTCTGAGGATTAAGGGCAAGGAAGTGTACTTCGTACTGCTCCAATGCGTGTTAGTGGACACTCACCTGTATTAAAAATATTTATAATTTGAATATTATTTCTACTAGACTAGACTAATGAAATATAATTTCCCAGACATGTAGGTTTTACGATGTTATCTTTACTTTCAAGCACGTTGTATATCGGCACTTAAAATTGTACCAATTTTATTGGTGCCGGTGAAGATCAAGCCAAGAGTTTAGCCTCTGAGCTACAACTTCGACTCTCCGACTATATATTAATTATCTGTAACTATATATTATAGTTATAGATAATTAATATATAGTCGGTATTTAGTAGTAATAATGATATATTATTCGATTTTAAACATTAATAATTTAAATATCAAAAAAGTAAAACAAAATTTTACTTAGGGCCGATTATTAAATCCTCACATAAAATTTATTCATTGGATAACATACAAAATAAACAAATTAAAATTATTTACAGTTGTATAAATTAAATAATTCCACTGTTTTACTTTTATATTTAGTCACGTTATAATTTATTTGATGAATAACTTTTGATGATTGAAAAATAAGACAGTAATATTTTTTTTTCTTAAACTATTATCGTATAAATAGACACTTCCTATAATTTATTTGATGGATAATTTTATCTGACGATTAAAACATCAGCTCTTAATAAAATTAAAGATCGTAATACTTTTTATACTTTAAACTGAATACTCACTTCCTCCTTTACCCAACCTCTTTATGCGTACTGGTCTCCGTATAGTTTCAGTGATTCTATTCCAGGCACCGCTAAAGGCGTTCTAAAATAAAATAATCTATTTATCATAAAATATTTAAATCCTTTTGAAGAAAAGAGAATGTTTCGTTGTACATTTGTTTTTGAATTATAATTAATATTCGTGAATTGACGCTTTTACTTAAACAAACTCCTTTAAGTAATTTTAGTTACCAATATTGATTATTATTTTTAACCCATCGGTCCTACGCATTAATAAACATTTTTATTATGGCACTACTATAAAAATAATAATGTTTGTATATTGAGAGCATACTGCTAATCCACATTTGTTTCATAATATAATGCTCCTTACAATATTTGAGGAACACGATCTGTTGACACTGAATGTTGCAGGACTTTTTTTACAAAATATTTTGTTCTAATTTTTTTCATTCATTCATTCATTGCAGCCCATCAAAAGTCAACTACTGGACATATATCCAGAAGACATTAGTCATAATAGCCACGCTTGGCAGGCCGGTTGGCAACCGCAGTTTTTGTTTTTAATTTAGAGCTGTTAGGAGGAAAATGCTGCTATCTAGCACCTGTTTCATTTCCCTATGGCACCTCTTACGACAAAGGATGAGAGATGAAAGAGAGCGAGATGATGGTAGAGACTACTACACCGCCACAACTCGGCGTTAGAAAATACACTATCCCATATTATCCCGTGTGTTGTAAAAGGTAGTAAAATTATTTATACATATATTTACCCCAATTTTAGTTGGTAATGTTGCAAAGAAACTGGCTAAATCTCCTGTCACACTATCAAGTATACACAAAAGTAAAATCAAGCAAAACACTTTGGAAAGAACTGTCATTTTAACTCAACAAAACAAGAAACCTTTATCAACGATGATCAGTTCAACTGTGTCTGTATCTTACATTTACGCCTTTCATAAAATGTAAATATTATTGAATAAATGTGCGCACAATGGTGCTCATTATACAAGGTAGCTTCAGTTTATAAAATCATGACATGACTTTATAACATAATATTGTATAACTTACTATTTTAATTAGTTATTAAGCGTTTCATGTTATGCTATATAATAGCTGAGGAAAGAAGTCAGTACGTTGCGCAGCATAATTGCAACATCTGTGAATTGACCGCCGTCGCAAAATGTAAATACGACACGCGATAACCGTAATAGTAGTCATATTTCACCGATGATTGCGACTCCGTCACGCAATACTGTCTGTCAGCGGGTTGTTGACTGAACAACCCGCTGAAACCAAGAGTACTCCTCCGCCGAAGGCAACCTCACAACAAGAGAAGACGTTTGCGGATGTTGCCCAAAAATCTCCACAACCGGCACCCTCTTGTGGTCGAAAGCGAAAGAATGTGGAAATAAAATCAGTTCCAGTAGTGACCCGAAACAAGACTGATAAGGGCGGGTTTACTCTTGTTGAGAAGATACGTCGGTCGAGACCCGTCTGTAACCAGCGTGGGACCGCCAAAATAAACGCGAGTAAAACTCTGCGTTTTGTGGAGCCAACCATACAGCTCTACATCTCCCGTTTGGACAAAAGTACGTCGGGAGAAGACGTCTTGCGTTTCGTGGAAGAAAGAAGCCGATGCCGCATTGAGGATCCGATCTCTTTACATTTGCAGCGTCTAGAGTCTAATAGGTCAACGAACTTCAAATCCTACGTACTCCAGGTTCC
This sequence comes from Parnassius orleans, assembly GCA_029286625.1. NCBI lineage: Eukaryota > Metazoa > Arthropoda > Insecta > Lepidoptera > Papilionidae > Parnassius > Parnassius orleans. Next base: position 1,161,366 of record JAGSMP010000162.1, on the reverse strand, counting down.
TGCAAAACACAAAGAGACATTCCTCGCTCCCGATTTCTGATAATTTCGTGGTAACTTGGAAGGGAAGGCAAAATTGGCCCTTAAAAAGCACACCGCTTGCAACTTTACAAGTCACAGGTTCGGCCCCACATGGAATACTTATACAGAATGGGTCCCACATATAGGCAATAAATGAAATCACATACTTGTTATCGCTTTTGCTGACGATATACAAAAAAGTACGCGTAAGTAAGTATGACTTTTTAATTGTTTGTTTTATGGGCTTTTTATCATGTCAAATAATTTATTATCTCTAAATCTACAAGAACACACTTAAACAAAAAAGCTTTAAAGTTTAGCTTTAAATACTTAGGTTGTAGTGTTTTTAGAATTATCATAACAGCACGATAATTCCAAAACACCATGCGAAAATCTAAAATGTGGGCATGATATAAAACGTACAATTCGTTACGTGATTATCAAGAGTTCTCCCTATTAAAAAAACGTGCTGAACGTCTCTTTATTAAATGTTACAATAAATATATAGAGAACGTTGAGTCTTCAATAAAAGATAACATACAATACTATTGGAAATATACTTCAGATATAAAGGAATCAAATACGGGATATCCTCAAGTAATAAAGCTGGGTACCGAAACTTCAGACGACCCAAAAATAATTTCTGATATGCTCTCACGTCATTTTAAATCCGTATTTGAACCGTTTTCAGACAATGGTAAACATTAGCAAACATTAGCTGAACACTCAAAGGATAATTTCACTGGAATAAACTTACATAACATACGTTTTACACAATTAGAAGTTTGCACAGCTTTAAAAAAACATTGATCCAAACAAGAGCACTGGACCTGACAAAATAAAGCCAGTGGTTTTAAACGCACTTGTAATACAATTTGCATGCCGTTTAGTATAATTTTTAACAAATGTTTGGAAACTGGAACATTTCAACTCAGTGGAAACAAGCATACATTACACCTATTCCCGAATCAGATTCTAAGAACAACGAAGAAAATTACCATCCAATATCAATTTTTTCGGCTATTACTAAAATATTCGAGAGACTTATTCACGAGCATATGTATTCAATTTTGAAAAATACATTACTAGAGGAACAACACGGCATTGTTAAGGGCAGGTCTACACTGACAAATTTTCTTGTTTTTACTAACTTTCGTGTTAATAGTTTGGATAATAAATCTCAGATTGAAACTGTATATACCGGTTTTAAAAAAGCATTGGACAAAGTTGATCACTTGTTACTTTAAAAAAAAAAGAATCCTACAATGGTATCAAAAGTAATCTTCTACGTTGGTTTACCTCGTACTTACAAAACCGCATACAGTTGGTACTGCTTAATGGCTACATTTCCTCACCTGTCATAGTAACATCTGGCGTACCACAAGGATCAATACTGGGTCACCTCTTTATCCTATTTATTAATGATATTTCAACTTGCTTTGACCAATGTAAATTTTTATTATGTGCTGTTGACTTAAAATTGTACTCTGCCATTACTAAATCTGACGACATAAAATTAATACAGAACGACTTAGACAGACTTCAAAATTATTGTAAAATTAATGAATAATTCTTGGCTTATAATAAATGCAAACACATAACATATATTAGGAACAAAAATGATAAACACGCGGAATTTTACTTAGGTGGTAATAAAATCGTTTCAGAATCTAGTATACGCGATCTTGGAGTATATTTAGATACGAAACTAACACTAGATAGGCACATCAAAGAAATATTGAATACATCCTACCGAATGCTAGGCTTCGTTACACGTATAACAAAACCATTTAAACACTCTTCTCTTACCTGCCTTTATCAGTCATTGGTTAGATGTCCTTTCTACTCGGTTTATGAAGATAAAAGAGAAAAGGTCCAAAAGAAATTCTTACGCATTGTTAACTATCGAATACATTTACCTCGCGATTCGTATGAAAATCTCTTAACAAAATATCAAATGCTATCATTAAAAGACCGACGCTCTTTAATCGACGCCACCACTTTTAGGAATGTCTGTAATAGTGAGATTAAGTGTTCACAGTTATTGCCCGAGGTAAGGTTTCGAATACGACCCAAACAAACACGTTCAAAAAATTTATTTCATATAACAAAAACCAGGACCAACATTGGTAAAAGAGCACCAGTACACAGAATGTGTGTCCTCCACAATAAAATGCTTAACGACTTCGATATGTTCTCTATCTTCTGTTCAGCCTTCAAAACTAAATTAAAAAAGTATTTTAGTAACAATTATGAATTAGATATATAAGAATATATAGTATATTTTAGTTTTCAGATGATTGTTTTCTTTTTATTTAAGTATAGACTTGTTACCCTGCTTGTTGTGCAGACGATACCAATTACGATCTGCTTCATAATAAAAATATGTATGTTCTCAGTGAGACAGTTTGTAGGGAACAACTGTAATTACCATTGCTTATTTTACTTTGTATGATTTTATTTCATTATTTTGTTTCTGTTTTGTCTCCAAAGTAAATAAATAAATAAATAATTATTCCAAAAAGTTCTTAAGCCAAAAACTTCAAAAATTGTTTGTAAATTAAAGAACATATTTTTAACTTCAGTAGACATTTTAGAAAATAAATTATTAGTATTTACATGTTACAGTGTGTAAATTACATTTTTTTATTATCAGATGTAAATCCAATAAGATTTTTTGAAATATGTCAAAGGTGTTATAGAAATATACATATGTTTGTAATTACTCTAGGGAAATATAACACCATTGGCATATTTCTTTAATAATTTGTTCTATACCCTGGTAATGGAATGAAGGATGAATTAGTCAGAATTTGTCTATCATATTAGAAGAATCAGTTCTTCAAAATGGGATAGAAAATGTTTTGTTATGGCGAAAACTGACTCCAGTTCATTGCAATAAACAATTTACTTAAAAGTTAAGGAATGTCTATTAAATTAGAATTATTATATGTATACAAAAGTATTTGTTCGCAATATTTTCTTAGTTTTTCAACGCAGTGATTTGATCTGTATTCTGTATTGAGAATTTTATAAGTTTTGAACAAATGTATTTATTTTGTACCCGTTCCATATAAAGTAATTAGTATATAGATGATTTCAGCCGGTTGAAGCATATTCTTAATTATATTATTCGAGCACATAATTCGAACGTACAATTGCATTATAAAGCAAAAAGGTGGCAGGGTTTTTAATTCCGTACTTTTTCTTACATGAAACCAAACCTTTTGTAGCATTAGCTGAAATGATTTGTAGATGTATGAAAAATGATAATCGGCTGTCTATAGCTAATCCCGTATTACGGATATATCATATCATAAATTCTACGTAATTAAAGATTATCGGTTGTTTTTCTTAGAATAAAATTATATTGTTTTTTACATTAAGATGATGTTTTATTTAATTAAACAATAGTCATTTACTCCATCAAGATTATTTTGCAAATTTTCTTCTTGTTTACTCCTTAAAACATAATAAATTTTTGATGGTGGTGCCAAGTTGACTGTCGGTATATCGAAGTACTGAAGTATTTGTACAGTAGGGCTACGATGGCTATCGGAGTACAAGGCCAGAGTACGAAACCTATCCAACTGCAGAGAGGTGTAAGACAGGGTGACGTTATATCCCCGAAATTCTTCACCGCTGCGTTGGAAGATGTTATCAAGCTACTGGACTGGTAAGCATACGGTATTGACGTCAATGGCGAGTACATCACTCACCTTCGATTTGCCGACGATAAAGTACTTATGGTAGAATCGCTGAAGGACCTAAGCACTATGCCCAATGACCTCAATAGTGTCTCCCAACGGTCCCAACCCAAAGGTCTTAGGATGAACATGGACAAAAAAAGATTATGTATAACGTCCATGTCACACCTATGCCGGTAATTGTTGGGAGCACTATGCTCGAAGTTGTTGACTATGTTTACCTGGGACAAAAGTCCGACTAGGTAAGTCCAACTTCGACCGAGAGGTCAATCGACGGTTCTTCTCGGCTGGGCAGCGTTTGGGAAATTACGACACATCTTCTCGTCAGGTATACCTCAAAACCTGAAAACGAGATTGTACAACCAGTGCGTGCTGCAAGTGATGACTTATGGATCTGAGACGTAGTCCTTCACTGCTGGCCGTATGCGGAAGCTAATGGTCGCTCAGCGAGCTATCGTGACAGCTGTGCTCGGGATTCTCTGCGTGATAAACTTAGAAATGAGGATATCCGCAGTAGAACCAGAGTGACCGACATAGCCCAACGGATTAGCAAACTAAAGTGGCAATGGACCGGCCATACAGCTCGAAAAACCGACAACCGATGGGGAAAAAGTTTCTCAAGTGGCAGCTTCGTACCGGTAGGCGAAGTGTAGGTGACTCCCCACTAGATGGAGTGAGATAATAAGACATGCAGGAAGTCGATGGATGCAGGTGGCTCAGGACCGTGCTTTGTGGCATTCCTTGAGGGAGGCCTATGTTCAGCAGTGGACTTGTGAAAGGATGATAATGATGATGATGAATGAGTAATTTATTCATATAAAAGCTTTTGAGGAATCTATGTACACTGCATCTACTTAAAAGCCATTTTTCGTAGTCTATAATAAGAGTGTAGTGTGGTAGAGCCACGCGGCAGCTTTTGCTGTCGCATGGATGGGCCGGCTCAAACCGGGGTGGTACCACGACCTCACAGAATACCAGCATGAAATAGAGGCTTACTTCTGCATTTCGCCTGGTGAGTGCAGGTGGCTGGAGGCCCAATCCCCAATAGTGGAATTAAACGGAAGACTACCCCAGGAGGGTACCAGCATCCCTGGAGAATCCCTCGCTGATCATCCACGCCCATGCTACCCTACTTTTTCTGAGCGTGGGTGCTCAAGCTGCCCCGCGTATTCTGCGGGGGGGGGGGCGAAATTCCGCTCAAGACGAAACCTGCTTGGAGCAAGCGGAGCAAAAAGACAAAGGCAATATCAGGGGACTTCATTCAAACCTTAACGCTGTCCACTACCATCTGGAGACGGCAAAGCCAGCCTTGCTCTTTCTAACCGAGACACAGGTGTCCTCTCCGGCTGATATTTCGTATCTCTCCTACCCGAGGTACAAATTGGAGCACACCTTTGTGCCCCGGGCTGGAGTTTGCGTGTACGTCAGAGAGGACATCTGTTTTCGACGCCTCGGCAGTCTTAAAGGTACGGACCTGTCCATCCTATGGCTGCGCGTAGACAGCGACGACCATCCCCGCGTCTATGGGTGCCTCTATAGGTCCCATAGCGGTAATGCCGACACAGACCGACTCATCGACCACGTCCAAATGGCTGCAGACTCCGTGCTACAACAGGTCCCTACCGCAGAGATCGTGATGCTCGGTGATTTTAACGCCCACCACGCTGAATGGCTTGGTTCCCGTTTAACCGATCATGCTACCCGCATCTGTTTATGACTTTGCCTTGGCATATAGTCTGACACAACTGGTTACTTCGCCTACGCGGATCCCAGATGTGGAGGACCATGTACCTTCCCTGTTGGACCTTCTGCTGACCTCTAATCCGGACGGATATCAGGTCTCCGTCGATACCCCTCGTGGCTCTACGGACCATTGTCTGATCCGGAGTACGGTGCCACTCACGCTCACATCGCAGTTGCGATCTGCGGCTCGCCGCCGTGTTTTGCGATATAGGTCGGCCGACTGGGATGGGATGCGGTCTTTTTTTGCATCCTACCCTTGGGTTTGCTTCTCGCCGGATGATCCTAACGTTGTTGCTGATTATGTCGCTGATGTGGTACTTCAGGGAATGGAATTATTTATTCCATCATCTGTGTTGCCTATATGAGGCAGAACTGAGCCATGGTTTTGTCGCTCCTATAAAATTGCATCACGCTATAAGCAGGAGTGCTATCGGGCCTGGGCTGACACCAGCGCTCTTAAAAAGAAGTATAATTCCGCCTCCAGGTCCTTCAAAAGTGTCATTGCCAAGGCAAAGTCAGAGCACATCGGCAGAATTGGCGAGAAACTAGTTCGCCTCCCTTCGGGAACACGTGCATTCTGGTCTCTCGCCAAGGCTGTCCAAGGGAACTTCTGTCAGCCATCTCTGCCATCTCTGCACAGGGTGGACGACTCACTGGCCCATGACGCAAATGAGAAAGCCGATCTGCTAGGCTTTCTTTTTGCTTCCAATTCGACTCTTGATGACGGGGGGAACACACCACCTACCATCCCTCGGTGTGAGTGCTCCATGCAGGAAGTGCTGTTTACACAGCGCTCGGTGCGTAAAGCACTCCTCTCCCTGGACGTCAACAAGTCGAGTGGGCCTGATGAAGTCCCACCTATTGTGCTGAAGACTTATGCTCCGGAGTTGGCACCGTTTTTACCGCATCTTTTCCGGTACTCTTACACCCTAGGCATAGTCCCGAACTCAAGGAAGACAGCTTTGTTGCACCTGATCCCTAAAAAAGGCGACCGCTCATATCCGTCCAACTACAGGCCTATCGCTATCACCTCCTTGTTCTCCAAAGTAATGGAAACTGTTATTAACTGCCAGCTCATGCGGCACCTTGAGGATCACCAGCTGATTAGTGACCGCCAGTACGGTTTCCGTCAAGGTGCTCAGCTGGTGATCTTCTAGGTTACCTAACTCATAGATGGGCGGAGGCAGTGGAGTCCAAGGGAGAGGCGTTGGCCGTTAGTTTGGACGTAGCGAAGGCGGGTTTGGCACAAAGCGCTTCTTTCGAAGCTCCCTTCCTATGGGCTTCACGAGAAATTGTGCAATTGGATCACCAGTTTTCTTGCAGATCGGAGCATCAAGGTCGTGGTAGACGGTGTATGCTCCGATTACAAGCCCATTAACGCTGGTGTTCCACAAGGTTGCGTGCTATCACCAACGCTGTTTCTTCTGCATATCAATAATATGTTGCAAACCGGTAACATTCATTGCTATGCAGACGACAGCACTAGTGATGCTCTGAGGAATTGTTCGGACTAATTCCAGCCGCTCAATTTCACCATCGCACATCGCGACAGAACTCGAGATACCATCCATACCATCTAGATGATTGGCGGTCCACCACTGTGCGATTTAGAAGAAGTTTTCTTCCTCGCACAACTTCCTTGTGGAATCGATTACCACCAGCGATTTTTCCGGACCGATACGACTTAGGGACCTTCAAGAAAAGAGCCTACTCCTTCTTAAAAGGCCGGCAACGCATCTGCAATTCCCCTGGTGTTGCAGTTGTTCATGAGTAGCGGTAGTCACTTACCATCAAGTGAGCCGCATGCTCGTTTGCCCCCTCTCCTATAAAAAAAAAGATATCAACGAATTTACTTAAATTTTCAACAGTGTATCAGTGTAAATAATGTTCTGGAACTAGTCTGGTTTTCGTTTGTTGCTTGAAACAATTACCTGGTGAAAATAGTTCGTTTTCTCTACTACAATAAGCTCAAAGCAAATTTTAGATAACTTATTTATTTATTTAGTAATAATCACTCTCCCGATGCATGTTTAGGTAAAAACTCTCGGAAACATGATTTGGGAGCTCTAATTTGTAGATTCTATTGAATATCGACCATCAAAAAAATATTTTTATCTGCCAAATATACTATACTTTAATAATCATAAAAAAATCGACATAATTCAATTCACGACCGAAAAAGCTTCGATACAAGCGCCAATATCTCCGAAGCTCTACATCATTTTGACGTAAAATTTATACCAAAATAATCAACAACATTTGCTTAAACTATAATATTATTTTTACTTTTTAATTCGTTACTATTATTTTTTAAATAATTAAATAAAAGTACCATATATTTCACTGCGCCGGCCATCTGCGATTACTATCGCGCGAGCGCTTGTCGAGGTTGGACCTGCGTCGGTTGATTTAGCGCGCTGCGTCCTTTCGATACTATCGTAGAGTGCGTCGATTGCCGTATAGGCGCTGCTATTGTGTGCGTGCTAGAGCATCGTCAACTACGACCGCAGCTTTTGATCGTTGTACGTATTTACTTTCGTACAGTATATTTCAATAAGTATAAAGTATTTTGATTTTAGCTGAGCTTTCTTACCAGTCGGAATGGGGAAAAATAAATACAAGTATCAATGCGTCACTAAACGTAAAAAAGAAATATCCTATTTCTGGAGAAAGCAGTACTAAAAATCTACAAAGACGACGAATTTTGGATTTTGAATATGTTACCCAAGTTACAAGCTTTTTATGAAAAGTGAGTACTGCCTGAAATTATCGACTCGAGAAAAGCTCGGTCAATGCCGTTTCGGCAAATATTTTTCTAATAAAAAATATGGTAATTGACTGTAAGTACTGATTAAAAAAATATTTGTTATATTTGGTTGTTTTATTTATTAAAACAGGTTGCAACAGTACTATTTATTTATTTATACCACTATGCTGCCGGTAATGGATATAATATATTATTAACCGACATCGGTTAGCAATCTATTACTGCGTAACAATTAAAATATTTGTGTACTTATTTCAACACTAAGGTTCATAAATAATGAAAACTATATCAATATAGATTATAATGAATTAATTAGATAACATTAAAATGACAAACAAAAAAAATTTCCATCCACTGAACTCCATTCTTAGAAAACTCAAGATCAAGATCGTTTAGTCACCACACTCACAGTATCATAGTGCGAGCGAGTAAATTGATATGAAAGAAAGTATCGCTCGCGTAGCTCGCCGCCCGCTCGGTGCGTAAAATACCTAAATATGCGTAACGCCGAAATGTAAGAGGGCTAATAGTTTCTTCGTATTTTGTTTGTATAAAATTGAAGAAAAATCTCTGTGTTTGTATTGTTTTTGTCTGGCTGGTTTTAATATCAATACATATATGACATTAAGAAAAAGAAAAAGTAAAAAGCACTTTCCCGCCATTTTTCATTTTTTTTTCTGTCCGCCAAAATGAGTGAATCTAACGAAGAAATTCGATACATTCTGAAGTTTTATTACAAAAAAGAGAAAAATGCGACTCAAGCCGCGAAAAAATTTGTGACGTTTATGGACCTAATGCTGTGTCAGTAAGAGTAGCACAAAGTTGGTTCAAGCGTTTTCAGTCAGGGAATTTTGATGTCAAAGATGCAGCTCGCTCTGTTCGCCGTCATACGGATAAAGTCACATTAGTAGTTACGACATAGCCGAGAAATTGAGGATTGGGCACAAAACAGTTTTGACCCATTTGATAAAGTTTGGCTATACAAAAAAGCTCGATATTTGGGTACCACACTAGCTCACTGAAAGAAACCTAATGAATCGTGTACTCATTTGCGACTCTCTATTAACAGGTAATGAAACCGAACCATTTTTGAAGAGATTGATCACTGGTGATAAAAAAAGGATCACCTACGACAAAAACGTGCGAAAAAGATCATGGTCAAAGGGTAGTCAAGCCCCACAGACTGTAGCGAATCCCGGATTAACACGCAGTAAGGTGATCCTGTGTGTACGGTGGGATTGGAAGGGCATCCTTTATTATGAGTTTTTACCGCCGGATAAAACCATCGATTCAAATCTCTACTACCAACAACTAATGAGAATCAAACAAGAAATTGAGAAAAAACGGCCGGAATTGATCAACAGAATAGGACTGGTCTTTCCTCATGATAATGCCAGACCACACACATATTTGGCCACTCAGCAAAAATTGAGAAAGCTTCGTTGGGAAATGTTAATGCATCTACCATATAGTTCTGACCTTGAACCCTCAGATTCTCTTCAGAATTTTTTGGGTAGTGTTAGGTTAACATCAACTAACTGTCGCATTTTTTGATCAAAAATACAAAAATATCAATTATGAATTTCGGAACAGCTTTTATACATCATTTGTGTTTTGAAATTGTAGTAGATGAATATTCCCAAGCGCCGCTGCGAGCAGCGTCGCGTTGATGCACGCTGCACACTAAATGTTATATTACTACATTAGACAGGGTCCATCCACATTTGATCATCTTGAGGTATCTTGATCAGGCTTATCGCGTCGAATAATTGTAACTTAAATATAGACACCCATTTCGACCATATTGTATCACTAGCCGTATCGTGTCAAAACGCATTAATATTTAACCATATCGAATTATGTCAGCGTATCGTCATAAGCGACAGTACATATTTTCCTACGTTCTTCGTTTCTTTTCTATGTCTCATAAGATACGTGTTTCTGATATGAGATTTTGTGTGGAATGGGGCGTATCTAATATAGTTTCACAACGGCGTATAACATGATTGCCTATAATGTGACGGAGATACGGTACACTACGATGATCAAATGTGGACCCAGTCTTAGGTATTAAGTGTGCAAACTATCACTATTGTAAAGCACAGTAACCTCCATACTGGTTATACATGTATTACAATCTGACGCCTCATACGACGACACCTACAGTACTATATAGAGGTAGTGCATATGCTTAAAGCCAGCCAACACACGGCGGTTATAGGCGGAACTTGGGCTATCTATGGGATATCTATGAGCCACGGCATACAATTACCATCAGGTTGACTGTGTGCTTGTTTGGTACCCTTATACTTAAAAAAAGAAAAATATTACGAGGGCAGAGTCTAGTACCAAACAGATACAGGTCTACTTAAAAAATGTTGTATCACGAGGCGCTTATACTACAAAATATTTATATATAGATTCTAAAATTGAGAGTGCGCCTGTTTTTGCGCACACACTCGTGCGCTATAAACCTATCCTGCGCATCCGTTGAGACTGGCCGTCATGACCAAAATCAATCTGGAATTACGAGGTGGATTGAAAAGTACTCAGCCTAACCAAGAAAATAAACACATACTAAATCAGTAATATTTTTATTTTTCTACATAATCACCATCAAGTTCAATACACTTTTGCCACCTCCCTTCCAAGCATTTAGACCGTTGAAAAAATGATTCTTCCTTAGAGTCAAAATATGCGTCTACAGCTGCTTTGACCTCGTCGTTTGTTGAAAATCTTTGACCTCCCAAGTGCTTTTTAGGTTAGGGAACAGAAAGAAGTCTAATGGTGCCAGATCAGGTGAATACGGCGGATGCGGTAACAGTTCAAAGCCATAGTTGTGAATTTCAGCCATTGACTGTACTGACGTGAACACGGGCGTTATCTTGATGAAACAGGACTTTTCTTCTGAGCATTCCTCGACGTTTTTCTTTTATTTTCTCGTAAACGACGTAGTAAGGTGCAGTAGTAATCAGAGTTTATAGTCTGACCCTTTCAAGATAATCAATCATAATCACACCTTTCGAGTCCCAGAATACTGAAGCCATCACCTTATTTGCCGACAAAATCGACTTAGCCTTTTTAGGGGTGGTGAACCAGGTCTTCTCCACTGTTTTGATTGTTGTTTTGTTTCCGGTGTACAGTAATGAACCCATGTTTCGTCCATAGTAACAAAACGATTCAAAAATCATCTGCATCGGCTTCAAATAACTCCAAACAGTCGCGTGAAATAGTCAATCGCGTCCTTTTTGTTCAACTGAAAGCAGTCGCGGAACCCACCTCGCAGACACCTTGTGAAACCCAACTCGTTGACAATGATGTTTGAGTTCGTTCATAAGAGATGCCTATAATCTCGGCTATCTCTAATTTTTAATCTGCGGTCTCCCATTATTAAATCAAGTACTTTTTAATATTTTCGTCAGTAGTTGACGTCGAAGGCCTTCAGAGCGGGGTTCATCTTTCACACTCTCTACCACGCTTAAATTCTGCTATCCATTTTTGACGGATGAATATGACAGAACACAATCGCCTAATGTACTGACCATGTCATCATGGATGGCTTTTGATGATAGCCCTTCTTATGGAGGTACTTAATGACGGCACGCTGCTCGATTTGCTCCATTCGCGGAAATTATGTCCGATTACTTTGTTAATAAATTTATAAAATCACAACTAATTATCGCACACGTTTCGAACTTCACACAATGAACGAGTCTGAACTGAACTAAATAATGTGAGTAGATTTGATTTTAGAATTGAATGGATCTGTGTTAGGCCAGTACTTTTCAATCCACCCTCGTAATTAAGGTATTGCTAAAAGATATTTGAAATAATTTTGAAAAATTTAGTGAAACTGATAATTTAGTTAAATTTATAAAGATAAAAAGTAATACTGAAACTCTGAACTGTAAAATTAAAAAATCGGTGAATCAAACTTTTTATGATTTACCTAAATTTAAGAACGAGTATAAATGTCAGAGTTCATTACAAATATTCGATAAAGTTAAGTGAATTATTTTATAGCGTATATTATTATATACAATATTAAAAAACTATTATAAAAAAAAGTAATTAAAAAAAAACTAGTAATTTAATTATCAAACAGTTCTACTCCACGCGGTATCGTGCCAAGAACGCTGGCTGCGTTTCCCCGCTGAATGGCTATACTAAGCCTTTGAGCGAGAAAAGAGCCAGCCCTCTTATCACCAGCAGCAATGTCCAGCCGCGGATGGAGTTCCTTTAAGAACTTCACCGTACGTGGACCCCACGGACCGATAGTCTCTACAGCAAATGGCACAAATATGTAATCATCTCTCAGAGACTTATATTTGCGCCACTTACTCAGTTCAGCTGCCTCTGATGCCGCCCCGACTCTCAACGAGGTACCCCTGAGATTAGAGGCCGCCAAAGTGTCTACGCAAGTAGCATCCCACACTAGGCATTTACCTCTCTCCCAAGGGACCAATTTCATATCGTCGGGTCTCCTGCCATCGTCTCTAAATATTCCACAAGGCTCTAAAACCGAGGGATCATTAATAGAGACAAGAGCCCTTCGGATGTCATCGTTCAAAGAACCGTGCCGTGTAAACCTACCAGCACTTTTCTTACAAGAAAGTCCGTGAAGCCCAAACTTGTCGACGCTGCTACCACAGGCGCACTGATGGGGTTGACAAACCGCCGATCCTAGTCGGATTCCTACGGCAATGCGCAAGCTTTCCCAATCAAGTAATGTACCGAGATTACTTGATGGTAAAGCGTGTAACCAGTGACTAGATTCCTTAGTCGAAACAGCTAGAAGGCGTGCCTTATCTTGGTCACTATGGAAATTATGAAACAAATCTTTCTGCACCCTCTGTACCAACGGAATATCCCACTTTTTTGTTGGTTAACTTCCAGTGGAACATTTTCGCCGGGACAGAGCGTTTGCCATGTCTGCCCTGCCTCCGTAGCAAAGCACAAGTCTTCTTTATTATTTAAAATTATGTTACATAAATTACTGACACTATTATGCACGGAAACAAGGAAAGCAGGCAATGCAACGCTAGAAAGATTTCTCACACCAATACCACCAAATTTTATAGGTAAAGTAGCTTGAGTCCAGGCTGTTGTATTTAAAGTTAAATTTGAAATTTTTTCTATAGCTATTTTAAAATTATTATCAATATCTTTTAAAATATCCGAACATTTCCAAACTGGACGCGAGCGGAGTAAGTATGTAAATCTAGGTACAATGAGACAATATTTTAAGATAGTTAGCGCAATGTGGGGACTTAATTTATACAATTTATCAACGTGGTTTAAAAACTGATCAAATTTTGTTTTTAAAACAGCTTTAATACTATCGAAAAACAACGGGGCACCTAGCAGGTATAGTGATTCCGTACTGACAGTTTTTATTCCTGGAGAAATATGATTGAAATTTTGAATTAGTGTCTCTGTGAGAAGTAGATAAATTATTGGAAAAAAATATTTCACATTTATTGCTATTTGGTTCAAGACCAATATGTTTAATAGTTCGAAAAATATAAGTAAGATCACTGAGGACGTCATCTGCTCTACCTCCCAGTGTACCGTCATCCACGTACCAGACATTCAGCTTGGATTTCAAATTTGAAATAATGGGTTAAATTCCCAAACTCAAAAGTGCTGGACCTAGTGGGTCACCCTGTTGAACACCGACTGCAGAATCGATAACATTGTTTCCGTAAAACAAGTTAGTATTTTGACTGTAACATTGCCAAACGTAGTGATAAATTTCGGGGGTATTGTTAGCCACTTCTTTTAGCAGGGTTACCCTATCAATAGAAATAAAAGCATACCTTAGGCCAACTTTCACAAGAACATCTGCAACAGAGTTTGTTAAAAATGTACGTACTGAATGTACCGCCGCCTCACAGCCACCTCTAGTGCCAAAGCCTAGTTCAGTAGGCTGAAATTTTGTCTTAAGGTTAGAGATTATGTGCCTGCAAGCTAATTTTGAAGTTAAGCGTCGAAATGTGGAACCAACGGCAATAGGACGGATACCGTTATCCTTTTTTTTGAAGGCACATAATCTCGCCCTATATAAGAATGGGATGAAATTTGGATTAATATTACCAGAAAGCATAAAGTTACATAATTTTGTAATGTCATTAAGAAGTACTCCGCCGTCGTCACCACTTACAAGATCTTTAAGATGTTGAGGCGTAATTCCGTCAATGCCGCCAGCAGAGCCATTCGAAAATGACATAATTGCTTCTAAAGTGTCTTTTTCAGAAATTTGTAAAGGTTGCATAGAAGTCTTGGGAGGCAGTGGTAAACCCTGAGAAGGATTGACCGAAGGATGCTTCTGACGAAGGCTTTCAAGAGTTTTGACATTACGAGGAGCCAGGATGTCGTCTGAGAATAAAATACGGGATGCATTTTTTAAGTCGCCATCTATTACTTTCGACTCAACTACTTTTTTTAAATCAAATTTAGGACGTGGTCGAGATAAATGAGTATTAATTGGGTAATCTAGATTATGAAAAGATGTCTCTTTTAGTTGAGACGTAATTGATTTATTTATTGTTTTATCAAAATGAAAATAGGAATACGCGAAAGTAAATAATTTTTGCCAACTCTTTTCACTATTAGTGAAACAATTTTGAATAGTGCATGACAATGCTGTAGCAAGCTGCATCCTTGCAGTTCTAGGAATTCTTTTAACCACTGGTACATTACGATGATAATTGTAAATTTGCTCCGAAAAAAAAAGGAAAAATTTGTGTCATTAGAGGAATTACTAATAGAGTTATGAATTTCTACGGTAGGCTGTGAAGCCGAAATACTTTTACTATGACATCGTTTGATATGTATATTTAATCCCCTTTTACCTTTAAACAGCCTACCGCCGGTACAATTTTGACACTGTAGGAAATCCGGCCGTGAATGTACCGGAGCGGAGATATTCATTAAAAAATCTAAACAGATCTCTACAGCACTCAAAAGTCTTTATATTACATAGCTTTATATTGACTTGAAATGTGCTGTACCCCGCATCTTTCCCTGAAACACAATCGTTTACGGCCTAAATAAAAGCACTTTACTCTATAAATAAAATATTATCACATTACTTCCCTGGATTTATTCCATATTGATAAAAATTGTATGTAGTTGTTATGCTTTGACAGTTGACAACGACGCAGCAGAAATATTTTCCTTTATAAATGAGTATTATGTCTGAAATCAAAAAATAATTATTACAATAACTGTCTTATATATTTACTGATCTTTTTTTGAAATTTGTAAGCCAGAATTGGCCTTTAACTAACAAAATAAAATAAGTTAAATATACGTAGCCCTTGACAAAATTATTCTTTTATAGCGTAATTTATTATTTTAAAAATAAAATTTTGTTAGCCAGGGGCTGCTTAAATAATTTCATTGATTTAAAGATTAACTAAATTATTATGTAGGGCATTACTTTCCTATAAATACTCCTGTACAGAGGCCACTCATGTTGCGAGAATGCTATGAAAATTGTTTGTTGTATTATAAATATTTTTATTGGAATAATAATAATGAATTGCATGAGTATAGTTTACTACTACTACTATTGACGTCAGCTCTATGTAATTATGGTGGATATTATAAGCTGTCGGCTACTTTATTTTTTAATATTAGTTTAACCATCTATCATATCATCCTACACATCGAAGCAATATCATCAACCGGTATCAGTCCATAATAGACCACTCCAATTATATGGCAAACACATTGTCATTTGTCATTGTCATATACGCAATTTAGCGATCTCACTGCGATATCTTGAGATAAGTAGTCTCGCACGTGGTGCTGCAAAATGCCACCTAGCAGCTTTGGACTCAATGGAAAGGCGTGCTAAGAGGCTTATTGATGACCCGAATTTGGTTAAAACCAATCTTACCTTTCGGTTTTCTACTGTAGGCATTTCGGAGAGTGTGCGCAGGAATTGCATAATTTAATTCCTCCCTCTCCCTTCCACCATCGGACTACCAGCAGTTCGGCCAGTCTCCACCTTTTTGTTGTTGACTTACCACGCATTTGAACCAAACGGTTTGCTACATCATTCATCATGCGTACAGCAAAGGAGTGGAATAAGTTGCCAGCATCTGTGTTTCCATCTGATTACAATGTGGGTGTCTTCAAAGCAAGAGTGAATAGGTTTTTTTTTAAATCAGTGCGCTTCACCAGCTTAGGTTACATCACTACTTACCATCAGGTGGGATTGTGGTTAAGTGCTGGTTTAGAATAATATAAAAAAAAAACTTACCATCAAGTGGACTGTGTGCTCGTTTGTCACTCTTATTCTTAAATTGTAAATTATAGTATTTTAATTTTAAATTATTTTACTTAATTATCTTGTCTTTAATCCTTATAACAAAAGAAGCCCATGTTTATCAGTGCATTTTACGTGCTCATCAAAAAGAAAGTTATTCTAGAGCGAAGTAAGTTTTGTGCACATAACCATACAAAGTGTTTTCCCCCGTACTAAGCCTCGGTTCTGGATAATACCTAATAGCAACTACGGCAGCACAGCTAATCTTTGCTTGCTGTTCATAAAGTCATACCTCATAACCATAATTCCGAGTTGGCCTTTACTGCGTGAACTTTAGAAGAGGAACGTATTGTGGCGGCAGTGTTACTGTGCTACAATAACGTTAACGGATCCAACAATAACTAGTCTAAACCACGCTATAAAAGTTTCGGAACGACTCCGCATAATATAGTTCTAGCTCCGTACTACCGCACGAAGAACCCGCTCCCTGAGACTTAACAGTTCGTCCGGCGCGAAATCTCCCCATTTCTAGCGGTGGCCAAAGTGGACATAAAAACGGGTGGAAATCAACTAATCCGGAAGTTACCAAAGTATTATGATCTCAAGACCGTTATAGCGTTTACTACTAATATACGATCGCATGTGTAGTTAGTACTTGGAAACCATATTTTATTATAACGGTGGGATGAGAAAGCCATATTTAATAAAAGTCACCTTGAACCTTATACGCAATCAAACAATATTGATATTGCTGTCGCTTCATCGGCATCACAACAGTCACATTGTTTTCTACTTCTAAAATTGTTTACAATTTTTTTTTATTGTGGTTAAACTCAACAAGTTTTTGTTGTTTTTTTTTTGTCATAAAACTGCATTTTTTTATAGAAATGAAGTGATAAAAGTACTTACAGCCAGAATGATGGTAAATGGCTACTGCAGTCTATGAACACCTATAACCAACTTCAAAAACAGAAGGCTGCAGTTGCGTGTCACCACTAATGAATAAGGTGAAAGGCCCACAGCCTGTAATTATACTGACTCTTTATACTCTACTATACCCTTCCTATGCCGGTACACAGCAGTGCAAGCACTGCTATTTAGTGGCAGAAATAGATAAGAGGCCGGTACCTACCTATCGCTATCCTAGGCAGAAATGGAATCCTACCACCTAGTTGTATTTTTAAATTTATTTATTTCAAAAAATTTACCTTCTCACTAGTATTTTATTTTATAACATGTACGCGTTTTACACACATAATTTGCATATGGACAAATAATTATTTCTAGGACATACACATATGTGTAGTAATATTACTTCCCGCAGTCCCGCAGCACCGCAACAAAATACTTTAAATTAAGCACCGGTCTGAGGGTAGCATATAACAGGCTCATAAGTGATTATTTGTTTGAAGTTGGTTGAAGGTGTTCATGGACTTCAATAACTTTTTTACATGGGGAAATGCCTACGCATACCCACCTCGCAAGGGCAAGGATGGGTTATGTCGGGCTCGCACCGACTAAAACCCCATGGTGTTACACCTTCGTCGCATATTGGTAGGGCCACGGGAATGCTTTCGCACACATCCGCGGCCCCATGAGCGCCGGCCGCCCTATGGTGGTAAAGGATTACTCCTACCCCATCTCCTTCTCAAGTAAGGCGCACCAGAACATATGGCACGCTTTCCTCCGCGGCCTTCTACTTCACCCGCCAACGGACGCCCCCTTGTCCGATGCGCGACGAAGTCCGGTATGATCAGGCAACCTTGATCCACACAAATATTTTCCTAACGATTAAAATATGCTTTTTCAGTTTCAATATTACTAGTTTTTGGCCACCCGAACATTACGTAACCATATAGTTTACTCAATAAAGAATCTTTTGTCGTTCCAATTTTAATGTCTTTAAAACTAAATGGAAAATTTTCTTGCACAAAATTAAGGTTTTTGAATTCAAAGGAAGACGAGAAAGCGCATCGGCGTGACAATTTTGTACTGATTTAATAAATTCGATTTTGAAATTATAACAGTCTACTTGCGGCTGTCACGGGTATTCCTTTATTCGGCCCAAAGATGTAACTCAATGGACGATGATCACTACGTAAAATAAACTGTCGCCCGTATAAGTATTGGTGGTGCTAGCGCACACCGAACACAGTTGCGAGTGCCTCCTTGTTCAGCTGCGAGTAATTTTGCTCGGCGGCGTTAAGTGTACGCGACGCGCAGCACACGTGTCGCTCACTGCCGTCTGCGTACCGCTGAGCGAGCACGGCGCCCAGTCCGTATGCGATGCTGTCCACTGATAACACCAACGGCAGAGTAGGGTCGTAGTGTGCCAACACTGGTGCGCTGCTCAATACTTTTTTATTCGGCAAAAAGCAACCTCACACTCATCATTCCATTGCCATTTAACTTTTTTTTGTAATAAGTTGTACAACGGTTTCATTATATCACTTATATTTAAAAAAAAACTTTGAGTAAAAATTAACAAGGCCCATAAAACTCTTTAATTGAGTTACATTTGTTGGAGATGGGGCTGCCATAATGGCTTTAATTTTGTTAGAATAATAGAGAGAATTTTATAACCTAAATACGTTACACAATCCTTAAAGAATTGACGTTTACTGAAATTGATTCTTAGTCCATTTTGTTTTAACCTTTCTAACACTGCCCTCTAATTTGCTAAATGGGTAGTTTTATCCTTTCCAGTTACACATATGTCATCTGCAAATACAGCCGTTGAAGGCAAGCCACTCAATGTTTCCTCCATTATCTTTTGAAAGTTTTCAGGAATACATTTTATACCAAAAGGTACTCTTTTGTAAATGAACGTTCCGACATGAATGGTAATTGCTGTCAGCGACTGTGATTTTTTATTTAATAAACATTGTTAGAATGCATTTGATAATTCAAGTTTTGTGTATGTTCGCCGCCCCCCAAGGTCGCAAAAAGTTCTTCAATCCGCGGTAAAGGATAATGAAAATATTTTAAAATTGGATTAATTGTTATTTTATAATCTCCACATATTCTGATTGAGCCATTTGACTTAATAACAGGGACAATAGGCGTACCGTATGACCTTTCGACTTTGTAAATAACCCCTTCTTGTTCTAACCGTTTGAGTTCGCTTTCGACTCGCGGGCGCAGTGCCAATGGCAGCGGCCGCGCCTTCACAAACACAGGGGTTTCAACCTTGAGGTGCAACGATACAAGTGACTTGAATGTACCTAACCCTTCTGCAAACACTTCAGGGAATTCGTCTCTCAAAGCTTTTGCTACCGACTCCGAGTCGCTAATATTGTGACATTCAACAATTTCTATTTTCAATTTCTTTATCCAAGTTCGGCCCATTAAAGGTGGACCGCCGTTTTCAATAATAAATAACTTAAGCATCGCAATCTTGGAACTACAGATAACCGTTACCACAATATAACCGATGGTCTCGATAACGTCGCCAGTATATGATCTCAGACAACAACTTTGTTTGAATAGGTCCATGTTTAAAATGTTTATCATAAAAATGATTCAAAATAGCCGATATTTTACTGCCCGTGTCAATTTCAAATTTACATGGCATCTTTTCTACTACTAAATTCGCATAATACGGTTCGTCACCGTCATTACTTGTAACAAAGTTAAAAAAATTACAGTCATCATCTAAGTCCGAATTATTTAAAAAGTACTAACCTGTGTTCTCCTTTGCACTCTTAAGTTCACTTTTACCTTGACACATTACTTTTAAGTGGCCGTTCTGGCTGCACGCATTACATGTATAATTTTTAAAACGACGAAACGATCTTACCGCAACGGGCACAAAGACGACGCTGTAACGTCACCGTCGTAGGCACGGTAGCCGCGCCGGATCGTGCGCGACACGAATTGATCGCGAAGGTTTTCTTCCAGAGAACTACCGAAGTTGCAGGTTTTAGCCAAGTGTTTTAGACCATGTAGGTAAACACGAATACTTTCTCCCTGCTGTTGCGTCCGCTGCCGAAAAATGTGTCACTCGGCTATTTCAGATCTCTCCGGCTCCAAATGATTTTTGACGAGTGTAACTAATCCTTCGAACTTCTTTGTGTCCCGTTCCGCGGGTGAACACAAATCACAAATAAGATTATAGCACTCGGAGCTCACTAATGTCAAAAGCGTAGCTACTTTTAGATTGTCGTCGATACTATTTAACAATATAAATTATTTTACGCGACGAATGTAACTGTCCCAATTATGGCTTTCGATATTAAAAGGTTCTATTTTCCCAATCGGCATTATGTCAAACAAAATTCCTATGTAAGTACCGAACTTCTAGACCGACTGCGCCAATGTTATGTACACGTTAATAAAAGGCAGAGATCTGGTAACGACTGCTTTATTGAAAACTTTAATTAACCCACATTATATTTATTATCGAAGTACCGACATAACACTTGTCACCCTAATTCTTTAAAAAAAGAAAACTATGTTTAACCTAAACACGTAATTTTAAGGTGTTAGTGACTAAGTTTTTACGAATAATCTACGGACTAAATTAATCTTAAAGTATATATTATTTTATTTTTATTATTAAATCTCTTTATATACTCAAAATCCCAAGTGAAAACCTATTATCTTTATAGCGGTCGTAAAAACTAAACTGATTACACCTTCCATACCAAAAAGTGTCATAAAAATGTTGTCGAGGGTCTCCTTTTTTATAAAATTCACTTTGATGCGTGAATAAAAAATAATAGTGGTGAGCTTGATTGAAAATCAAAAGTTTTACTAATAAAATTTTATAGTTTACCAAACGCTTCTTAAAGTCCAAGCCACACAAAAGTAGTAAATATTGTGATTTAAACTATTTACAAGCTATTATTTACAACAAAGTTTATCAATGTTTTGAAACTCAAGCGCAAGCTCCTCCCGTTGTACATACAATTTGCCATAATCACTACGCTCTCACAATGAATATTATGGAGCTGTTCCTCAGAACACTGTAATAATATAACTTAAATTGAAAATTTTAAAAACCCCCGATACAAAAATAGCTGATGACCTTGAAACGGCTGAACCGATTTTGATTAACATGTTTAAGAACTACCAATAGAACCCGCTATTAAATAAAAAGCCGCACCCAAATCGGTTTACCCGTTTAAGAGCTACGGTGCCACAGATAGACACACAGACAGACAGAGAGACATAAAGACACACAGACATACAGACAAAAAGACATATAAGTCGAACTTATAACATTCCTCTTTTTGACATTACTCTGTGGCAACCCCGGTGACAAGTTGTAAAATACTTGCTCCCAACTATTTAAAAAAATTAAATATTGTAAATTGATAATATCCACCTCAATTTTGAGTTACAGTTGTTAAATAGGACTTACTTGTATTTGTAAAATAAGTAAAAGTCATAAGTATTTTAATCAAATTGTGTTCAGTGTTCAAACCAAAAGTGTATAATTGCTAAAAATACTGAGCTAAAAAGTGATATGGCTAAGTTGCATAAAGAATATACTTTTGTTTAATAAGAAAGGATCAACTTCAGAGAAAAGACGATAAGTTTGACCAATGCAGCAAGGAATATGAGGAAGCCCTCAGATTAATTGCTGCATTGCAGTTACAGTTAAGTGAGGCTAATGAGCAGAATGTGCAATTAAAACAATACATAGATAACTTGAAAGCGTCCGAAACTCAAAGTCTGTTCAATGAGCTCATAGAATGTGAATCTTCTAAAGCATTGCAACCCTCCACGATGATGATTATGTCACATCAAGAACAGAACAGAACAGAAAGAACAGAAAATTAAAGAAATATATAAAAATTAATAAATAAATTAGGAAAGTGCAAAAGTTAATTAAAACTAAAATTAATGTCAATAATTATATAAATGTATGTAAAGAAAAGCAAGAATTAATTAATAAACTTAAATTATGTTCAATTCAAGGTGGAAAATATGAATAACTGATATGAGACTGATAAAGAGTGTCTAAATTCAACAATTTGATTACTTAAAAACTCCCTACAAATTATATCAAATAAATATGCATCGGCTCAGGATGAGATAAAAGAACACACATTGGCCATGAATGATCTAGTAAAGTCATGTAAGTATAATGAGGAGCGCTTTGACTCCTTGATAAAACATTACAGTGAGTATCAGCGCTCCATACCAGGTTCATCGGGGACAATATGTGTAAATAATAATGATAACAGTAAGGAATCATTATTTTAACCTACACTCTATGCCAGTGCCATGACATAGAATATTAACTTAAAAAGTAACATAAATATTTAAAAAAAAATAAAGTTATTATGTATTGTCATGACATAGGCAAAAATTTGGGCATGATGTTAAATAACTGTTTAAAAGGACATCTGGTTAGTAATTATTGTATGCTTGGAGCATCCTTTAGTCATTTATAATGAATAAAGTATTAACTAGTAAGTTAATAATTCTTGTTGGGAGAAGAGGCAATAAAAACAAAACTCAATTACGAGTATTAAAATATATTGATTTTAGATAATCAATATATTTTAATAATTGATATATAATACTTTAAATGGACATAAAAATATCTTGTTTACATTGCCTTACATACAGGGTTGGCCACAGGAAAATAAAACAAGATACAATTTTAATTTATTAATGAAAAACTTTTCATGTAATAACAATTTAAACTTGACATATAATTGTTATAATTATAATAGAATTAATTTAATAGACATAAATAATTTAATTAAGAAATTTTGACTAGAGATAGGTATTACCTATCCAAATATAATTTAATACAGATAGCAAATGTGCTATCTAATTGTTTATATATTAACTCAGCCAAGGTCTTGGCTACACAGACATCTGTTTCTATTAAGCACCATAATGACTTAATATGTAATTTGGAATCAGTTCCAAGTAATTTAAATTAGAAAACAAGACAATAGAGGTAATCTCTAGCAGTTATAATAATTTAAATAATTTAGAATGTAGTTTACTAATCCTTAATTTTATGACTCCACAAAGTGGTAATAAAAATTGTTTACACCTGGTGCATCAGAATACAGGGTATTTTTGAAACGCCGGGAGCGTTGATAACGAAGACAGATGATAGTACTAAGGATACCTATGATGATGGGTCACAAAGAAATTCGATCCCGAGGAAAAAAAATCATCTTTTCACAACGTTTTATTAACTTTATTCACGCTCCATCATGTTGTTACAGTTAATTGAAACGATATTTCACTAAAAAATCATGAAAATACTGAAACATAAAACCAGCAGTGAAACTTAAAAAAGAAAATCAGCTGACAATAGGGTCAATATCCTCGCGGGCGCCGAATTCTTATCTAGATCGGTACGAAACAATGCATTAGGTATACTATTCACTCTACCCTTCCCTTTCACACACATGCTGCCTCGTGTCGCCTCGCGCTGTGGAATTTACACATGCTTCAAGGACGTTACAACGTGCGCATTTGTTTTGGCGGGATTGATCAATAATTTTAGTTTTTGAGACAGTTCCGTGTTGACTATCATGAGCGATAGTTCTTTTGTTTTGTTTATTAAATTATTGTCGTTATTACTTGTTATTTATTAATTAATGATATTGTTCTTGTTGTTACGTTTTGTGTTTTTGTTTTGTTTTAATAATTCCTAACGCGTAGGTACGTTTATAGTGCTCGTGAATACGGCAACATGTTAATGTGCCTTGGAGAATCTCATAAGGCCACGGAGGATCGGTAAGCTGTTTCATACCTAATTTTTAAAATAACTTAGTACTGAACTGATCTGAATAGGTACATAACTGAAAGTAGATAAGTTAGGTATTTAGACAAGTGTTGTAAATTATTAGGTATTGTGGTACCATCGCTAGTTGCGGGCCGCGCGAATTCGGCGTTCGCGCGTACATTGACCCCTAGTCAGCTGATTGAAATCCAGTAGTTCCACTGCTGGTTTTATGTTTCAGTATTTTCATGATTTTTATAGTGAAATATCGTTTCAATTAACTGTAGTAACATGATGGATCGTGAATAAAGTTAATAAAACGTTGTGAAAAGATGATTTTTTTTCCTCGGGATCGAATTTTTTTTTGACCCATCATCATAGGTATCCTTAGTACTATCCTTAGTACTATCATCTGTCTTCGTTTTCGGGAGATTTTCAAAAATACCCTGTATACAAGGCATGATAGGCAAAGAGCTAGAAATTGAATTGTTCTTGAATAGCAACAATTTTCACATTTTATGTGTTACTGAACGTTGGTTAAAAGCTTATAACTTAATGATTAACTTCAGTAATCACCAGGTGGTCAGTTCGTTCAAAAGAGAAACGGGTTTAGGAGGTGGCTCGTTAATATTAGCTCGTAAATTATTGTCATGTAGAGAACGTAAAGATATTGTGAGCCTCTCTGTTGAGCGAACTGTAGAAATGGCATGTGTTGAGTTTGAGCACCTCATTGTTGTGAGCGTCTACTTTTGAAAAAAATATGGAGGAAGTTTATGTTAAGCTTAATAAACAGAATAAATCTGTTGTAATATGTGGAGACTTTAATATCAATATCCTAGAAGCTTCCTCCGCAAATATTAAATTTTGATCATTGTTTAAATCATATGGTCTTTTTAATTTATTTTTAGAGCCAACGCGTATTACTGAATGTAGTGCAACATATATAGATAACACTTTTACAAATGTTAAGCCGTTGCATTTATGTATTATACCACATTATACCACAGCGATAAGAACTCAAAAATTGAGTTCTGATAACTGTGGACAGTTAGTTTCGTTACCTTATGTCCACAAAAAGCAAGTAGATGAGAAAATTGTGTTTGTTCCAGTAAATGCACGCCGCTTGGAGAAGTTTAGAAGTAGCTGATGAAGAAACTTTCATCACTTTCATACCAAAATAATCCAAATTTTTTGTATGGAACATTGTTTAAGCTTATTTGCAAAGAAATTGATAATATTTTTACTTCTAAAACGTTCTCCTTGAACAGTCGGAAGGCATTCAATGAATGGGCGACAGTAGGAGTCCATAAGAGCAGACAAAGGTTATATGAACTTTACCATGAAATGTCATATAACCCTAGCGTTGAATTTCGGGAATATGTAAAAAAATATTCAAAAATATATAAACGAGTGTGCTACACAGCTAAGTCTTTGCATTTGAGCAACAAAATTAAGACAGCTTCTAATAAAATTAAAATGACGTGGAGTATAATTAATAGTGAAACTGGTAAGGTTAACTCTCGCAATTCAAACTACCGGTTAAGTTTTAACAAAAAATTAACTGAATCAGATCAGGATGTTGCAATGATTTTTGAGAAATATTTTACTGATATTCTAATCTTAACCACTAAGTCACTGAATTCTTCTCCTGCCGTCACCGAATCATTACTTAAACAAAATGTAAATGTGCGAACAAAGAATTTAATATTTCATAAAATATAATCAAAAGATATTGTAAAATATTTTAAAACTATTGATATTTAGAAAACTGCAGATCTGTGGGGGATTTCCGTTGAAGTTTTTGCGTCTATAATAGATATAAATGCGCCTCAACTAGCTATTATTTTTAATACTAGTATCGAATATGGTGTGTTTCCTGAGTTAATAAAGCATTGTAAAATAATAGCTTTATTTAAATCTGGTAGTACTTTAGACCCCGCATATTTTATAACAATTTCTGTACTGCCAACACTTAGTAAAAATTTTTAAAAAATTATTCTTGATCAAATGTAATTTTTTTAATGTAAATAATTTACTTCCTAAAAATCAATTCGCTTTCACAGGGGTCGCTTGACAACTGATGCTGGTGTTGAGCTGATTAAATATATTTTCAATGCATAAGAGAATTCACAGGATGCTTTGGTTATATTCTGTGACCTATCCAAAGCCTTCGATTGTATTCACCATGAAACATTATTCAGGAAACTACAACACTACGGTGTAAGAAGTAATGCTCTTAAATTATTTGTTTCGTATTTAAGTAACAGAACGCAAAATGTTGTCATTAATAGCATGAGCTCATCCGGGTCGATAGTATGAAAAGGGCGTGCCTCAAGGCTCAACTATCGGCCCCTTTCTGTTTCTTGTATATATTAATGACTTACCTTACATAGTAGGGGATAACCATAGTATAGTATTATTTGCTGATGACACTTCATTAATTTTCAAATTAAGACGACAATTATTAAAATATGACGAAGTAAATAATGCTATATCTAAATTAGTAAATTGGTTTAATGTTAATAACATGCATTGAAATGGCACTAAAACGAAACGTATGAAATTCTTGACTCCAAATGTCAAACATTTTAAATAATAATGTAATTTTAAATGGGGAAGAACTGAGTCTTGTCGATACCACCATTTTTCTGGGAATAACACTAGACACGAAGCTTCAGTGGAGCCCCCTTATATCAAAATTAGCAAGCAAACTTAGTTTTGCACCATATGCTGTAAAAAAGATTAGAAATCTAACCAGTGTGGAAACAACTGGACTTGTTTACTTTAGCTATTTCCATAGCATAATGTCGTATGGTATTTTGCTATGGGGACACGCGACTGATACTGAAATAATGTTTGTTTATACAGAAGAGGGCTATAAGAGAAATCTATCATAGATTTTTAAAACCTAAAGAGTCGCTCCGACAAAAATTTAAGGAAATTAATATATTAACTTTGGCCTCTCAATACATTTATGAAAATGTAATGTACACAAAAATAAAAGTAGTTATACTAAAATAAGTGATATTCATTCTGTAAATACTAGGAACAGACACAAGCTAGTAGTATCAGATACTCGACTACACTGAGTCAGTAATTCATTCTTGGGGCGATGTATACGCTTTAACAACAAAATCCCAGAAAGTATACAAAATTTGAGCTCCTCAAAGTTCAAAAACTTTATTAAACAAAGTTTGTATAAAAAGGGTTATTATAATATTAAATAATTTATGGATGATAATAACCTCTGGTAATGAGGTGATCGATACCAAGCTATATGTAATTTGTTTTGGTGTGGTTAATTGTGTAACATACATGATTGTTAGCTGTTATTTAAAATAGAAAAAGTCCCGCTGGGTTTCTTGCTGGTTCTTCCCAGGATAGAGGTTTTTTTTCGAGCCAGTGGTAATTAAACAAAAGAGTGACTTTTAATAAGTATTATTTTTAATCTATATTGAATAAAAACGTTTATGTTTCTGTTTAGTTTGCATAAAAATATAAAACAGAAGATTGAAATAGATTATGATTTAAATGAGAACAATATTCTTATAAAATTTTCATATGAACAATATTCATGAAATAAAAGAAATATTATCTAAGAAAATGGAAGAAAAATCAATTCTATGCTAAAAGTAATTTTAATGGCATCAAGATTCTAGGATATTGAAGAAAGTGAAGCTCTTAAGCGACTCATAAGATAAGAAAAGTCGATGTCGAGAGCAATCGACCCATATTTACTAGCGTGTGCTTGACACGGTGGAGATGAACAAACTGAACTGTCTTTCAAGAAATGTTATCAAAGAAAGTTAATTAGTCAAAAGTTAAATACACCAAGTAAAATATCTTAGCTAATTAAAATTATTTAGTAAAGATATTTATTTATCACTTATATTTATTTTTTGAAAAAGTGAAAATATAATTCAGTTTTCACCCAATTCGTGACGTCTGAGCAATATTTCAGAAATTTTGTAGCCGTAGTAGGAACCGAAGACAATGCAGCAACTTAATGATTATGATTCAGTATTCTCATTAAGATCATGACAGATCATGAATGACTATTGCAAGTCTTGTAAACATTTTTAAACTCTGACCAAACAGAAACAGAAACAGAAACTTTTTTATTCCATAAAAATTATAAATAATACTTATTGAAAGTCACTTTTTTGTTTAATTACCACTGGTTCGAAAAAAAATCTCTGTCCTGGGAAGAACCAGCAAGAAACCCAGCGGGATTTTTTTTAATAACAGCTTCCAATTATGTATGTTACACAATTAACCACACAAAACAAATTAGAAATAGCTTGGCAGCAATCACCTCATTCCCAGGGGTTATTATCATCCATAAATTCCTTAATATTATACTAACCCTTTTTATACAAACTTTGTTTAATAAAGTTTTTGAACTTTGAGCAGGTCAAATTTTGTAAAGTTTCTGGGATTTTGTTGTAAAAGCGTATACATCGCCCCCAAGAATGAATTACTGACACGGTAGAGTCGAGTAACTGGTGCTACTAGCTTGTGTCTGTTCCTAGTATTTACAGAATGAATATCACTTATTTCTGTAAAACTATTTTTATTTTTGTGTACGTACATTACATTTTATAAATGTATTGAGAGGCCAAAGTTAATATATTAATTTCCTTAATTTTTTGTCGCTGCGACACTTTAGCCTTTAAATCATAAATTGCTCTTATGACCCTCTTCTGTAAAACAAATATAATTTCAGTGTCGGCCGTGTGTCCCCATAGCAAAATACCATACGAAATTATGCTATGGAAATAGCTAAAGTAAAGAAGTCTAGCTGTTTCAACACTGGTAAGATTTCTAATCTTTTTGCGTTGCTTAATTGGCTCTAAAAATAAATTAAAAAGACCATATGATTTAAACAATGATCAAAATTTAATATTTGTGGAGGAAGCTTCTAGGATATTGATATTAAAGTCTCCACATATTACAACAGATTTATTCTGTTTATTGAACTTAACATAAACTTCCTCCATATTTTTTTCAAAAGTATCGTATACAGAATATGGGGGTCTGTAGACGCTCACAACAATGAGTTGCTCAAACTCAACACATGCCATTTCTACTCTTCACTCACCAGAGAGGCTTACAATATCTTTACGTTCTCTACATAATAATAATTTACTAGCTAATATTAACGAGCCACCTCCTAAACCCGTTTCTCTTATGAACGAACTGACCACCTGGTGATTACTGAAGTTAATCATTAAGTTATAAGCTTTTAACCAATGTTCTGTTATGCATGAAATGTGAATATTGTTGCTATTTAAGAACAATGCAATTTCTAGCTCTTTGCCTATCAAGCCTTGTATATTGTAATGCACCAGGTGTAAACAATTTTTATTATTACTTTGTGGAGTCATACAATTAAGGATTAGTAAACTACATTCTAAACTATTTAAATTATTATAACTGCTAGAGATTACCTCTAATGTCTCATTTTCTAATTTAAATTACTTGGAACTGATTCCAAATTACATATTAAGTAATTATGGTGCTTAATAGAAGCAGATGTCTGTGTAGCAAAGACCTTGGCTGAGTTAATATATAAACAATAAGATAGCACATTTGCTATCTGTCTTAAATTATATTTGGATAGGTAATACCTATCTCTAGTCAAAATTTCTTAATTAAATTATTTATGTCTATTAAATTAATTCTATTATTATAATTATAACAATTAAATGTCAAGTTTAAATTGTTATTACATGAAAAGTTATTCATTAATAAATTTAAATTGTATCTTATTTTATTCTCCTGTAGCCAACCCTGTATGTAAGACAATTTAAACAAGATAACTTTATGTACGTTTAAAGTATTTAGATAATCAATATATTTTAATAATTGAGTTTTGTTTTTATTGCCTCTTCTCCCAACAAGAATTATTAATGTGCTATAAGGGCAAAACTTACTAGTAAATACTTTATTCATTATAAATGACTAAAGGATGCTCCAGGCATACAATAATTACTAACCAGATGTCCTTTTAAACAGTTATTTAACATCATGCCCAAATTTTTGTCTATGTCATCACAATACATAATAACTTTATTTTTTTTTAAAATATTTATGTTACTTTTTAAGTTAATATTCTATGTCATGGCACTGGCATAGAGTGTAGGTTAAAATAATGAGTCCTTACTGTTATCATTATTATTTATATTTTCATGTAAAGAAGATTAAGAATTTTAAAAATATTTTAAGTAAAAAATTCTACGAATGACAATTTTTTGTCTTTTCTTTATCAACCTATTAAAATTCCCCTCTCAGACATTGTCCTATCCCGTTATAGCAGATCGCAGTGTAGTGCCAGACAAAGAAACATTTATGACAGAAGAATTTTTAAAACCATATATTTATGTTATTGTAACACTCGTTAGTTTTTTATCCCTAAAGATTTCATTAGTTCGAGTGTCGAGATAGCTCAGTGGTCAAGCGCTCGCAGTAAATTACACAGCACACGATCATTTCTTGTACTTGCTAGGCGGTAAAGGATTACAAGGAACCTACAAAGAAAATTTAAAAAATTGTAAACATGTGAATTTCGTCAATTTGTATAGAGGCAGCGCGGCGGACACTTCCTTCCCCTAAGACCCTCTCGAGGCACGTTACCAGCTGTGGGACGTACATACTGGATGTCCCATATAGGTTGTTACTTCACTTCACTTACTCGACATGAAAAAGAGCCGTGACAAAAAAAATAAAGTGAAAAATTAGGCAACACAAAAGTCAACGGATTCGTTACGTTTTTGAATCAACGCAAACAATGAATATCAACAGTCCTAAACAAACACTGACGAATGTTTGCCCTTAATTTATTTTCAACATTGGAATAATACCTTAACAGCTTCGCAAAACAAAGGAAAGGTACATGCACATTATATCCAAGCTTAGATCTAGAATAGCCTGATATTGTATCTCTATTATTAATAATCTGCAATTAAGTATCTCTTGTCAGCTGCAGTGTAAGGCCGTAATAGTTCAGGGCACAACGACTTTAATTCCCGCTGACACCGCTATATAAAACCACGAATCGGACAAAGCACCAGTAGATATCATAACTGCCGTAGACAGCCATGAACCACTTACGATCAGGCAGACTGCGAATTCATTACTTTAATTAAAAGTATAGTTATAGCCTTTAAACTTCCCAGTGCTGAGCACAGGTGTCTTCTCATTTCTGAGAGGTTTATGGAGTGATTTGTCCGTAGCACAGGACCAGTGCGTTAGCAGAGATCTCATGCCTTTTGAATTTTTTATTCACTAGACATGCTGGCTTACGCGCGATATTTCCTTCACTGCTAAAGTCATCGTAAACCAGCCCTTAAAATTATAACTTAAAATTAAATAGGTACCGGCGGGGATCGAACCCGGGTTTCTCTGCAACATTTTCACTTCTTCTTTGGAGCAATTTTTTATTTAATATATGTTATGTAGTAGCTGTGTGTTATCGACTAATAAAATAAAATAAAGACTATTGAAATCTGTCACGAGCATATCATCATCATTAAAAGTGCATGGTTGAACAATCCCAGAAATGAATGCAAGTTGGCACGTTCCATTCGAGCTTTATATTACATTTTCCTGCCTTCAAAAATTAAAGAGATTGCTTTATTCAATAACAATTATCAATTTCACCAAGCATTTTTATTGAACATTATTTTTCTTTCTCTTCTGCTAAAGGTCTCTGAAACTCGTCATGAGACCTCCCTTATCGAATGGTAGAAAAAAAATATACTTTTAGTGAAAATATAATAAGTGACTTCAATTAACTAAAAAGAATAAAATAATCTCACGTTCTGAAGCCTGAGATTAATACTTCTATAAAATATTAGCTGTTACCCGCGGCTTCGCCCGCATGGTCATTGGGAAATGAACTATCCATTGCTTTTTTAATTTAAAGAAAACTGAGTTTTATAGATTTGTCAGAGATGCAGCCATTAAAAGGAAACTGAACAAAATTGATTCGTCAGCCTAATTAAATGTTTTGTTTGAAACGTAGCGTATAGGAAAGCATGAAAATAGCCTGTTTATTCCAAATGGAATTGGGATTTTGTTTAATTAAAGGAAACTGAGCATAATTATCCGTCAGGGATGCAGACTTTTGAAAAGAAACTGAGCTAAATTGATTCGTCAGAGATGCAGTTTTCTGAATTGAAAAAACTGAGCCAAATAAAAGATCCGTCAGAGATGCAGCCTTTTGAGTTGAAAGAAACTGAGCTTAATAGGTCCGTCAGAGGTGCAGCATTTGGAATTGAAAAGAAACTGAGCTAAATAGGAAATTTTGAATTGAAAGGGAAGATCTGTGAAATTCTGATTAATTGATTGTAGAAATTTTGGAAAACTATTTTAAGACGCTACTGTACACAATGTTATATGTTTTTCCATTCGGGAAAGAATGAGGAGATTCTGGGCATTTGACACACAGAACATGCTACATACAGCTGACCATGAGAGAAGCACGGTTTTCTAAGTTGACCCCGCTACCTGTAACGTTTGCTTGCCGCGCTTTATTAATTGTCATTGCAAACTAGGCTTAATAGGGAACTGCACCTTTTGAATCGAAAAGGAAGATCTGTGGGAATTATAGGGATCCGTGGTATAATAACATTTTCACCTTTTCCTACGCCTATCAAAATTGTAGCACCGATTATGTTCCGTCCAAGATGTCACACAGCCTTGTCCCGACACCGAACAGACATCTAAATTTCGCATTAGCATGAATGGGACGCCTAATTTTAATTGAAGCTTATGTGAGGGCACACCTGACAACTAAAGATTTAGAAACTCTAGGGATATGAAGTGCTCTGTTCTGTTCTCCATAACTGTGTCTACTGACAAATACTCTGTTATTTCTCCTGCTACTTTGCTTAATATATCTGAATTTTTATTAACGCTCTCATTTTTGGTGCAAGAATCGCCCTATCACATAACCATTTGTCTTCATGCA
This sequence comes from Parnassius orleans, assembly GCA_029286625.1. Taxonomy (NCBI): domain Eukaryota; kingdom Metazoa; phylum Arthropoda; class Insecta; order Lepidoptera; family Papilionidae; genus Parnassius; species Parnassius orleans. The sequence goes on along the minus strand of JAGSMP010000162.1, from coordinate 1,128,177 downwards.
TGTTGTTCGTTAAATCTGAATAAACGCTCGCAATTAATTCGGAATGACTCTGTACTAAATTACAAAAAATTCTCCTCAATTTAAACAGCCCTCAGCATCCGTTTCATACCGCCCATTGCCAATTTTTAATAGTGTGTCAGCATAGTTTCCAGCATTGATATCATTATACAAATGCACTCTCATATTCGTAGTGAAACTGAATTTTGTCACCTTGTTCCATAAAATATCCTTTTGAATGACAGGTCAAGATTGGCGAAAGTCACCAGCCAGTAAAACCACCCTTTCTCCCAGCGTTCGATTTAGTGAATCTACAGCTTTTTTATGCGACATTGTACTTTCGTCCCACACTAAAAGTTTGCATTGTCGTAGCATTATACCTCGTGCACTATTTTTGCTAAAGTTGCAGATCGGCGATTCTTCCTGGGCTAGATTTAGAGGAGTTTAAAACAGAATGTGCAGTGCGGCCCCGCAGCAGCAGCGTGGCGGCTATACCGGAGGCTACAGGCCACAGCAATGTTTTTATCTTTCCGTAATTGCGCTAATAATAAATTTAAAAAAATATCTTCCCAGTTCCTCCAGGGGCATCTAAAAAGAAAAGTTCACCATTTCCAGATTCAATTTGTTCTAATACTTTGTCAAAAACTCGTTTTTGTTCGGGAAGCAAGCGGGGTACAAATTTGGCTACTTGCTGCTGCAAAGCTGGTATATCATTCCAAAGTCGCTTAATTTTTTGCCTACCATTGCCATTACTTTATCTTCAATTTTTCCAAGTGCTTAATTATAAATGTGTTCATTGTATGTCATGTTCGCGTGTGTCTGCTGTAACCTTCGCAAAATATCTTCCGCCATGTACTCTTTATATTTGTCTCACAATTTATGTGCATTACATAGCCCGCAAGATGATATGAGAGTTGCATAAAGATCCCTAATTTTGGCTGGTGACTGGCACTGCACAGCTTCCTCCATGGATTCATCCCAGTGATTATCGTTTTCTAAAGATGCAGAGCTTCATATGCTTCTCCATAAGTGGCGCATTCCTGACAGTTGACAGTTTTAAGGTCTTTATATCCTGTAGGACCCCGAACATGGTGCAGCAGCAATCGTAAACAGAAACATTCAAAATTAGTTACATGGACGGTATACACGACCAAAGGCATCTAATGACTTTACACCAGGCCAATTTGCAACAGGCGCGCCTTACAGCGTTTCCTCCTTCCTAGATGTGTTCCAAGTATAATAGCGGGGACTTCAGAATATAACAACGTTTTGCAAAGGGTCAGTTTGACAAAGTTGAAGGCTGTTAGTGTAGTTTTGGCGGTGATGCAATTCTTTCTTGAAATTTCTTTCGGTGAAATATACACTCTCCATTTTCTAAGTGCACAGCAAGGTGACTAACTGTTGGGTGCCTTTCTTGTAAAGGAAGCCAAGGAGATGCCACGCTGCCTCGTTACTGCTGACATAACGCCCTGCTTGAAAGGTCTGTACTTCATTAACGGGATTTGCCTCACCTTCACTCCTGAGATACAAAATTGCTTGGTCGCTTCCTTTATTTATGTACTTACAGATATACTTGATTGCGCGGACAGAGCTACATGCTTCTACATTAATGTGGGCATTAAACATTTTACATAGAATGGGCGAATACGGGACAATACAGCTGTTATCTAAGGTTTCGAACGCTCCAGAGCGAGATTTGATTAAATTTCCTGCCACCATCTTCGGAGCTCTGCGTCTGTATAAAGGTAGTCATTGTCATTGTGCACTGTTTCTTTTAATAGCTGTTTAGGAATTTCTTTATACATTTTCCTTCTTTCATACATGGCGATATTGAATTTCGTGCTCCCAGACCGTGAATCATATTTTGGACGATGGTATCATACAATTCTTTATCTTGCTCAGGATCCGGAATCTCGGTGCTTATTATGTCGTCTATTTGCCTGGGCCGCAACTTCTCTTTAAGCCATATTAGAATGTCGGCATGCGGTAATCCTCTTTTTTGCCATTCAATTGAATACATGAAGCACTGCACCTCTCCGAAAATTTTCCCTTTGTTAATTACATACATTAATTTTTGTACTTTTAATCTAAATACTCTAGCAACTAAATCGTGTCTGTCAGTACTTTTTTGGCTCGGTATTAGCTCCTCGGTTATTTCTTTCCATGTGGGATTGCAAGTAAAAGTAACAAAAAGATCAGGTCTTCCGTCTTTCCGAGTTTTCAAAGGTTCTCCTGGTTGCCCAAGTAACGGAAGAGACACTTTGCCATTGGAACAGCACATGCCTGCGGTCTCATCTTTCCATTTTAAAGTGCTGCAAAATCAACACTTCTTGTCCATCAGTCCGATAACAACTAACCTGTAATTTATATAATCAATCAATGGATCATAATTGAATGCTGCTTCATTAAAAACCGACCAATTGTTTCTTTGAAAATTTTGTCGACGTTCAGCTTGGAGCTGTGCATTTGCATCTCTTCGCTCTTGTGTCTGTTCTGGTGTTTCAGATGCCCTTATAGTAGATTGACGTTCAGCTTGCTCAATGAGTCTGTGTTGAGTTTCATCAGGTGTTTCCGCGGCTCTTAAGGCGGCCTGACGTTCCGCTTGTTCGAATAGCCTTTGCTGACTTTGAGCAGGTGTTTCAGTAGCTCTTAAAGTAGCTTGACGCCTGCCTGTTCAAGACGCCTTTGCTGACTTTGATTAGGTGTTTCAGTAGCTCTTAAGTAACTTGACGCTCTGCCTGTTCAAGACGCCTTTGCTGACTTTGAGCAGGTGTTTCAGTAGCTCTTAAAGTAGCTTGACGCTCTGCCTGTTCAAGACGCCTTTCCTGACTTTGAGAAGGTGTTTGAAGCTCTTAAAGCAGCCTGACGCTCTGTCTGTTCAAGACGCCTTTGCTTACGTTGAGAAGGTGTCTCAGATGCTCTAAAAGCAGCCTGACGCTCTGCTTATTCTTGCCTTCTCAGTTCAGCATCTTCTAAATATTCTAGCGATCGAGCTAATCTTTTCGCTTGTCTTTGAGAAGATACTCTTGAAGGCTGGACTTACATTTGCAAGGAATTATGAAGTAAGAAAAAACCTATTTATAGAAAAACGTTAAAATACCTAAAAGGAATTAAATTACCTTTTAAATATTTTTAACAAATCCAAAATATCTAAAAGGAATAAAATTCCTTTTAAATATTTTAAAATCAAAACAACAAAACCAATTCAAGACAGAACACGAATCCGAAAACGATAGCCAAAAAAATCGAATCAACTTAAACCAAATCACAAAACAAATCGCAGAAAACCGAAATCAAAAGCAGTAGTCAATATAAATATAACCAACGAAAAAAGAAGTGTATAGGTACCGTATACACTATCTATACTATTAATATTCCTTTGAAATATTGTTAAACAACCTAAAACAACGAAAATCAATTCACGATTCTAAATAAACAAAATCCAAAATTAAAGCCAGAGTCTAAATATGTATAAAGGAATACCAACCAAATCAACAAAACCGATCCAAGAAAATACACAAATCCAAAATGAAAGCCAATATAAATCCATTCAACCTTAACCAAATCACAAAGCAAATAACAAACAACCGAAATCGAAAGCAGGTAGTCGAATAAGCTATGAAATAGAAACAATTTAAGCGTATAGGTACCGTATGCACTATAAGCTGACGCGCGGCTCAACGGCGGGAGTTAAGTACATGTCAGAAACATTTCGTTACCACGTTTTAAAAACCTATTAACGACATCTAGCGGAATCAATTTAAACTATGTATACTTTAGTTAATAAGAACTCTCAAAAATATTTTTCTTATAATTTTGCACAATTTTTCTTATTGTAATACCGATTCATTCATAACCACATATAAGAACTGTATTCATTTCCGTTCAATAATTATTACTAAGGCTTATTAATAAGGCTTACTAAGAACTGTTTCTACCATTGTTAAGTAATAGTTAAGGGTGAAAACGTGACAGGTGGTGATAGTATTTTTGATCCATACTTATAATCACGCCTGTAACCCTTGCGGGGTAGGCAGAGCATCAACGGATTACTTAATATCGTCTGCGAGGTTATCGCCTATTCTGTGAATTACGATGCACCAAAACGTTTGAAGAAAATCAGCTGGTGAATTTTATGTTTTTATCGCTCTTCCCGGTCCTGCGTGGAAAATACAGATCCATACATTTTTTATCTTAATTTTGGTAAAAAGACATAATAATCCAGATATTCTGACATTCTGTGTTCGTCCATCGTACCGTCGTCCGTCTTGTAGAATCACGGTGGCGCCACCTAGCTGAATTTAATTTTGCAACATATTCGATTTTCCACGAATGAGATGTACTACAGCCACCGAACTATCCCCATACAAAAAATCATGCCATGCCGACGCTCTGTTACGACGTGAAAGAAGGACAAACAAACAAACAAACAAACACACTTTCGTATTTATAATATTAGTATGGAAGTATGGATGTCTATGGACCGACTTCAGAATGTGAAATAATTTTATTCCTTCTTTAGATAAGGAATTTCACAATCTCAATGTTGTATAAATAGTTATATTTAAAATTTCATTCTCCACTTTCTCACCCTTATGAGTGAACTTTTTGTCCAAATTTATATGAGACTAGCTTTCTACCAATTCAATTTCAATTTAGAAATATCATTAAATGCTATTCCGCGCCAAATTTTGCAAAATTCGATCAGTTTTACAGTCACTTCGGTGTCTGTGTATCTATGTCAGTTTGTCAAAGAATTTTTTTGAGTTTTCAAAGACTTAGAGAAAGATTTAGAAAAGGATTTTTGAAGGACGTGTTGCTCAATCATCTAGGTCTATGGGACCTAGATGATTGAGCAACACGTGAATAAATAAGTTTTTCAGAATTGCATTAATATCATATGTCTAGAAACATCTACAATTTTTTGTATTGGACGTGTCTTCCGATGTATCCATAAGAAAGATAAATTGTCTTGGAATCAAAATTTACTGATATTATTTACTCTTTACATTCATTCATAATTAAAGTAAATTTAGTTTTAACAAAATAACGATGAGTTCATGGTCTTATATGCGATATTTGATTCATAACATTCTTCCCATTTAATATTGATTGGGACCATAAAATAGATGCTGATATTTTTTCTACGTTTGAGTAGACTTCAAAATTTCATAATTGCAGTTCTGACAATGATGAATACTAAACATGTAATAAAACAAATTTTAATAAATCACGTTACATTTTAACTTTTATTTAAGTGGGTTGTACACATATTTGGAAGAAAGTTCTATAAAAATTTGCGTAAAAGAACATATTGCTGATGTGAAGCACCGACGCTCCGAGAAGTCTGAAGTATGTCAATATGTTCAGTATCGTTCCAACTATAAAATATCAGATCTGATAGACAACAAATCCTCGCAATAGAACACCAATTCCTACCAAGGATGATTCCCGAGGCTATTGAAATTAAAAACATCCTAACTTCAAACCCAAGCATAATACTGCAAGACTTCAAGATACTGTAAGCTCGTCTTGCGTAGATCGGACCAAACATTATTAGTTAAAAGTTGATTGTAGTCTTCGTAAACTATGACATCAGGACGTTAAACAACTCAGTCCCCCCCCCCTTCCTCCCTCCAAGTTGAAATTAAACACGATAAAATCCTTAAGACTACTTTTCTTGCAAATGATGTTCTATTCGAAGTGAACGTGGGTAGAACTACACTCAAGATCGAAAGCAGAAAAATGTTCGCCTTGTTGTGGCGGCGAAAGAGAATCCGCCACCTCATATCGATCCGTGTATGTCCTAAGAGGCGATAGAGGAAAACATACAAGAGATGGGCAACATAATCTTCCTGACAACAGTTCAAAATAATAAAGGTTGCGGTTGCCAAACCGCCTGCCAAGCGTGACAACTATAGCAAATATCCACCTATTTGACCATTATGGGGGAGACATATGTTCAGTTCAGTGGACATTTGATAGGTTGTAATGATAACGATGATGAGTTCTATTCTTTCGAATCTTTGCTACCGTTAATATTTACGGTAGTGTGAAAACAAAAAAGTAACATCTCCGAAAATATGAATGAAACAAAAACAGCATAATTGCCCCATTAAAACTAAAAAAAGTAGCAGCCTACTACCAAAAAAAGTGCCAACGCGATCACCTCAACTGGGGAACTTCTCAGATATACAGGTTTTCTTTCACCGCCGAGAACGTGGTAAATTGACACTTTAAATTGCAATTAACATATATGTAAAAATATATAATAATGCTTATGTACTATGAATTTCAGTTCAGATCAGTTTGATTACCGCCTTTGACAAGTAAAGTAAAATAAACCTTGGTTTAAGTAAAATCTGCTGCTGGCTTTGTTATTTAAAGTATTTTTTCGCAAAAGCCTGTTCATTAACATATCTCATATGAGCTATGAAACCAGGACTGTCACAAGAATCTTAAATGAAAACTGATTTATAAGTCTCATTAAAGGTATAAAAACTAAAGTAGCAGCTTACATACGTCTCACTACTGTGCATAGGGCTCCTCATTACCTATAGTGTTTGTGGGCAGAAAAGAGTATGCCGCAATCCTTCAATCACTACTCAGACATTTAGGTTTGCCCACGAAGTTATTCTTCACCACTTCACCGGATACGTGGTAAGTCAGCACGTAAAATTTCCCATAACAGAATCATTTGTCCTCAAGTGACTAAATAAAAACTGGAACAAATCTTTTGTACGATTGTTGACCATATCTACCTAGTAATTAGAAACCCAACGATGCCACGAACTATTCCATCAAATAGAGATAATTCACACAGTGCACTTAATTTCCACTTATTTACATCAGATAACGTGATAACATATCATCATCACCATCATCATCATTACAGCCCTTCACAGGTCCACTGCTGAATATAGGCCTCCCCCACGGAATGCCACAAAGCACGGTTCCGAGCCACCTGCATCCATTGACTTCCTGCATGTCTTACCAGGTCGTCACTCCATCTAGTAGGGGGACGCCCTACACTTCGCCTGCCGGTACGAGGCTGCCACTCGAGAACATTTCTTCCCCAACGGTTGTCGGTTCTTCGAGCTATATGGCCGTCCCATTGCCACTTCAGCTTACTAATCCGTTGGGCTATGTCGGTTACTCTGATTCTACTGCGGATATCCTCATTTCTAAGTTTTTCACGCAGAGAAACCCCGAGCATAGCCCTCTCCATAGCTCGCTGAGCAACCTTGAACTTCCTCATACGGCCAGCAGTGAAGGACCACGTCTCAGTTCCATAAGTCATCACTAGCAACACGCACTGGTTGTACAGTCTCATTTTCAAGTTTTGAGGTATACCTGACGAGAAGATGTGCCGTAATTTCCCGAGCGCTGCTCAGCCGAGTTGAATCCGTCGATTGACCTCTCGGTCGAAATTGGACTTACCTAGTCGGACTATTTGTCCCAGGTAAACATATTCGTCAACAACTTCGAGCTTAGTGCTCCCAACAACTACCGGCATAGGTGTGACATGGACATTAAACATTATTTTTGTTTTGTCCATGTATATCTTGAGACCTATCCGTTGGGAGACACTATTGAGGTCATTGAGCATAGTGCTTAGGTCCTCCAGCGATTCTGCCATAAGGACTATATCGTCGGCAAAGCGAAGGTTCCTTTCCAGTCCAGTAGCTTGAAAACGTCTTCCAATGCAGTGGTGAAGAGTTTCGGGGATATTACCTCACCCTGTCTTACACCTCTCTGTAGTTGGATAGGTTTCGTACTCTGGTTCTGTACTCGGATAGCCATCGTAGCCCCACTGTACTAACTCTTCAGCACCTCGATATACCGACAGTCCACTTGGCACCGCTGAAGGGACTGCAGCATCGCCAAATTTCGACGGAATCAAAGGCTTTCTTATAGTCCACATACGCAAAGCAAAGTGGCAGATTGTACTCTTCGGTATTTTGTACAATTTACCGAAGGGTATGTAGGTGGTCTATGGTGCTAAAGCCTTTTCGGAAACCGGCTTGTTCGGGAGGCTGGAAGTCGTCGAGTCTGCATGGGAGACGATTCGTAATGACTCTCGAAAACAGCACGTAGACGCGGCTCAGAAGGGAAATCGGTCTGTAGTTCTTCAAGAGAGCGTTGTCGCCTTTCTTGAAGAACAAGACCACCGCACTTTTGCTCCACGCCTCCGGAGTAGTGCCACCATGGACGACGGAATTAAAGAGCTTCTGAAGGACTTCAAGTACCGGTTTTCCACCCACTTTCAGAAGCTCCGCTGTGATTCCATCCTCGCCTGGAGCCTTGCCGTTTTTAAAGTACTGGAGAGCCATTCTAATCTCGCTCAGACTGACGTCCGGGATGTCATCGGAATAGTGTCGGCATAGGTTTAATTTTACCAACTTCATATGTTATATATGAATTTGGTAAAATGAAACCTATGCCGACAGACACCCAATATATTCAACTAAACAGCTTCTCTCCTAATCTCAGTTTTGTGTACACAGTACTGTATACTGTGCACACAAAACACACGTGTTGTGTATAACAGTGTTGTTAACCATTTTGCCAAACGTGGTAATTGTGGTAAATCATCCCGATAATGGCCACCGGTCTAGATATTTTTAAGTGTGACAATTTTTGATGCTGCACGAATAAGTATTCAGTAGCGTTCTAAAATTTAGTTTTATCAGTTACTTATCAATAGTTTATTTAGCAGAAAGTAGAGGGCGCTATATTACATTAATACTTCTTTTAACTATTATTTATTCTATTTTAATACTAGGAAAGACAAAATTATACGATCTAGTAATATCAGCTATAGAAGGTTGGGGTGCGACTGGCTCAAGAGCCACCGCAAAGCCGGGAACATTTATTTATTATATAAAAAAGGCATAAAGTGATGTTGATTCTATTAAAAAACACGCTATCAGCGCCGCTAGCACTGGAAAAACTATTTGACGATATTACCATAGTATCATGAAATAGCAATGTTGTGTTTAGTAATTAATATCGTTAAACGATCTCTATTCATTAATTTGGCTAAGCTATATCATGACATGGTCAACAAACATTTATAAATATCATGAAATGATATCATTTCACGAAATAATGATTTAATGATAATTTTGAAATAAGATATAGTATCAAACGTATGAAAATTTATATGTTTTTTAGTTCAAAAATAAATAAATAAATAAAATAAAAATCGTTTATTTCGACCACAAGGATCATAGATGTTAGTAATAATACAAATCTTAAAGCTAATGTTAGTAAACTTGAAACTATTTACCTAATTTAAAACTATATCAAGACAGGCCCGATTAGTCAGCACGTGCACCATATGACAATGGTTCAGGTACTGACAATCAAACCTGTCAGAAATGCTCTCAGGATGCCACTCGAACTGTCCCACCCCTGCGCACCAGGGATGTGCATCGTTTACGCATGGTGGTGTAGAAACAATCCACACGCGCATCCGCGAACATACCCGATGCACTACAGTAACGAGGCAGACCCATAGCATCCTGAATGCATTATTGTATTGAACACGCAGGGCATTGTACTGTTTCTGCGTGTAGTCCACCCACAGACTGCTCGTGTAAAAGGACGACGCAGTAAGCTCTGAATAGCGTTACTTTTACGGGACCGAACAACGAGCGAACCTGCGAGCGATCATGTTCGCTCTAACAGACAATGCCCTGCGCTCTCTCTATATCAGCATCATCTTTCAGGTCAAAGGACACCATATGACCCAGGTACTTAAACTGATACCCTTCTTAACGGGGTACCGTATAACTTAATGGGTGGTATATATGAGGGCAAGGCTTTCCTTTAGCCTGAAAGACCATGCATTCGCTTTTATTAACGTTATAAATCAATCCGTGACTGCGGGCGTAGCCTTCACACATGCTCAACAATTTTGCTGCCACAAACAGAAGCACTCAGCAACACCATGTCGTCTGCGTAACTGACGTTGTTGAGGCATACTTCGTCAATATGACAACCGACATGAGTGGTGCAGCAACCTATCAGTGCATTCACATAAAGGTTGAAGAGCTTGGAAGTTAGCCCCTGTCAATTCCCACACTCCAGCCTATATGGCTGCGAATAGGTTTCGGACCATCGCACTACATTGACCTGGTTTCGAAAATTTGAAGATCCTAGTAACTCTTCAGGCAGTCCGGTATCTTTCAATTTCTGCCATAGGATATCATAATTCACCAGATCGAACGCCTTGCTAAGGTCCAGAAAACAGGCATAAATAGGCGTTCGTCTAACCGAATAGTACTTCACAGTTTGCTTCAAACATAATATGGCTGACTCTGTTGACAAACCGGGCCTGAAACCAAACTGATTGTCGTAGGCATAAGTGTTTATCAAGCTGGGCGTTAAGCAAACTGTCAAGCACTTTCGCAACAACCGTGGCAAGTGAGATAGACCTATAGTTGGACTTATCAGATATGTCCCTAGTTTTGTTCTTCACAATTGGCACCACCACAGTTCTCATCAGAGCCGCGTGCAAGTACGAATGCGCTATACATAAGTTGTAAAACATGGCAAGTACTCTAGGTAAGTGAGGACCCGCATACTTTAGGTGTTCAATACTAAGTCCGTCATGGCCAGAGACTTGCCGCGACATAGAAGCTATAGCCTTATTGACATCCTTCGCTGTAAATCGGATTCCAATCTCCTGGCCACACGTACCCACCCTCACCTCCTATGGCCCGTGATGGCCCCAACGGTGATGTCACTGTAAAATGCTCTCTAAACATATCTGCTATAAGACTATGATCATTAATACCATTAACGCTCACTGGTAGGCCAGGTTTACTATTTAAATTATTGGTCGATTTCCAAAAGTTACGAAAATCATTTTTCGCGTGCTGAGTAGGCCATTTTTATTTGTTCACTGTGGTTCTGACACCACTTTAAGCGCGATTTAAACAAACTGCGACTCCGATGCATGTCCTCATAGACACTACCATTTTTTTTTCCCACCAAACCCACATTAAATCTTCAACCTGGCCTCCCTGTGGGCATCGCGTACATATCTGTTCCACCCAACCACAGGCCGCTTGCCAACGCGCGATCTTACAGTGTTGGATTCAGTGACAGCCACAGATAAAGCGTTTACAATTTCGCATATAATTTATCGATAAGTAATTTGTGATCAATGCACTTACAAACACAATCACTACAAGAAAGAAATTCTTCGGGAAAATTCAGGCTCTTAATTTTTCATTACATAATTTTGTATATATCCCGATCTCTCCGGCTTTCTATCTCCCAAAGAATCTCGTTTGTAACTTTACATAAAATCCAACTTTGGTTTGACAATATCCAAGTTGCATTCAATTACTAAAGGATAATGGTCAGACCAGTAGACATCATAATTAACATAAACATTTAAAACAGACGATACAGCAGATTTCGTCGCCACACAGTGATCAAGCCACCTTCTCGACCCGTGGACTTACTTATAAAAGTGTGTGTGCCTGAACTTACACCTAGCAGCTGTACATCTACACATGACCACTCTTGTTCGTCACAAAACACATCAACTCGTCATAAAACCGCTCATTCGGATGTATGTTAAAGTCAGGATGTATACAGATCTACATTACTACTATTAATAATAGCATTCACCGAACTGAGGCAATCAGTAAATTCCGTAAGATTTACCATTTTATCTGTAGGCATGTACACACTAAATACTAAAATGGACCTATCGCCCAGCACTATTTGTATGCCACATATTCGTGGATTATCACAATACATGACCGACACATTTTGGAAAACACTTTGTTCCAAAGCAGCCCAACGCCCCATAAGGCCGGCCAGAAACCATGCCGCCGCCGAATCCATTGCAGATGTGCCCGTGCTGCCGAAACGATCAATCCCGCTAAGAAACTGAATATCGTATCCAATAACGGTTTCTTGAAGTGCTATCACACTCGCCGACTGACACAAAAACCTGACATCGTCAACTGAGCGTTTTATATTTCACAATTGAAGCTGACTAACTTACAGTTGAGACTTTTATCCATTGACATTAGGATAGAGCCGTTCACGGTATTCACCACTACACCGTTCGTGCCACTACTATTATTTCGCTTGAAGTTGACAAATGCGGAATATAACCCCTCCGGCCAAAGTGTTGCATCTAAAAATATTTTTATTTTCCGCTCTGATACAAAAATTTGAACGCGTTATAATCCTTGTTTCCTCTCAAAAGAAATCTTTTCAAGTTTAATGTTTTCTTGCGTCTTATTGTAAACGTATTCCGTTATATCCTTCTCCGTCGTGTCTTTGTGCACCATAGTAATAAAATTGGAACTTTTCTGTCCGCGGCTTTAAAATTACAATTCTCGTCATTGAAACACCCGCGGCTCCCAGATAACGATACGATCTCGTTTTAGGTTTCCTACGCTGTACAATATTCCACTCACCTCTGTCTTAGTCACCTCGGCGAACGATAACACACCCGCCGGTCCCGCAGCTGGACCCGCAGGCTCGACAGCTGGCCCAGCTTGCCCCGCTGACCGGCTCGGTGCTGCCTCGCAGCAGCGGCGCGCTCGGAGGCGCTCGGCGCCCGAGCGCGAAAAAAATATCAATTTTCATACTTTTGATAGATGTCACTATCATCTATTATTTTTTTAATTTTAGTTATTACACTTTTAAAATGAAATAACGATTAAATTAAACGTTAGGATTTTTAAATAATTTTATAAATGTAATTATTTAAGCATATAAGCGTAAGTTATTTATATTATTCAATTTATTAGTTACTAAAGGCAAAATATAGGCTTTTTCATTTGATGATAGATGGCGCTGTTTTGATAATTAAAACATATATCGTCAGCGGAGTTTCAAATTGTAAAAAGGTTAAAACTAATTTAAAACTTTATTTAAAAATATGATATTTATTTGAAAAAAAAAACACCCGTCATTCCGCCTATTAACTAACTTAATCATAATTATATAATAGAAAATTAACATCTAAAGGAAGAAAAATACTTAACATTATTTTTTAAGTTCCGTAATCGGATAAAAATTAGCCTATAAGTTGCCCCGAATTACTAACTACCTAGATATAAAATTTAATGCAAAATCGGTTTAGTAGTTTTTGCGTGAATCGGTAATACACAGACAGACAAAATTTCTAAAAACGACTAATTTGGCTTCAGTACCCTTTATTTAGTCCCTGGATTTGTTTTTTCAAGAGTATAGTAGAATTAGACACACGATTTTTCTACAGATTTATATGTATAGATGTATATGAGACGACACCTAAAAATAATCAGCACGATTAACATACATACATAAAAGAGACATATAATCGAATTGTGTGTGTGCGTGTGTGCGTGCGTGTGTGCGTGCGTGTGTGCGTGCGCGTGTGTGTGTGTGTGTGTGTGTGTGTGTGTGTGTGTGTGTGTGTGTGTGTGTGTGTGTGTGTGTGTGTGTGTGTGTGTGTGTGTGTGTGTGTGTGTGTGTGTGTGTGTGTGTGTTGTGTGCGCGCGCGCGCGTGTGTGTGCGCTTGTTTAATTGAAACTAACAATTTTGTTGATGTCAAGCTCAGTTTGCTCGCATGCCATAAAACGAGGGCTACTATACCTTGAACAACCACGGCTTGTTTTACGGATAGTAGTAGATAACTCGTAATACACAAAAAATATTGCGGAATGTTTAACTTTGTCTAATTTTGAGTTTAGTAATTGAAAAATTTACCGTGTAGTGGCCGTGTAAGAATATCTACTACCCCAAATCATCCAGTGGGTACAGAGGCGACAGAGGGAAACAGAGACAGGAGATGGGTAGCAGTTTCTTCCTGGTAAAAACTCAAAATAATAAAAACTGCGGTTCCCAACCCGTCTTCCAAGCGTCGCAACGGAAAGCCTATATTCAACAGGGAACCTTGGAATTGTTATGAATTAAAATATGATATTTTGAACGTAAAAAAATCATCGAAATTATTGCTTTTCAATTTCTCAAATATTTATTTTGATTCTGTTTAAATTTGATAAGCCAATTGGCTAGAGTGCAATATTTGTATATTTTTACTAAAATAAATTATGATATTCGATTTTAATTAAAATTTTTTAGCTTGCATTTCGCTTGCGATAGAATATAGATATTGTATTTGTAATTTGCATTTATGATCAAAAAAGACAGGGTATTACAGTAAAGCGTGGAAACTATGGCAAATCGAATCTTTTTCAACTATTATATGCCAACGCTTGACTACTATTCCACCTGATGGTAAGCGGTGATGCAGCCGAAGGTAGTAAAACGCGCTGACTTAGCTTATCGATGGGTGAGGCAATCAAACCTTGGGAAGCCATCCTAATCTATGAGGGGGCTTATGTTCAGCAATGGACATTTGATAGACTGTAATGTCCATTGCTGCTTGCGTGTTAACCAAGCAACCAAAATACGACAGCAGTCCCGTAAAATGAAATTCCTTGACTAGAACTTAAATGACTACTGACGTCGCAGACTGATTTTAATCCATGTTTAAAGAGTACAAATTCTTGTTTTCCGTTAATTACTCACTATGTTATATGTTATAAAGAACTAATAATCAAAAAAAGGTAAAGCGAAATACACTTTGTATAAAACTGTATTATATACTTTTTTAATGGCTATTGCAGTCGATGGACATCTGCAGCCAACTTTAAATAAGGATACGGAGTCTACAGATCAATTGTCACCCCTGAAGACTAAGTTGAAATGCCTTGCAGCCCGTAGTTATACTGGTTCTCTTTACCCTTCAGACCGGAACACAGCAATTCAAGCACTATTATTTGGTGGCAGAAATGAGTAAGAGGGTGGTACCTACCCAAACAACCTAGGAAGATAAGAAGTCTTACCACCTAATGGTAGGTAGGACTCCTTTTAAGTAAGGTGGTTGTACCTACAGACGTACTTCAAACAGAAAAATTACCCAGTCCAGTCCAGGAACCAGTCCATAAAAACATGTAACTAATGCCGTCATCTTTACAGTCTATTAAAAGTCTACTGCTCTGAGGGAGGCCTATATTCAGCAGAGAATCCCTCATGAACTAAAAAAAATTCCGAGAGATAAGGTGGGTTGACTACTATATTTTTAAAGTTGTTATTAGGAACACTCTGCTATTTGCCTTCCCATCGCCTCGCTTGTTACTGCCCATCGCGTCGTTTGTTTCTCTGTGTCACTCTTACGGCGGTAGTGGATATTCTTACACCACCATTACACAGAAAAACATGAAATGATCTTAATAATGTTACTTTTTGAGAGAATGCTTTAGATTCTATGAAAATATTACATCATTAGAAACATCAAACACAATGCATGTTTTTACAAAGCAACCTGATGTTGCGAATTTAATGGTCGTAACACACTAAATGCTTGTGTGTGCGGTGGATATGCATTGCAACGCCAGTTGTACACATAATATATGAAATAATATAGAAGACGTCACATTGCCCATGTGTCAATGCTTACGGAAAGTAGGTGTTGTACTTTCCATTTTCTTCTTCTGCATTCCTTAATAGTTCACTGCTCGATGGCGTTCTCTCTCGTTGTAGGGGTGATTTTATTTTATTGTCACATTTGACGCTCCTTCCCATCGCCTGTGTGAGTATTATTTTACGTTTAACGTAAATAAAATAAATAAATCGCCATCTTTCGCAAGCTAAAAGATCTTTCTGAAATTTCTCATAACCAACACTGATAATACTCTGACGAAAATGGAGAGATGGAATCTCTTATGCAGCGATCATACGGAATGATGTTTTCATACAGTTTTATATATTTTAAAACTGTATTAAATAATCACCGCTTCACGCAAATCACACACGCGCATTTAGTGTGCTCCAGCCTTAAGAAGAATTGCGTAATAGCTTTTATATTGTCTTATAACTTTTTGTTCAGCTCAATAATGTTTAAAGTTTAGTATTGGTTATATAATCACACTATATGTTTGACTGTGGTGTTTTAAATTTCAATAATTATAAATCAAGACTAAATATTTTTTTATTAAAATCAAGGAGATTTCAATAAGAAGTTTGAGCGTTGAAAATTATGTGGAAGTTTTTATCTTAGGATATTCGACGGCATCTTATAACAGACTTCAACAGCTCTAATAACTTTCAAAAATTTTGAGTAAAGGTACGTGATTAGTAGTAGGACGTTTGTCGACAATTCTATCTGCAGTCCTCTTCATCATCATCATCATCATTACAGCCCTTCACAAGTCCACTGCTGAACATAGGCCTCCCCAAGGAATGCCACAGCACGGTCCTGAGCCACCCGCATCCATCGACTTCCTGCATGTCTTACCAGGTCGTCACTCCATCTAGTGGGGACGCCCTACACTTCGTCCGCCGGTACGAGGCCGCCACTGAGAACCTTTTTTCCCCATCGGTTGTCGGTTCTTCGAGCTATATGGCCGGCCCATTGCCACTTCAGCTTACTAATCTGTTGGGCTATGTCGGTCACTCTGGTCTCTACTGCGGATATCCTCATTTCTAAGTTTATCACGCAGTGAGACCCCGAGCATAGCTCTCCATAGCTCGCTGAGCGACCTTGAGCTTCCTCATCCGGCCAGCAGTGAAGGACCACGTCTCAGTTCCGTAGGTCATCACTGGCAACACGCACTGTTACAGCCTCGTTTTCAAGTTTTGAGGCATACCTGACGAGAAGATGTGTAATTTCCCGAACGCTGCCCAGCCGAGTTGAATCCGTCGATTGACCTCCTCGGTCGAAGTTGACTTACCTAGTCGGACCATTTGTCCCAGGTAAACATATTCGTCAACAACTTGAGCTTAGTGCTCCCAACAACTACCGGCATAGGTGTGACATGGACATTAAACATGATCTTTGTTTTGTCCATGTTCATCTTAAGACCTATCCGTTGGGAGGCACTATTGAGGTCATTGAGCATAGTGCTTAGGTCCTCCAGCGATTCTGCCATAAGGACTATATCATCGGCAAATCGAAGGTGAGTGATGTACTGCCATTGATGTTAATGCCGTATCCTTTCCAGTCCAGAAGCTTGAAAACGTCTTCCAATGCAGCGGTGAAGAGTTTCGGGATATAACGTCACCCTGTCTTTACACCTCTCTGCAGTTGGATAGGTTTTGTACCTGGTTCTGTACTCGGATAGCCATCGTGGCCCTACTGTACAAGCACTTCAGCACTTCGATATACCGACAGTCAACTTGGCACCGCTGAAGGGACTGCAGCACCGCCAAATTTCGACGGAATCAGGCTTTCTCATAGTCCACATACCAGATATAGTGGCAAATTGTACCCTCGGACTTGCACAATTTGCCGAAGGGTATGTATGTGGTCTATGGTGCTAAAGCCTTTCGGAAACCGGCTTGTTCGGGAGGCTGGAAGTCGTCGAGTCTGCGCGAGACGATTCGTAATGACTCGAAAACAGCACGTAGACGCGGCTCAGAAGGGAAATCGGTCTGTAGTTCTTCAAGAGCGTTGTCGCCTTTCTTGAAGAACAAGACCACCGCACTTCTGCTCCACGCCTCCGGTGTAGGTGTTACCATGTGACGGAATTAAAGAGCTCTGAAGGACTCAAGTACCGGTTTTCCACCCGCTTTCAGAAGCTCCGCTGTAATTCCATCTCGCCTGGGGCCTTGCCGTTTTAAGGTGCTGAGAGCCATTCTAATCTCGCTCAGACTGACGTCCGGATATCATCGGAATAGTGTCGGATAAGACTCGCTCTGGATCGTTACCATAACTTGCGTGTGGCTCCAACGATGATGTGTACAGCTGCCCATAGAACCCCTCAATCTCACTCAAAATCTCAGGTGTCCGGAAACGACGCTGCCACACTCGTTTTTCAGCTTCGACAGTTGGTTTTTCTGGCAGACAGATCTCTGGCAAAGACTTTGAGCCCTGGTTCCGCTCGATCGCTTCTTCAATACGAGCTGTATTGAAGTTGCGCAAGTCCCGCCGAATGCATTTGGAGATCTGTCTGTTCAGTTGCCTGTATGCTATCAAATCTACTGAAGATTGCAGCTTCATTTCCCGTCTAACAGCCATGAGATTAAGAGTGATCGGAGAGTTTTTGTGTTCTTCTGCGGCGGGTCTTACAAAACTTAGCCTGACCGCATGGACAGTTTCCACGAGCTTGTCATTCATATCGTCCACTGCATTGCAATCTTCAGGCACTGAAAACGGTTTTGTAACTCGAGCTGAAAGGTTTCGGGACTTTGGATTAGAGCACGAGCAGTCCTCTTAGTAACGAGAAAAAGACAACTTACTTTTTTTATATAATAAGGGTGACAAACGAGTACACAGTCCACCTGATGGTAAGTGGATGCTGAGGTCCATAGACATCTACATTTATCCTCGATTAAGAATCAAAAATGCGTTGTCACCCCTGAGGACTATGACTATGGAATGTCTCGTTTCCAGTGAATAGGGTCTCTGTTCCTCTACACTCACCACACGAAACACAGCAGCATTAAGCTGCTATTTTACGTTGGTATTATGTGAAAACGTGTTCCCACCCCTGTCGAGCCGACACATTTGTGCTAGAACCATAATATAGCTGCAAAATGGCTATTCTACCACTTAAAACCTACATGATTTCTTTCCTTTATTTAGAATAATTAAATAATTTTCACCTTTTTCTGCTTCTTCTACTTCTTCATCATCCTGAAAGAGTCCACTTCTAAACAAAGGCTTCGTCCATTGTTGCGAGGATTTGCATTAATTGTCAAATTTGGCAGGTGGATTGACGAGAGCAGTATCAGATGTCAAGACGGTAATGTCGCCCTAGTCATAAAATTTTTGGCTTTTCTCATAGTCACCTCTTACGGCAAATAAGGAACGAAATCAGCTTTTTAAATGTAAATAGATCATTTTTATTTATGTATTTCATGCTGGTTTTGTATAATTCTAATGGCACTCAGCGTGACTACACAATATAACATGATAAATGTTCCTCTCTTTGTATTTCCAAGTCGTTATGGTTGAATTGTTAATGGATTCTACTAATGGTTTTGAGAAGCATTCTAGTGCATGACATAATTATTGTTCTTTGGTGTGTATTCACACAACTAATATGCTCTTAAGCCGCGTGTCCCTCTGCATATTTAATTCTTATCCATTCAATAGTTTCACGATTTAGTAATATAAAATTAATAAATGGCGAAGTTTTGGCTTTAATGCATTATTTTTATCGTATGTGTACGCTTTTTCAATTTACTAATATAGATAAAGTTATATTTTTAAAAGTACATCAAAGTATCACTTATAAAGAAAGCATTTATTACCTTTCGTTTTTGTCTGAGGCTGCCAAATAGCAGTACGTACATTACTGCGTTCCGATTTGAAGGGTATAGAGTAGCCAGTATTATTACAGGTATTCCATCTTATTCCTCGGAAGTGATTTTATATCTGTGGTCTTATAAATTTGACGTTAGTTACAGGTATCCATATATTTACGCCACTCGCGTGGACATTAAGTTCATTTATTTATGTTATTTTAGAAAAAAAAAGCCCTTCACAAGTCCACTGTAAAATATAGGCTTCCCTGAAAGATTTTCACAAAACACGGACCTCAGTTTCCTGCAGCGATTGACTTGTGCATGTCTTATCAGGTCGCCACTACATATAGGGACCGTCCTACATTGTGCTTACGCATAAACATTGAATAAAACGAATTTTGTGGAATGTTTGCAGCACCTATTCAATGAGTACTTTAGGATCATAGCCTGTCTATAGTTATCATATTATAAAAACCATTCTTAATATAAAAAAGTGATAGATTTTAGAAGAATATGCAGATGTTTGCTCAAATTAATATTATTAAATTTATTTGATTCTAACATAATATAACGATTAAATTTAAGCTTGAAAATGAATAATTTATACTACCTATGCAATTTTCTTAATAATTAAGTTAGTATAGTTAAAGGTGATCAAGTCCCACTTAACGTCACTAGTAAGATACTGTAATTATTTATTCACACTCACACATTCATGTCTTGTGGCGTCGTGAAGTGAGCCTTGGTCTCCGACACGAGTACACGCCACTTATCAATGTCCAGCGTAAGTAGTTCCCTTCATGATGGAGCGTTAGCAGTTCAGCTGCCACCCGGTCGATCCAGCGATATTTGGATAAATATGCTCTATTCTAATTTGAATAACGAGCTTCCAGCTGCAATCTACCCTTCGAACGGGGCTAAACATCCATCCTACATCTCGAGATGAAGATCTTGGGAAAGATGAGAAGCAGTCAACTGCTTAAAATTATTCTCTTCCTTCTGTATTAGTGTATTATTTGTTACTGTACACACTGTATTATTTATGCTTATATTTGGTCACATTACAAAATGTTTAATTATTTAAAAATACACGTCTTTATAAATAATTCACTTCGTGCTTCATATTCACACATGAAGCTTAAGACCATCCATTTCAGAATTGTTACTCCACTCGCTTAATGTAAGAGCAATGACGCGCGGTTTTCTGTTTGAAAGTCACGGTGGCTGGTCGCCAACACTTTACGCAAATACTTTTCATAGCCTTCAGTAGGTATACAATTTTTTTTACGAATAAACAATTTGAAAGTTTGTAATATCTATAACTATATTATACATGATACATAATATTAGGTTTATATATATAATTTATATATACTATATATATATATATATATATATATATATATATATATATATAGAGAGAGAGAGAGAGAGAAAGAGAGAGAGAGAGAAAGAGAGATAGGGAGACTAGGATCAAACACTGACAACTTCCTGACCTGAGCTGCCACCAAAAACTTCTTATATTCTTCTTAAATTATTTTGCACTAGAGATCCACCTCGTCTTTGCACGGGTGATTTCTGGATCTCGACAACAGCGCCACCTACGTCCAAATATGTGTGTTTTTAAACCATGTAGAGACCCATTCTAACACACACAAAAATTTCATCAAAATCGGTCGAGCCCCGTTTTTGAGTTTTAGCGAGACTAACGGACAGCAATTGATTTTGCATATATTTAGTCCTAATTTTCTTTATGTCTTTGTTGTAGGCAAAAATATGCAATGAACGTGATGATATGATCTATCTGAAGTTAAAAACCCAAGGAAAATGAGGCAAAACTTGAGTTTTTTCGTTTTGCTGATGACAAGTGAGTGAGAGCACCTAAATATTCTTTAATTCTAAATAGGAAAGTTATAATATGCTTAACTAAGCTAATCATTTATCATTATCGTCATCATCGTCATCATCATAATCATCATTATCAACTAAGTCTAGTGCTGAACATACACCTCCCATATGTCGCCACATAGGAGATATTTGCCATAGTTGCCACTCTTGGTAGGCAACCGCAGTTTTTAGGCAGATGCCGCTGCGTATATCCTGTTTCAGTTTCCCTCTGTCACGTCTTACAACATCCACGGGATGACATAGGGTAAGTGATGTGTTAGCGCCCGTGGTTACACGTGTCAGGGGACGGGACGTCTTGTTACTGTTTTGGTAGCGGAGGAACTTAAGGGAAATCCTTTAGATTAGATCCTTAGTATTATAAATGAGGAGTTTTCACACTCAACAGCCCTTACTGGAAGAGTAAAAGGAACGATTTAATTCAAATTAAATCAAGGTACTGGAATATCGACGCTGTTCTGTCAGAGACAGCCGAAAGGTGACAAGAGAGGATAGCAACCATTGTTATTTTCACTCGGAGAGCCTAACACCAAAGTTGAAGCCAGAGAAGAATAAGAAGTCCGTCCGTAAGCGACCCGTCGCCTGTCATAAAATACCTCAAGGGTAAAGAAAGAACGGACAATTTCAAATTCAGCTACTAAGTTAAGAGAAGGTCTATTAAGGCACATCTTCGTCGGGCTAATGCAGTGCGCGAAAACGTTCTCGTAGTTCCAACAAAAGATAAGTAGGAGCCTGATATACCTGTTCAATTACTTGCTTCAGAGTAGTCTAGGCGGGGTATCTATGAGAATATCCCGCCAAAAAAGCCTTCTTTCTTGGTATTTTATGAAGTAATATTATTCTACATAAAATGTGTATATTTATGATGATAATTATCAGAGTTAGGCGTTACTTTGCGGAAATCCATTATATTAGAGATGTTAAAAATTAAATTACAAAGATCCGCGCAATAAAATAAAACAATGTGTTCGCCCCCCCCCCCCCCACTCAATTGCGTGCACTATCCCCGTCACCACTAACTAATTAACTTTTTACTGTATGTTGTTTATTTAAATCCGTTTGATGGAAACACGCATGAGTTATTCTAGGAATATTCCCTAGCTTACAAAGTTATTCACTAAGTTTCGCCCATTTGAGATAAACCTTAGGCTTTTAACATTATTATTCATAAGTTTACTTACGTAACTTAGGTAAAGCTAAGCATTTAACATTTCTAGTTTTCTATATTTTATAAGTCATCAGTCTTATTTTAATTTGCAGTGTTTGTTATGTACGTCGAAGCTTGGAAGCTGGTACAAAAAAATATACCTTTTAATCAGATTCAGAGGAAACCAGATATTAAATACATAGATTATATTGACCCGTTTTCAGTAGAAAAGAATGAACTTGTATTAAAAGAAATACTGAACCCACTAAAAAGTAAGCGTTTCAAATTAGAACGCACAATAAACTATCTGCTAGAAAGTGTTATACAAAAAGTATTTTATAAACATTTCGATCCCATTGACATTTTTGACGAAGATGCAAATTTGAGAGCTATGTCTTATGAACCAATGGAAAAGAAAACAATAAATAGGGAGAATAAAGGCATGATCGTTGTGTCAGACAATAATGCGAGGTATAAAGTGTAAGTAGCAAACTAGTTTTTAATAATTTATTTTCTTTATCGGCAGCTAAAAGTCCACCGTCGGGAAGGATTTGCTTTAATGGTTGTTGTGGTTCATTATTTAAAATAAGAAAATCCATTAAGTATAAATATTGTGTATATTTCCGTAAAACTGTATAAAATAAAATAAAAAAAGGTGTTAAGCGCTGGCTACTTCCCTGAGTTGGCGGGTTTGTGGCTCGTTCGGAATTGTATATATTATAACGAATAATAAATATGTTTTTGACGGCCTCGTCGGTCCAGTGAGTCCACTCGGTTGGTGATCATAAGGTCCGGGTCCGAATCTAGAAAAAAATTGCCGGAGCATACCCGGAGTCTGGATGTTGGCGGTGTTGCACCCCCGTGTCTCGGAAAGCACGTAAAGCCGTTGGTCATAATCTCTTTCTAATCAAGCGCTCAATCTCTCTCCGGTCGTGTCGGATAACCGTCCCATCGGACTATGAGAATGAGAGAACAGAGAGTGCACCTGACCTTGCGTATACACTCGGGCACTATAATTCTGTCCTGCGCAGATGGCTAGTCTACGTTGAGAATGGCAGCCGTGACCAAAATTCGGTCTGGAGGACATTATATTTGTTTGTTTACAAAAATAATTCTCTAAAAATAATATTTGGCAGGTGAATTGACGATCGCAAAATCTGACTTCCCGCACCTTTGATACTGCTGCCGCTTTGGATATTTTACGTCTGACGTAAAGGGTATGGTTACACTGACATCTATTGGAAGCCATAAGATTTTTCTGGCATTTTCCATAGTCGCCGCTTAAGACACCCACTCGTCGAAATGGAATGATGATTTTTTTTTGAATTTATTATCTGTTAATTAAGTGTGTAATTATTTCAAAAAAAAAGGATAAATTTTTTTTCGTACTCTCAATATTACTGGCATGTTGTTTACTATATAGTTGACGAGGTCTGACGAATGACTGATGGTGTAATAGTAAAGCTTCAGCCTATATACGTTCCAGTAATGATAACAAGTTCTCCTTTCTGCGAGGGTTGTGATGTTAAACCTTTCCAAAAGCTTAAAACCGATATCCTGCGTACGGTCGCAAAATCTTTTTGTTTAAGTCAAAATTATTACGTATTAAAAATTGTACAAAAATGAGAAGTTAATAAGCAAATATATTTTTCGGTCACATGTGCTTAATTGTATTTTCTTCTTACTAAACATCTTTTTTTTCTTTGTTTTATAACAACAGTCACATACTAAGTCATAATATGTATAATTTCAGATTGCCACAAGGGTAGTGAAGACTTTGCATAGCAGTACGTTTAGCAGTACATCGCAGTGGAAAAAATTCACACTGACATTTGTACAATAAAATTAAAATAATATGTTTCTCAACTTTTCTTATTATTAACACCTTACACGACAACGAAAGAACTAACAGTCTAACCACAACATTAAATTATTAACCCACAAATGTACAGTAAAGAAGCAGGAAGCCAAATTAAGTGTATAATCAAAATTTTGAAACAATCTTGCTTGGAATCGAGTTTCAATTTGGGAAAGTTATTTGCAGGTATGTTAAATAATTTACAATACAATTGTTTCCATATGTATAACGAAACTCGCCGGCGACCGACGCGCTCGACTTGTGGTATTTATTAGTCACAGTCCAAACCTAATCTACCCTAGTGATAGGACATTAATAAATGACTTAAAAATCTTGCCCTGGCGCTTCATCAGCCGCTGCAAGTGACAAATGAACTTACGGTGGACTACCTTACAATTACCACAGTGGTAAGTGGCTACTGCAATCCATGGATACCTGCAGAATTTTTAAAGAAAAAAGCTATAGATTCGTTGTCACTTCTTAAGGACTATCGTCTCACAGCCTGGAATTATACTGCCTCTTTATATCCTTCAAACCAGGATACAGCAGTACGCCGTTGTCATTTGACAGCAAAAATAAGTAAGAGTGTGGTAGCGTATTCAGACGGACTCCTTGGCGGAATAGGAGTCATATAACCAGTAAAGAAAATAAGTTTTATGAAGGTTTTTTTATAGGATAAGGGTGACAAACGAGCACACAGTCCACCTGATGGTAAGTGGTTGCTGTGGCCCATAGACATCTACATCTATTCTCGATTACGAAGCGTAAAATAAATAATACGAGGTGGATTGAAAAGTACTCGGCCTAACACAGATCCATTCAATTCTAAAATCAAATCTATCCACATTATTTAGTTCAGTTCAGACTAGTTCATTGTGTGAAGTTCGAAACGTGTGCGATAATTAGTTGTGATTTTATAAATTTATTAACAAAGTAATCGGACATAATTTCCGCGAATGGAGCAAATCGAGCAGCGTGCCGCCATTAAGTACCTCCATAAGAAGGGCTATCATCAAAAGCCATCCATGATGACA
Source organism: Parnassius orleans (assembly GCA_029286625.1). Taxonomy (NCBI): domain Eukaryota; kingdom Metazoa; phylum Arthropoda; class Insecta; order Lepidoptera; family Papilionidae; genus Parnassius; species Parnassius orleans. Next base: position 1,102,958 of record JAGSMP010000162.1, on the reverse strand, counting down.
TGGTCAGTACATTAGAGCGATTGTTCTGTCATATTCATCCGTCAAAAATGGATAGCAGAATTTAAGCGTGGTAGAGAGTGTGAAAGATGAACCCCGCTCTGGAAGGCCTTCGACGTCAACTACTGACGAAAATATTAAAAAGTACTTGATTTAATAATGGGAGACCATAGATTAAAATTAGAGATAGCCAAGATTATAGGCATCTCTTATGAACGAACTCAAAACATCATTGTCAACGAGTTGGGTTTCCACAGGTGTCTGCGAGGTGGGTTCGCGACTGCTTTCAGTTGAACAAAAAGGACGCGATTGACTATTTCGCGACTGTTTGGAGTTATTTGAAGCCGATGCAGATGATTTTTGAATCGTTTTGTTACTATGGACGAAACATGGGTTTATTACTGTACACCGGAAACAAAACAACAATCAAAACAGTGGAAGACCTGGTTCACCACCCCTAAAAATAAGTCGATTTTGTCGGCAAATAAGGTGATAGCTTCAGTATTCTGGGACTCGAAAGGTGTGATTATGATTGATTATCTTGAAAGGGTCAGACTATAAACTCTGATTACTACTGCACCTTACTACGTCGTTTACGAGAAAATAAAAAGAAAAACGTCGAGGAATGCTCAGAAGAAAAGTCCTGTTTCATCAAGATAACGCCCGTGTTCACACGTCAGTACAGTCAATGGCTGAAATTCACAACTGTGGCTTTGAACTGTTACCGCATCCGCCGTATTCACCTGATCTGGCACCATCAGACTTCTTTCTGTTCCTAACCTAAAAGCACTTGGGAGGTCAAGATTTTCGACAAACGACGAGGTCAAAGCAGCTGTAGACGCATATTTTGACTCTAGGAAGAATCATTTTTCCAACGGTCTAAATGCTTGGAAGGAGGTGGCAAAGTGTATTGAACTTGATGGTGATTATGAAAAATAAAAATATTACTGATTTAGTATGTGTTTATTTTCTTGGTTAGGCCAGTACTTTTCAATCCACCCTCGTACCAGCGAAATACCAGCGTAAAATAGCTTATTATATACCAGCATAAAATAACATATAATTCGTAATCGTATCCTCGATTACGAAGCGTAAAATAAATAATACCAGCGTAAAATAGCAGCTTTAAATAGCAGCGTTACGCTGCTATTTTACGCTGGTATTCTGTGAGAGCGTGGTCCTTCCCCGGTAGATCCGACCCATTCGCGCTACAACTATACAACTAATATAGCTGCAGCATGGCTCTAACACGTAAAAACGTCTGTAGATTAAGCTGAATGTCCCGCAGTCTGTAACTATACTGGCTCACTTACCTCTTAATCAGATAAATCGTGGGCTTAATGTTACTTAACTCCAGAAATAGATAAGAGGGTGATAACAACTCAGACAGATACCAAGGCTGCGTAATATAGAAAGACTAATAATTAAAGCTAAAGAAGAAAAACCAACTTCAAAAAACTAAAAAGATGAAAATAATTTCCTCATAATTTAATAGCCTCCGAAGTAGGTGCTCACCTATTATATGTGGCAATTATTGTATTCTTTTTAGATTTTGTGTTAGTTTTTATTCATTTTTGTAAGTCTAATTAACCTATTGAGTAGACCTTAGAGTAATATGTATGGAGTAGACTAAACAATAACACAAACTCAAGGTGACAACTACATAAAATGTGTCTATGTAGATACATTAAACATATCATCCGCTTTATTTAAACTCCTAGGAGTGGATGTTTTTATTCAAATTTAAATGTAAAAATTGCAAAAGCCCACGCTGGACTTGAATCTCTCCCGTTGTAGGGAGGATTTACCTGGAAAATATTTTAGCTTCGTTCTATATAAAAAAAATCTCGTTATTATTCGAGTGTTTATATCTCGTGTCATGTAATCGGAATATTTTAAGTACGCATGTAGTGTAATTAATGTTATGGAGCTAAAATGTATTTATTGAAGCTATGTTAAAACAGCGAAAAATGTAGGAAAATTTAAATTTAGTTTATTTTGTTATATATATAATTTTATTTCTTGCATTATAATAATAATAATAATAATAAGGCTTTTTATTCTGAACTTCTCGGTTAAATATGAATACTAGACATATTCTTGTTTTTTATAATATGTCCCGAAGCTCAGTTTGCCTTTTGGTATAGGCCTCCTCTAACATTTTCCACTGGGACCTGTCCCTCGCTACCCTTCTCCAATGATGTCCAGCCGTGAGTTTTAAGTCGTCTTCCCATCTTGTTTGTTGGCGTCCTCTACTTCTCTTGCCATCTCTGGGATACCAGTCATTAACAGTTTTGCACCACTTCTCTTGTGGATTTCTTTCATTACTTTATGACAAAAATTGCGATATGAGTCTTGTAACAAAATTAAAATTTTTCATGCAAAAAAGGCCAAGTACCTAATATATGCGTTGAAGCTTCAAAATGAATGTATTGCCATATCAGTTAGTTAACTGTCGGATTTGTTTCATGTAAGGCTTTGTAACCGTGTAGTGGCAGTGTAAGAATATTATCATATAATAGTGATGGTGTCGTAACAGGGGAGAGAGGGAAACTAAGACAGAAGATGGGCAGGAACTTCTAATAACAACTGAAAAAAAATAAAAAATTAACCTGTGTTTGCCTGGCCGCGTGCCAAGCGTGGCGACTATTAAAAACTGTCCCATAAGAGGCAATCTATGGGGAGGAATGTTCAGGAGGGTCTTGTAAAATTGTATAAAACTTCTACAACTGAGGGTAGAAAATAAGGAATAAAGTTTATAATGCTATTATTTAGACGACATTCTAGTCGTTACTGTGATCTTGTGATATTCCACCGTCCATTCAAAAGGCTTAACAATTAAAGTTTTATTAAAATATTATAGACTTCTTTAGAGAAGTAAAAATCATTTCGACTTTTTAAACGTGGTAGAAGCACGCTGCAGGCAAATTATAGTTGTAACACGAATGGGTCGGCTCGACCGGGGTATTACCACGCTCTCATAGAATACCTGCGTATAATATCAGCTTAATGCTGCTGTGTTTCGTATGGTGATTGTAGAGAACCGGAGACTCGTTTTACTGGAAACGAGGCATTCCATCTTAGCCCTCAGGAGTGATGACGCATCTGCATTTTGATTCTTAATCGACGATAAATGTAGATGTCTATCGGCCACAGCATCCACATATCACCAGGTGGACTGTGTGCTCGTTTGTCACGCTTATTTTATAAAAAAAACTGACTTTCTATCGATTTGACTTCGGAAGCTTTTATATGGAATTTATTTATTTTCGTTCTTCGAATTGTTCACCATTGTTATACTACGAGTGGAATTGACATAATCTTTGTTTCATCCCTTTTTGGCACAGTGTATTGTATACATAAAATGTAAAGGAGACCACTAGTCAGTACTAGGTGGCAGGAATCCTTATCCGCCTGCGAGTTCATCTGGATAAGTACCACCCCCTTACCTATTTCTACCACGAAATTGCTTGCACTGCTGTGTTCCAGTCTGAAGGGTATAGAGAGCCAGTATAAACACTGGCTGTGAGGCTTTCCATCTTAGTCCTCAGAGGTAGCAAAGCATCTGTGTCCTTCTTTATTTGAAATGAGGGCTAATAATTTTCTGCTCACCAGATGTCGCTAGTTGACACTCAGGTAAAGTTTTTTCGTTACACAATGTAATTTAATTGAGCAGTTGTTTTTTTAATAAAAGTTTATCAGTTTCTAGAGTATTATATTAATACATAAAATGTTTTGCACATTTTTAACTTTCTTTTTTAATTTTTATACTTTTATGAATATCTGTGGTTTGGTTTATTTATTTTTAATGTTATTAATATAAAATATAGCTAATAGTACAGAAAGAAACAATAACTTTTACATTTTCCGAACAAATTAACTTCCCGCTATGAAATCTGTCAAATATTATACCTCACTGTCTAGTGGCGCCGCCCTGGTGGCAGAAAAAGTCGTGGATGCCCTCAATGGTTACAGGTGTCCATGGATTGCAGTAGCCTCTTATCATTAGGTGGACTGAAAGTTCGTTTGTCACTTCAGTTTAAAAAGATATTGTGTAAGTGATAGATCGTTAACGAAGGATATGTTTAAGACAGTAAAAGCGAAAATAAATAAACTACAGACAGTGGAAGTTTTCTATTACAAAGATTCCATTTGTATTAAAATGTTTTGTGGTAGTGCCAAAATGCAGCGTACAATGAAAACAGCATATCGTGTGTTTCTTCACATTTTATCTGAAACTTTAAACTTTTAAATTATTTTGGGTACATCATAATGGAATAAAATGAAATTGAAATTAATATTTGATATTCAGTATGGATTTCAAGAATACTTATTGAAAATTATTTATACTTTCACTACTGGTTCGGAAAATACCCCCGTCCTTTAAAGCACCAGCAAGAAACTTAGCGGGACTTTTTTTTCAACAATTCTTTACATTGAATATGTTGTTTCCAATCTAACAAGTGCAATTTACCAAAAAGGATCTGCATTTTGATTCTTAATAGAAAATAGATGTAGATGATTATAGACAGCCAGATCTTTTACTTATCATTCTTTAAATAGTGTCTCGTAATGAAAAAGAAACTCGTTCTACTGGTTAATTGCAACTCTTTTTATTAAAAACTTTTAATTAATAAATACATATATTATTGCGTATTAAATACTCCGCTTTAGTTTCAAACAGGGATTATATTCGATTTCGAAACAATCAAACTTTAGCGCCTAATAATCGATTTACATGGTTCCTTGCAACATGCTTGAGCAAGCAACAATTTTGCCGGAAAATCTATTTACTGCTAGCTGAAACTGCAAGCAGTAGTTTCACTGAGCATATGCAAGTTATCGAAGCGTAGCGGAAGCATTTCAGTTTAATAATAATCGCATACCTATTATATATTGGACATCCAATCTTCTTCTTAAATATAAAAAATTGTGTTTGTTTGTTCGTATTTTATGCGCTGCCATACTGTTCATCAGATTGCGGTAAAACTTTGTCAACATATTGTATGTACTTGTATGAAGGTTATATGCATAGTACTATTAACTTACAGTAGGTAACGCGCGTATCGTACCGACAAATTTATTTGAAAGTTAGATATCGTTCAACTTCTATGAATGTATTATCATTCCTAATTAAACAATCTAACTGTTCCAAGTTTAAAACGATATTTTCTTCGTCTTCAACGCAGCTCTGTCTTACACCCACCTCTGTGCAATTGGACAGGTTTCGTACTCTAGTTCTTTATTCGGATAGCCGTCGTAGCATTACTGTACAAATATTTCAATACCTCAATAAATTATCTACAGTCAGTCATGGCACCGCTGAAGTGACTGAAGTACTTACCTCCTAGAACTAGAACATTGCCGAAAAGGCCAAACCATATTTTAAGCTCTAGACTATCGATAAACCACGTTTTCTATTAAGACGGTGGTAAATTTTGTTTGTAGATAATATTCGTAGTAAACTTTTCAACTTTAGCCGAATCCTTAACATTTTATATAAATGTTTAGTCATGAATAAATCGAATAGATTTAATTTTAGTCATGTAGTGTGTAGTTTCACGTGATAGAGCTACTTTGTTCCAATATTATGGTTGTAGCACGAATAGGTCAGCTCGAGCGGGGTAGGACCACGCTCTCACAGAATACCAGCTTAAAATGGCAGCTTAATGCTGCTGTGTTTAGTATAGTGTGTGTAGGGAATCGGAGACCCTTTTTACCAGAAATGAATCATTCCATTTTAGTCCTCAACGCATTTTCTTTTTGATACTTAATCGAGGATAGATGTAGATGTCTATGGGCCACAGTAATCACTTACCATCAAATGGAATGTGTGCTTGTTGCTTTTAATCTATAAACAAAAAGAAAAAAATTACAAAATAGATACATGAGTAAAATTAATTAATTCTACAACGGTACTAATTAGCACCACTTGTGAATTCATTTATATTGTACTTAGAAAAACACATTTTCAATGATTAATGAAGATTATGTTAAAGGAAGTAAAAGCGAAGTTAATAAACAACAAAGAAATATACTTAGGTGGAAGTTTTCTTCTACAACAATTCCATTTGTATTTGAGATAGGAAAGGAAGAATTGAAAAGGCACTCCGACGTTCCTTTGTACAGATATTTTAATTTCCTTGAAATGTTTATGCGTCACCGGAACGAAACCGTATCACAAATTTAAAACTGTTTTGGTGTAATTACATATGCTCTAATTATAAAATATGTACTGATATAAAAAATGATGAACGGTGTAGTAGCAGTGTATGAATGTCGTAAGAGGAAACGGAGGGATACGAACCAGGAGATGGGCAGCAGTGTCTTCCTAATAACTAGAAAAAAACATGCAGTTGCCAAGCCGCCTAAAAAGCGTGGCGACTAAATCAAACCCCCTTATATGAAATTTTATTGGGAGTTTTATGTTCTACAGTGGACTTTGATAGGCTGTAATGAATTAATTATATAAAATAAACTCGCCGGTCTGGATATTTTATGTCTGGCGTAAACGAGATAGATATGCCGCCTTATATCGGAAGCCGTAAGATTTTTCTGGCATTTTCCTCGCCTTTTTACGACACCTATTGGATAAAAAATGTTATGATGGATTCTCTTACACCACCACCACATGGCTATCGATTTATCTTTCCCTCCGTATCATAGAAGATAACATTTCGAAAATCTATTTTTAATGAATTAGAATAATCGTTCACCCCTTCCTTAGTTTCTTTGCGTATTTCCTTTGTGCATATCTACGTTACTAGAATCTACGTAACTAAATTTATAGCCTATATACACCATACAGCTAAGCATAGGCTTTGTTTTATATCGGAAAGGATTACTCACAATGTTTTCCTTGACCGCCGAGCACGTGGTAAATCAGCACTTAAAATTGCAATTACATTGGCGCTAGCGCGATCAAATACCCGGATGCTTGAGCACAGTGAAACTTTTAGGGAGCACTTAGCCCCTGAGCTAACATGGATCTAAGTTCTAAAAATCGGTTTTGGAGTCATCCATACAAATGACAGGGTTTTATGAAGTAATTACTTATAATGTGGGTTATTACTATCGTTTTCTTATATGGTTGGACTGTCAAAAATTTACTAAGTCACTAAAATATTAAATTAATAATAAATTTAATAATAATAAAGTAAAACCATGGTAAACCATAAAAAATATAATTAGGCCCAAGGTAATACCGAAATAACCAAGTAAATAATCAACTTACTCGGCTCTATGCAAAAGAAGTCGCGCCACAACTACTATAAAATAAATAACAAAGTTTCATTGTGTTGTAACTATTAAATTATAATATAAAATTTAGATTTATAATAAATAAATAGAATTTAGTTCAACATTTTTTCAGAAGAATACCAGTGAATGCCACTAAAATGAAAATTATGTACGAAATGTATTTCGAACACATGAGACGCACCCTAATTACTGAAAGGAACTCAAGTTCTGTCAGAATTTACAGAATTTTTTGTAAATTATATTCAAATTCCTGTAAATAGTGCTACGAAAACTATTATATATTGATTTTAAATTAACAGAGAGCTTACAAGAAATTTAAATAATTAAAATTACCGTGGGCGTAATTCGAAATACTATTACTAGGTAGATACGACTTTTTCCAATTGTCAACGTTACTTACACGTGCTACATTCAGCTGTCTGATGGACGAGACTTTGATGACCAAATGTTGCCATAAAAACAATCCAAAAGTACTCAGAGACTGGTGATGGAGAGCAACAAAGTTGATATGAAATTGATCCAATTGTAGTTTACGGTTCACTTAATAAATTTGAATTTTATCTGAATTTACACTATAATTGAGATTTACAATTTTTATAAGTTTTATCTTTTATAAATTTATTTAAAAGGCTTAATCAAAATGAATTATGTAGCTATATCAGTAAACATAAAGAACTAAGTAAATAACTTTCAATGTAACAAGCACGAAAATTTAATCTGAGAAGAATATTTATACTGTAAAATATAAAAAATAATTATGTTTTATAGGAGTGAGAATTAGATGAATTAATGTTGGTATCAGCAAATTAAACTTAGCTATTTGAAAAGCAGCATTATGGGTACACTTCATCAAGACATGCATTATATTCTCTTTTATAAGTTACTACTTGTTTCAATGAACATGCTGAAAATTTAACCGATTCATAAAAAAATCCACATTTTTCATGTACAGCCACACGCTGTGGCCCATTGACATCTACATCCATTCGCAATAAAAATTCATTTTGGACGGCTAAAATGTTAGCAGGACTGCCTCCTTTCCAGTGAAAAGGATCTCTGGTTCTCTATACCCACCATACGAAACATAGCAGCATTAAGCTGCTATTTTACGCTAGTATTTTGTGAAAGCGTGGTCCTTCCCCAGTCGAGCCAACCCATTCGTGCTACTACCATCCCAATCGTGATGTAGCTCCAGCGTGGCTCTACCACGTATAAAATATCGCGATTTTTAATATTATTTTAATTGAATGAATGTACTTGCTACACTTTTTATTTAAAAAAAACCAATAGAAAAATATTCGATAATATTTTCCTACCTTTAGATTTTCAAGTTTTAAAAATATTAGCAACTATAGAGTTTATAGGAATATATGACGCCAGTGTTGTTATCCCACAACATGTATAATATGTAATCCATATGCGGGACCTCAACTTGATAATAACATCCCTAACGTGACACAAAGGGATAAATTTATACCAGGCACGTAAGGTATAAAAGTAGCTTCGATATTTTTGCGGGAAAGGAAGGGTGATAGAATTACTCGAGGGAGTCAGCTATCAATATTTACTATTGGAAGCTTAAGCAAAAAGTTAAAATATTTATGTACGCTTTCGAATCGAGATCACGAAATCGAAAAAACGAAATCATTAGTTGCGTAGTGGTTAGAATACCTTACAAATAAATCGCAGGACTTGGGTTTTAAAATATAACCCAACTAACATTTGTGCAAAAAAATTGAAGTCGAAGAATATCCACTACACCCAGGAACCACTGTATCCATGAATACCCGCCTGCCAAGGTAAACAACTATGGGAAAACCTCCAGTATGAGGCAATCTATGGTAGAGGCCTTAGTTTAACGTTGGATTTTGATAGGATATAATCTATAAATTAATTAATGATATAGATGACGGTATAACCATTTTGTTTATGCGTAATGTAAAATACTCAGATCAGTGAAGGGAAACAGCATCAAAGTTGCAAGACGTCTGGTTCTGTCATCATCATTACAGTCCTTTACAAATCCACTGCTGAACATAGACCTCCCCCAAGGAATGCCACAAAACACGACCCTAAGCCACCTGCACTTCCTGCATGTCTTACCACGTCGTCACTTTATCTACTGGGAAAGATCGGTCTATTAAATCTGATGTAATGGTGGGGGCCGCCTAGGATATGCTCACAAACTGCATATTTCCCGGAGCGTTGGTGTTTCACATATAGCTGACCATAAATCCTCGCGAAAGAACATCGATTCCTGCCAAGGATGATATGTGGTGCTTTTGAAATAAAAATACATCACAATTTCAATAGAGAAAGAGGCTGAATACTACCTCATACTTGGGATCCTGTAATTAATAAAAACAAAACTAAACCGAAGCAAACCACGTCAAGACTTCAATCACAGTAAGTTCATTTTGCCTAGATCGGACCAAAAGTAATAATTAAAAAGCAGAAGGTACTCCGGGTTAACTCTGACATCGGGACGTCAATTACTTCACTCTCGCGCGACCGTAGGTGCTGGAGAGCACCCGTCAGGAATTAAAAATAAGTACAATTAAACACGATAAAATCCGTAAAAGTAGTTTTACTCAAAGTATTAAAAATAACCCTCCAAACCGAATTTCGGTCACGGCTGCCAGTCTCAACGGAGATTAGCCATCTGAGCAGGACATGATTATAGTGCCCGAATGTATGCACAAGCATTGGTACACTCCCTATTCCCTCACTCTCATAGTCCGATGGACGACAAGCCGACACGACCGGAGAGAGATCAGGTGCAGGACCAACGGGTTTATGTGCTTTCCGAGGCACGGAGGTGGAATACTGCCAACTTTCTGATTCCGGGCTGTTATTGAGAATTACTTGACAGATAAACACAATAACTGATTTTGGCCCAACCTGGTATTTAAACCCGGAATCTCACTGATCAGCAATAGCATTTACGACTACTAGACTAATGAGGCTGAGAAAGTAATAGAGCAATTAGTGCGCGCTGCCACAGTGCGTCCCAGCGGACTTCAAATGTCTCGAAAAATTTTAATCATTTTAATTTATCTCACATGCATGCATTAGTGATCTAACTCAAGTTACTCGCATACTACTAATATTTCTACGTGGTAGAGCCATGCTGCAGCTATATTACTGGTATAGTTGTAGCACCAATGGGTCGGCTCGACCGGGGAAGGACCACGCTCTCACAGAATACCAGCGTTAAATAGCAGCTTAACGCTGGCTGTGTTTCGTATGGTGAGCTTAGAGAACTCAGGGGTGACAACGCACCTGCATTTTGATTCGTAATCGAGGATAGATGTAGATGTCAATGAGCCACAGCAACCACTCACCATCAGGTGGACTGTGTGCTCATTTGCCACCCTTAATCTATAAAAAAAAATACTATGTAATTTAACCAGTACTTATTAATTGAGTTAATGTCCTACAGACGGAATATCGGCCAGTCTCAACGGAGATCAGCCTGCGCTGAACATTGTTATGATTCAGGAGTGTGTGCACAGGCGCAATTTCTATTTATTCTCTGACTCTCATAGTCCGATGGGGCGACAATCCGAGACGACCAAAGAGAGATCAGGCGCAAGGTTAAAGGTATTCCTAGGTACGGTCGTAAAATAATGGCAACTGAGAATTTATTGACAGATAAATCCACTAGCTGATTTAGCCCGACCCGGGGCTTGAACCCACGATCACATGAGTTACCATAATTACGATTACGATACCACGATGGTTAAATAAAAATAATATGTTAAAAATAAGTTATTCGTCGCTTTTCGTGTTCTCCATAAACATAAGAATAAAACTCTAATGATAATATGGTAAATTTATCTACGTAACAAAACGCTTGACCCTTTTTACTGGAAATGAGGCATTCCATCTTAAGTGCTGGAGGATGACTGTGCATTGTAGCCTTCAGGACTTAAGATGCAATGCATGGTGATTCTTAATCGAGGATAGATGTAGCTGTCTATAAGTAGTTGCCGATATTCTACGCATAGGAACGAAGCAGTTTGCTTTGACTTTCATATTGCGTACAATTTTTTTTATACTTATTATTACTCATAACGTCTTTGGAAATGAAGAGCCTCCTGGATCCAGCTGTAGCATAGGTATAGGCTGTTACTTTACCGTTTAATTTTAAACCATTTTAGGGTGAAAATTATGACACTTATCGTAATGTCTATAGCATATAAACAAAATTAAAATGTTTGTCTATAATTTGCAATAACTAGCTTGTTTTTAGCTCAGGGGTTATTTGCGTGCTATTACCGTTACCGTTGCCGTTACAGCCTATTAAAGTCCATTGCTGAACATAATCCTCCGACATAAATTGTCTCTTAGGGTGGATATTTGCCATAGTTGTCACGCTTGGCAAGCGGGCTAGCAACCGCAGTTTTTATTTTTAGTCCTTATTAGGAAGACGCTGCTGCCCATCTCCTGATTTGTTTCCCTCAGCCGCGTCTTATAACACCCACGGGATGACATGGGGTAGTGGATATTCTTACACAGATATAAGTAACCATTTTTTAAATGTTTGTGTATCTGCCTGTCTGTCTGTCAGAGTCTTCAGAATTATTTAACCGATTGTGATGGAACTTTACGAACAAAAAGAGCACAATACCATAAGAGATCTAAGCTACATTTTATCTAAAAAGCTTTAAGGTTTTTTTTAGATAAAGCAAAAAATTGATAAATTAAAAGATCTTTCATTATCTTAAATCTAAATAACCAAACATTAACTTATCCTATTCAAGAGAACCCGCGGCATGTTGCTAGTTCAAAATAATTTTAATAATTATTTTTTTATTCAGAACTTTTAAATATTATAAAGCAATCGCTTATTTCGTAGCCATGCAAATTAAGATGTGATAGTTCAAGCGTGATTGCACAATCACACAGTGCGATGTCAAAGTAGGTGCTTAATGCCTGCTCGAATATGTCAGATATTGCCTAATCTGATCTCCGCTCGAGCTGAGTGTGTAGTTGGATTCTCGCACAGCTTAGTCATTTAGAATTCCGACAAGATACGAAGGATGTGTATAAATTACAACAAACCATTTATAACAAACCCTTTTGACAACTATGTAGCTTAGTGATCAGAGTAGAGGTTCTAGGCTCAAATTTCTGTCGCAAAAACAATTTTCGTTGAGATTTTTTGCATGTTAACTTATATAATAACTTATATCTAGTGGGATGCGAGAAGTAAAGACTGTGTAAGAACCTCCGAAGGAGGCGGAGTTATAGCCGAAATATGAATTTTAATTTTTTTGGTTTTTTGCCATTTTGACCCCTTGGAGTGCAATGAGAACTTTTATGCCCTTATTCAACCATGACCCCCATGACATCCTCTACATGATAAGCTATTCAAACTGACTAGGCCTAAAGTTCGATTCACCCCCCAACTCATTTCTAAAGTATATTGACAAATATATTTCAAAATATAATTGTCAAGTGCCCCAAAATCAATGCCACTTGGACTTTACTGCCTCCGTCATGAGTCAGGTAGACCAGAAGATCACCAACTGATCGATACCGACTAAAACCGTATTGGCGGTCAATAATCAGCTGATGATCCTCAAGGTACCGCATGAGCTGGCAGTTTATAATTAATTTCATTATTTTGGAGAACAAGGAGGTGATGGCGATAGGCCTGTAGTTACACGGGTCTGAGCGTTCGCCTTTTTTAGGGATCGGGTGGACCAAAGCTGTCTTCCATGAATTCGGGACTAGGCCTTAGGAGTAGGAGTACCGGAAAGAACGCGTTAGAATCGGTGCCAACACTGGAGCACACATCTTCAGCACAATTGGGTGATTCCATCAGACCCACTCGACTTGTAGATGTCCAGGGAGAGGAATGCTTTGCGAACAGAGTGCTGTGTAAACTGCACATCCGGCATGGAGCACTCACACCGCGGGATGGTCGGCGGTGTGCTCCTCCCGTCATGAAGAGTCGAGGACGCAAAGAGAGAGCCTAGCAGATCGGCTTTCTGCATTGCGGCATGGTCCAGTGAGTCGTCCTCCCTGTGCAGAGATGGGAGAGATGGCTGACAGAAGTTCCCATAGACAGACCTTAGACTCTTTTGAAGGACCTGGAAGCGGAATTATACTTCTTTTTAAGGGCTTTGTTTATATCCCGGGACGTTGATGCGTTAGATATGGCCCGGTATGACTGCAGCTTATAGCGTGATGGTATTTTACAGGAGCGACCAAACTATGACTGGGATCTGCCTCCGATGGGCACCACAGAAAAAGAAATGAAATGTTCCATACCCTGAATTACCACATCAGCGACAGAATTGTAGAATTGTCAACAACGTTGGGATCGTTCGGCGAGAAGCAAACCCCCACAAAAAGACCGCATCCCGTCCCAATCAGCAGACCTATAGTGCCAAACACGGCGGCAACCTGCAGAACGCAACCGCGATGTTAGCATGAATGGCACCATACTCCGGACTAGACAATGGTCCGAGGAGCCAAGAGAGGCGTCACGATCTTTGCGGATGGGATCTGCTGCTGGAAGGAATCTGTAGCCATTTGGACGTGATCGATGAGTCGGTCTGTTTCGGCATTACCGCTATGGGATTTATAGAGGCACCCGTAGACACGCGGATGATCGTAGCTGTTTACGAGTAGCCAAAGGACAACCTTCAAGACTGCCGAGGCGTCCAGAACAGATGTCTTTTCTGACGTATACGCAAACTCCAGCCCGAGGCACAAAGGTTCCAAAGTTCCAATTTGTACCCTGGGTAGAAGAGATACGAAGTATCAGTCGGAGAATACATCTGCGCCTCGGTCAGAAAGAGCAAGGCCAACTTCGTCGTCTCCAGGTGATAGTGGATGGCGTTTAGGTTCAAGTAAATTTCCCTGATATTGCAGAAATCCACGGATTGCGTGACAGGGGTCGCCTTAGTCTTGTTGCTCAGCTTGGCCAGAGCAGTTTTTATCAGGAGTGGAATTTTGCCCACAGAATACGCGGGGCAGCCTGAACACCAACGCTCAGGAGTGGCGTAGCTTGGTCGTGGATGCTCAGCAAGGGATTATCCATTACGAAGGATGATGGTACCCTTCTGGGGTAGTATCTTATTTAATTCCGGTACCATGTTGATAAGGGGGGGGGGGGAATTGGGACTGCACTAACTGGACGAAACGCAGAAGCAGAGCATCTACTTCACGCTGGTATTTTAGGCTGGTATTCTGTGACAGCATGGTCCTGCCTCGGTCAAGCCCACCTTTCGTGTTACATCCATAATGTAGCTGCAACATGGCTCTCCGCGAATTCGTTTATTTAATTAAGATTCATTCTCAGGAGGCTCACAATTTGGAATGTGGTTTTATGTATCTAGCTACCATACAAAATTTTGGAAATATCATTAATTTAATCAGCATCCAGATGAAATCACGCGGTTTGTTCGGTAACCCTATGTCATTTGTGAATTATCGCAAGACGACCGCGATGCGCAAGGGGCTGTAACCACGCTAGTTGGGCAAGTTGTTAGGTGCTAAAACTGATACTTCCACGCTGGTAATACATCTACCATGCACAGTGTGGTTTAGAAGTTTATCATATTATCAATTACCAAAATAATAAAAATAAGGTTGGCATTTTGAGAAGACGTTCTTATATATACAATAACGTCATGACAATAGAAATAACATACAAGACAAACGAACTAACAGCCCACCTGATGGTAAGTGGCTACTGCAGCCTAGGGCTCCTGTGACCGACTTCAAATGAAGAAAGCTACAGATACGTTGTCACCTCTGAGGACTTATATGTAATGCCTCGCTGCCTGTATTATAAATGGCTCTCTTTACTACTTAGACTGGAACACAGCAGTGTATGCATTGAAATTTAGCGGCAGAATAAAGTAAGAGGGGTCCAGACGGACTTTTAGGAAGATAAGGAGTCCTATCACCTAGATGTGATGAAAATCAGCTACCGGTGCTAAAATGTCAGTTATGTGATCACCTATCCGCTTCCCTTACGTGATAATTATGGAGCAAGTACATTATTGGAAAAAACTATGCTCAGCCGTGGACTTTATTAGTTCAAGAATAGATCCTATGTATAATGTAACTTAATACAATGTTTACAAAAAAGGCGATATATCCATATAGCTCAAAGAACTGACAACCGATGAAGAAGCAAGGTTCTTGAGTGGCAGCTTCGAACCGGTAGACGAAGTGTTGGGCGGCCCCCCACTAGATGGAGTGTGTAAGTGTGTCTTTGTCCAGAAGTTGACTTGTGATGGGCTGTAAAGATAGTAATAGTAAAAAAACTCAATACATATTAATTAAACACAAAGAATGAAACTAACTGTATAAGTTAAGTTAAATTCCCTTGCATTCGATCAAATATCTAAGAAACATTGTTGCCAGTTCAAGCATATCGTTCAATTTTAATAATAATAAAAACTTCATGTTTGATGACGTCTTTGAGGTAACAGAGGATTTGTCTGTGCGGTACAGGATTAAGTTATTGAAACCAACAATTATCGCGACACAGGATTAGACCAACAAATACCGGAGGTATATCCTAAGAGGTGGTATCGTTGTCATCTGTGGAGCTTGTCACCATTCCAGTGAGTCACTTAAGCATATAATCTCCGGTTGTTCAGCGCTTTCTTAGTCTGAGTATCTGCACAGACATAACCTACTAACGAGGATTCTATCACCAGGAGCTCGCTTTGAGTACGATCTCGTGAATCAAAAACTGCCTTATTATAAGAACTCGCCGGAAGCTGTGCTCAAAAATAATCGCGTCGCGCTCTACTGGGACCGGACCATCGTCACAGACAGGACTATTCATACGAATAAGCCTGAATAAGCCTATTGTGTTAATTGTTCGAGCATGGTCAAGGTAATTTTTGGTCTACATTACCATTCCATATGACGAGAACTTCGTGAAAGTCGAAGCAGATATAAGCAATGAACAAACTGTCTGTAATTGGCTCATGATGTAACCGACATTTGGGGGTGGTCTGTAGACCAAAATTATTCCCGTAGTCGTTTCTGTGAACTTGTTAATTCGAGAGAGCCTCTAAGAACATCTGAATCGTCTGGGACTCCGTGAAGGTCTGCTCCGATACCGCCCGCATCGACCGCCGATTTCTTTCCTTTTCTCACTAATCCTCGGCTGTTTGGTCTCCCCAGCCAAGGGCTTCCGTCTGGTTGGTGTTTATCTATTTATTTAATTATATTTGATTAAACATATTGTTTTATGTATATGTTCTCTCTAAGTTATGTTTTAATTATATCATTATGTATTAATAAGTATTTATGCATCCTTATGAGACAAGAAAACAAAAATATTTGGTACAAAAACCAAAAAATAAAATTATAAGCCAACAGCAAGCATATATAAAATGAAGATCGTGACTGCAAATTCGGTCTTTAGGATTACTATTACCTACAAATATATTATAATGTAGTGAACATGTACAAAATAGCCTCTAGTAATAGAAGCACTGGTTCAAGTGTGAATTAAATACGATCTCAAAGCTGCTAGTTGTATTAACAAAGTACAACTATAAACACAGTACCACTTGAACGCACTTGAGTCCAGATACAACGTTCAGAATGTTTATGGGTCGAAATCACTAGGTATATTTCGATAGATTGAAAAAAAATATTCAGTGTTGTACACGTTATGGTTACAACTTCCGATTTACACACAAAATATTGTGGAAATATTATGGATGGTCGTTCGACTACTGGTATACGTAAGCCGCTTATAGCTCTTTGTCATAAAATAAATATTTTTCACTGTTATTTTTCTTGATAACTTACTATCTTCTCTCCTGCTTTATATATTCACTTAAGAATATACAAAACGCGTACAAAATAAATTAAGATATGAAATTGGATGAGTATAAGAGGGAGACCTTAGAAAAGATGGATGGATAGACTGTTGTTAGAGCTAGATTTGCGTAAGAAAGTTGTGAGTTTTTTTTCTATAAACGCCCCGAGGTTGTCGTTAACTACTACTATGGGATGTAGGAGACTATGGAAAATGCTGAATATATGAATCTTGATTACGATTTTTCCGGACTGATACGATTTAAAGACCTTCAAGAAAAGAGCCTACTCTTTTTCAAAGGCTGGCACGCACCCGCAATACCCCTGGTGTTACAGTTGTTAATGGGCAGCGGTAGTCACTTACCATCAGGTCAGCTGTATGCTCGTTTGCCTCCATCGCTATATAATTTAAAAAAAACTTCAGACGTAAAATATTGAGGCTCGACGGGTAGCGGCAATAAAGAAGCGAGATGTCTACCACTGCGATCCTCAATTCGCCTGCCAAAGACCATACCAGGATGCAAGGATATAACAGGTGAGGCTCATGTCTAACTGTGGACTTTTACAGAACGATAAAGAAGAAAGAACTACAATCGTAAATAAAATTATTAGTTTGTTATTTTATATTACATTTTTAGAAAGCTAGAATCTCACAGTTGAATTTTATCTAAGACCATAAAACCATACTACGCATTAAACATAACATTTTAATGGGGATAATAAATTGTATTTTCAAATTGGAGTTTGTAACACAAGTTCTCTTTCGGCACGTAATAAATTTCGTAATACTGCTTTATCTAAATTAACTGCATACTTTGGACCAAATTATTCCTTCCGATGGGCAGAAAATTATATAAACGATAATAAGACTAATAAAATGTGTTTTCTTAATCAATTTAAACGCTAATATCAATTATATATATAAGATATTTTTATACATACACACATACATCCATATATAAATACTCACGCCTGTCATCCAGAGGGTAGGCAGAAACAGAAACAGAAACAGAAAACTTTTTATTCAATATAGATTATAAATAATACTTATTGAAAGTCCCTCTTTTGTTTAATTACCACTGGTTAGGGAAAAACCTCTGTCCTGGGAAGAACCAGCAAGAAACCCAGTGGGACTTTTTTTTAAATAACAGCTTACAATCATGTGTGTTACACAATTAACAACAGAAAACAAATTAGAAATAGCTTGGTAGCGATCACCTCATTCCCAGCGGTTATTATCAACCATAAATTACTTCATATTATAATAACCCTTTTTAGGCGCGAATATTTGCAATTTTGGCATAAATATTTATGGCATGTTGTCAATTTTTGTCATAAATATTTATGACATATTATAAATTTTAAACTTGTGTTAAGAGTGAGGGTAGATTATTAATAAGCAGTTAAACTCCCCCACTTGTACAGTCAGTATAAAGAACTGCGCAGGCAACTAGCTTGGGTCATTCAACGAGTCTCAATTGTTGTTGTCATTCTGTCCGTCGTGGTAATACTTTTAGTATCAGCAAAGAAGGTGACGTTGCAGT
The DNA here is from genome assembly GCA_029286625.1 of Parnassius orleans. Classification (NCBI taxonomy): domain Eukaryota; kingdom Metazoa; phylum Arthropoda; class Insecta; order Lepidoptera; family Papilionidae; genus Parnassius; species Parnassius orleans. Next base: position 1,084,347 of record JAGSMP010000162.1, on the reverse strand, counting down.
GAGGCCGGCCTATGTTTTATCGTGATGGGCTATGTTGCTGTTGGTTTGCATACATCATTTATTTTAGAATATAATATATTTTATTTAATTCTAATGCGTTCGATGAATATTTATAACGCAAAGTCTACGAAGTAGTGTTCATTTATTTAAATAGTTAAGAGTATTATCTAACACTTGTCTATTTAATTGTATCATCATCATCATTACAGCCCTTCACAAGTCCACTGCTGAACATAGGCCTCCCCCAAGGAATGCCATGCATGTCTTACCAGATCGTCACTCCATCTAGTGGGGGGATGCCCTACACTCCGCCGGTACGAGGCCGCCACTCGAGAAGCTTTTTTCCCCATCGGTTGTCGGTTCCTCGAGCTATATGGCCGGCCCATCGCCACTTCAGCTTACTAATCCGTTGGGCTATGTCGGTCACTCTGGTTCTATTTCGGATATCCTCATTTCTAAGTTTATCACGCAGAGAAACTCCGAGCATAGCCATCTCCATAGCTCTCTGAGCGACCTTGAGCTTCCTCATCCGGCCAGCAGTGAAGGACCACGTCTCAGTTCCATAAGTCATCACTGACAACACGCACTGGTTTTTTCGTCCGTAATAAGTGAAATATTGGTAAGTGCACATTCCCGCTAATTTTTCCGACAAAGAAGGCATTGCAACATAAGCCGTGCACAGCTAATGTCTAATTTATTAAAAACGGGCATGTGGCTGTTCTGATATTTTTCACATACCAGATTTTTAATTAATTTAAAGTTAAAAACGAGCTAACAATCCATCTGATTATAATTTCTTATGTTCAACAGACTTTTTCTGAAACCAGGGCTGCGCCACTTTGGATTAGGTGCGACAGATTTCATAGCGGAGGAAGTTAATTTGTTAGAAAAGTATAAAGATTAATGTTTATTTCTGAAGTATTAGTTATATTTTATATAAAATACAACTTGTTTTGTTTTGTGTATACAATATACACATACTACAAACCAAAAAACTTTTATTTGAAAGGCAACTGTTCAATGATAATGACACTTTGTGACCATTTGCGTAAAAAATAAGTTAATCTTAGTCACAATTAGCGACATCTGGTGAGCGTAAGAATATTAGCCCTCATTCACGCTGCAGCGTATTGTGACAGCAACACGAATGTATCGGCTCGACAAGCTCTCCTTTCCACATACAGAATACTAGCGCGAAATAGCAGCATATTGGTTTTGTGTTTTGAGTCGTGAGTTACGGAAACCAGAGACCCTTTTTACAGGTAACGAGGCGTGACAACGCATTTGATTTTAATTCTTAATTGTTCTTTCGTTCTATCTGGAATGATATTCTTCCTGCCATACGAATCCCTAACTGATAACTTATATTTGAAAATTGGTATCTTATCGGTAAGAAAGCTGTACCAACTGCGTATTGTCACGAAAAAGCACAAGTCGATTTCCTATGATCCAAGAAAAATCAATCGTAGGACGATCGTTAATATTGTTCCGCAGCCCCGGGTTAAATCGGTATTTGCAAAGAGGCAATATAACAGTAAATCTGGTTACATAAATAATAAACTTATTATTTTAAACCAAATATTCAACCTCTAGCATATATTGAATGTAAAAGAAACTAGAGAAATGGTTAATTATTCCAAAAAACCATGAAGAAATTGAAAGTATCCTTCATCACCGATAAGCTCAACTGAGTGCTATGCAACTTTCCACACTATAATAAAAAACACACGCATGCACGAACGCACACACGCACGCGCACACACACACACACACACACACACACACACACATATATATATATATATATATATATATATACACACACACACACACACACACACACACACACACACACACACACACACACACACACACACACACACACACACACACACACACACACACACACACACACACACACACATATATATATTAATAGACTTTGTTACTGTGATATATATATATATATACACACACACACACACACACACACACACACACACACACACACACACACACACACACACACACACACGCACACGCACGCATTTTACAACCCTAAATTCATTGTCTGTATTGTTTTTGTTTTACACTTTTATAATGTAATAACTAACTTTCTATTAGTCTTCACCTCAACTAAATGTTATATACCCATTGTTTGGAAGAGCGGTGCTTTCTAGTATTAGCAAATCCTTTGCTTAAAAGGAAGCCCAACTGCACCACAAACAACACAACCATGCTGCAGCTATATTAGTAGCATAGTTGTAGCACGAATGGGTCGGCTGGACCAGGTAGCACCACGCTCTCACCGAATACCAGCGTAAAATAACAGCTTAACACTGCTGTGTTTCGTTGGTGAGTGTAGAGAACCGGAGACCCTTTTTACTGGAAAAGAGGCATTCCATCTTAGTCCTCACGGGTGACATCGCATCTGCATTTTGATTCACAAACGAGGATAGATGTAGATGTCTATGGGCCACAGCAACCACTTACCATCAGGTGGACTGTGTGCTAGTTTGTCATCATATCCTATAAAAAAAATGTCGTTAGGTGACACCATCCAGTGGACTGTGTTCTCATTTGTTACACTTGTGCATCTATAAAAATTATATTAGCAGCCCATGGACATCTACAATCTGGTTCATTTAAGTACGTGGGCCACAGATGCGTTATCACTTGAGCGCCAAGATATCTCACAACAGTTGCTTAGTGGTATTGGTAAGTTGCCAGCATCTGTCTTTCCATCCGAATACAATGTGGGTGGGTGCCTTCAAAGCAAGAGCTTTTGTTAAGTCAGTGTGCTTAACTATCTTCGGCTACATCGCCACTCACCATCAGTTGGGATTGTAGTTAAGCGCTGGCTTATAATAGTAAAAAAGATGGACACCTATGCAGAAAAAAACTCCTAAACGCACCTTTGTCAATTTTTCTTCTTCATTATCGGCTCGTAAAAGTCCACGGCTAGAAATGGGCCTCACCCATTGCAGAGAGGAAACTTCTTTATTAACCTAGTGGAGACATTTTGTACGGTAATAAAAATCAAAACCTTCAGGGTTTTTTGTAAAGTTTCACCGCCGGGGCTTCATGAGCATACTGTTATTTAACCTATTTAAAATATAAAAAGGTAGAATGGTATGTCGTAAAGAAGTTTCACTTCGTACGTGTGTACACAATTACACGCACATTTTTTTATTGAATAGGAGGCAAACGAGCAAGCGGCTCACCTGATAGGTAGTGACTACCGCCGCCCATGAACAATAACAACACCAGGGAAATTGCAGGTGCGTTGCCGGCTATTTACAAAGTAAGAGTAAGTTATTTTCTTGAAGGTCCCTAAGTCATACCGGTCCTAAAAAATCACCGGCAGTAAATGAAATGCCATTGCTTCCCTTCGCCGGTTATACCACCATCTATCGGAAACTATGTGATTTCTCTGGAATTTCTTATGGCTGGCTTTTAAGGTACCCATAGGACGAAATATGGTGATGGATTATCTAATACCGCCACTACACCGAAAATGTCTTTCATGTTTGACGCCAATTTTACCGTTACCTATTTTACAATATTTTGTATCTAGCATAATATATCCGAGAGAGTTATATAATTTCTCTTTGTTTACTCTTGATACTTAAAAGAGCTGATAAACTTTTCAGACCTAACAACGTATTTTTGGAACGAAGTTCCTTATCGGACGGTACGAATTTGGTGGATGGGGGTTAGGCGAGAAAAAGTGTAAGATTTTACCGTCACGACCACTTCTGACGTAGTGTAGACGGCCTTGGCGGCTTTATGGAAGCGAGATGGAATAGTATCAATCTCCCTCGCACTTTTTCCTATCTTGCCATGAAAGAAATATTATTTTATTTTAAATGATGCTTCATTTTAATAGACGCTAGTAATTCATTTATTTCTATTTGTTAATCAATAATATAATACGTTTATCAATAATAATATACTACGAAAGGAACTTCGTTCCAACCGAATTTTCTACGACACTCACGTATTTTTTTTTAGAAGAGGGGGCAAACGAGCATGCGGCTCACCTGATGGTAAGTGTCGACCGATGAACAAATGCAACACCAAGAGAATCGCAGATGCGTTACCGGCCTTGCGATACGATATTTAACACGATACGATATTTAACATTATTTATAAAGAAAACTTAATAACTCTGAGCTTGATGTGTGATATTCATCGCGTGATGTGATCGAGAAGGCGGGAGAAACAGAAGGGGCGGAAAGATTGTTTTACTATGACGGATTTGTCGTGAGTTGAAAATATATAAGATAATAGTGTGCGTACTGGAAATAAAATTTCAGTACGAAAATATTAACAGTTTTTATACAAGCCGAGTATCATGTAATATAAAAATTACAAGTACCAGCATATAAAAACATAAAGCAAGAACGGATAGAACTTTATTGGAAATATCAGCGCCGAAATGATCACAGCGTGATACCAATATCCGTTATATTTATTGTGAAAGGAAATGTGGGTCAATAACGGAAAAAACACTATATGTATAACGTGCATTTAGAACAGTTAAAAGTGTTTTGCAATAAGTGTTTTAAAACTTTTAGGAAACATAAAATGACTCCAACTTTTTACTTCTTGTAAGCTCGCTGATAGAAAAGTTAAATCCGTTAAATTTAATAAAATTGTGTCTTCAATATGAACAAGCTGGGTAAAAAAGTAAAATTACAAGCAACGTTTTATTTTTAAGTTTATCAAAATACCGAATTGAAAACGATTACAACTAATATTAAAGTTGTTAAAAATTTATAGGCTTATATGCGCGTAATAAAATAAAATGATGTGTCTTACGTAGTTTGAAGAGCAACGCTTTCTTAGCGGTCAACCACCGCAGAGTCTACTTCACCTGAGGATGCCTCGTGTACAGGCGAAAAACGTGTCATATTTTTTGTTTACTTATTATAAACCAGTGCTTGACTACAATCCCACCTGGTGGTAAATGGTGATGCAGCCTTAGATGGTAAATCGCACTGTCTTAGCGTAACACGAGGCCTATTCACTCTTGCCTTGAAGACGTCCAGATTGCATTCGAACGGAAAAGTAGACGCCGGAAAATTATTCCACTCCTTTGCTATACGCATTACAAAAGTCGAAGCAAACTGTTTGGTTCTAATGCGTGGAATATCGACAACAAAGGGGTGAAGACCCACCGACCACCTGGTCATTCGATGGTGGAAAGGAGAGGGAGGAATTAAAGCGTGTAATTCCTGCTCACACTCACCGAAATGCATCATATAGAATACCGAAAGGCTGGCTATTCTGCGCCTGTGCTAGAGGTTGACAAGGTTGGTTTCAACCAAATCAAGGTAACCAATGAGCCTCTTATCACGTTTCTCCACTGAGTCCAACGCTGTCAGGTGGCATTTTGCAGCACCAGCCCATATGTGACAGCAGGACTCCATGCATGACCTGACTTGCGCTTTGTATAAGGTAAGAAACTGCCCCGTCGTGAAGTACCGCCACACCCTCACAAGTACACCAAGTTTCCTTGCGGCTGCTTTGGCTCTGGACTCAATGAACCGCACTTAGTTGAGGTTCAGAGAAAATTCAACCCCTAACACCTGAAGGCAATCAGTGTACTCCATGGATACATTCATGAAAATAGGAGCCAGGGTAAGCGGGCTCCTTTTAGCGGTAAAAAGACACGCTTGTGTTTTGGAGGCGTTGAATCTCAAGAGATTGGCATCGCCCCAATCGGAGACTGCCTGTAGTGTGACATTCACACGTTTAACCATAGCTTCTCTTTCGGACTGGATTTGATTCCGACTAGCCCGGGAACTTGGTTGGTATCTCTACACAACAGTGCTATCGTCTGCATACCCATAGATACCGGGCATAAGCAGATCATTAATATGCAGCTGGAAGAGAGTTGCGGAGAAAACGGACCCCTGAGGAACACCAGCGTTAGTCGCCACAGGATCGGATGAGCAGCCATCGACGATGACGTGGAGGGACCGTTCACTCAGAAAGCCCTTTACCCATTCAATCAGACCAGGGGGTAAGCCGTACGCTGGAAGCTTACCCAAAAGGCTAGCGTGCCAAACTATGTCAAAGGCCTTCGAGACATCAAGGGAAACAGCAAGTACTTCCCCACTGTTCGCGAGTGCCTCGCCCCATATGTGTGTGGCATACGCTAGAAGGTCCCCAGCTGACCAATTTCAGCGAAACCTGCATTGCTGGTCACTAAGAAGGTCATTCTGTTCTAGGTATGCCTTTAAGCGGGTGTTCAATATACGATCCATAATCTTGCAGAGTATGGAGGTAGTTTAAGTTGGCCGATAGTTGACAGGGTCGGCACGGCTACCTTTCTTAGGCACAGGCTGCACATCGGCCAGCTTCCAAGATTTGAGCACTATTCCAGTCATGATTGAGAGGCGGAACAAGCGCGTCAACACATGTAACAAATCAGGTGCACAGATCTTTAGAACATTAGCTGGTATACCATCAGGCCCACTAGCTTTGTCCACGTCTAGACTTCACAAGGTTTTAAGCTTACCTCCTTGTTGGTGATACGGACCCCTGACATAAAGTTACCGCAGTGAGGTAATGGAGATGGTACGCTATTGCTATTGTCCAGACGCAAGCAAAAAGAAAAGCAAATAAGTCCGCTTTCTCCTTAGGCGCATGCGCCAGTGAGCCATCTGGTTTTACCAGCGGAGGCAGTGTAGACTGACAGAATTTTATCTCGACCGCTTTGGCGAGAGAATAAAAAGCTCTACTGCCAGATGGTTTGATAGAAAGCTTTGTACCGATGCGTTTCATGCGATCGAAACTGGCTTGCCGTAATGCCTTTTTTCAAGACTTGGCGGCTTGGTTAAAAGGCTCTCTTTTTAAGGCTTTCGATCCGGAGCTTTGCGATCTCGAGCATCGACCCAGGATAAGTACACCATATGCCTGTGCTTTTCAGCACGAGCGCACTCGGCGTTGAACCATGGACGAGCTTTACCACCAATGGGCACGTCAGCAATGGGGATGAAATACTCCATCGCTTTACGTATCACATCGGTTATGGTATCCGCGCAGCTCGACGGATCTTCAGAGGAGAAGCAAACCTGCCGCAAAGATAAGATGCAAAGAAATGCCGCATCTCATCCCAATATGCTCAGTTGTACCGCCACACTCGCCGCACACCGTGGAAATCGTAGTTAGGTGGGGAATATAACGACACAGATTTCACCAGACAGTGGTCAGAAGTTCCCAAGTGTGCGGTAACCTGAAGATTTTATCGACGGTGGTGTGTCTTTCCCAGTGTAGTGGTGCACGCAATTATGGGAGGGCCTAATTTAAACTTTATTTCTACTAAGCAACTCGAAAAAAACACCAGCTATATAAAGCCAATAAAAACAATATTTCTCCACTAGAAGGTGGGTCGACACCACCAGTTTTAGTGGAAAATTCACTAAATTGACAACATAAGGCAACATTGAGTATCAGCGCGCGCCGAACGCGCCGCATTATAACATCATCAGCATGCCTCCTTCAATATTCGGACACCTAACACGTTTTATGAAATACTGGGCGTACGGTGCGGGTGAAATGTGCAAAGTTTCAAATTGTTTCAAACAACGTATCCTAAAATGCAGCGTGTACAGCGCGTGCTGCGCGTACGGTGCTAAGAAATGTGCAATCATCTTAAGAAATGAGTATTAGGAGAATTTAGGCATAAAAATCTAAATTTATTATCAAATAAGATTTGTCGGTTCGTCTTCCAGTAGACTATAACCAGGAACACGAAAAAGCAGGCCGAGAGTCAGGAATAGACAGCAATAGCAGTTTCCTTAGAAGTCGCACTGCGTCCAAAAAGCATTTGGACAGAAAGGAGATACCTCAGCAAGTTACTTCTGCACAAATAAAATCCAAAAGTGTAGAACACGATATTTACAACATTATACGCTGTGCTGTGTAGTGGTGGTGTAAGTGAATCAACGACACTATTTCATCCCGTGTTTGTCACGAGGGAAATGTAACAGAAGATGGGCAACATTATCTTCAGCAGCGAAACTTTTGATAGGCTGTAATGAATAAATGAATGGTTGGGAAATAGGTTCAATGTTTCTTTACTCTGGATTTTGATTTTCTAGTCTTTTTTTAATAGGATAGGGTGACAAACGAGCACACAGTCCACCGGATGGTAAGTGGTTGCTGTGATCCATAGACATCTACATCCATCCTCAATAAAGAATCAAAATGCAGATGCGTTGTCATTCGTGAGGACTAAGATGGAATGATTCGTTGCCAGTAATAATGATCGCCGGTTCTCTACACTCACCATACGAAACACAGCAGCATGAAGCTTAACCAGGCTTATCAGCTCTTAAAGCTATAATATTGCCTTACGAAAAATTCAGTGTAATACCTACTTTTGTATTCACTTTAATTATACATTTTATGTATAGAAAAATTGCTGCTCCAAAAATGCCATAAAGTAAGTGTTGATTGAGCGAAAATGATCACGCTGAACGATTCTTTGCGCTATAAATTTAATAATTATAAAGAACTATTGTTTTTATAAGTATCCATATCATCACCATTATCATTTCTTTACAGTTATATGCCAAACTTTCACCAAAATCTGGTGTGATGTTATGTTACATAAATGTAAATATTTGTGAATCTGTCTGTATTATGTTCCTCGTATCTAATTGTTTAATAACTAATACGAGTTAGGTAAGGCATCGGTCTCTTGGGAGAAGTCAAGCCCGATAAACAATTACTCCAAACCGGTATTTATCAAAAACAGGGTTGGCTAGGGAATCGGCACGTTTTGTAATTGAACTAACTAATAGTTTTCCAAAAAGTACATATAATATTATGTACACTTCTTTCCACACCCAACATCATTCTAACCCTTATACTTGGATACACCACCACCGATAATATTACGTGAGTATGTAGTGATGTTATGTTTTATTTTATTTTATATATTTATTTAAAAATCTCATGTACAAAGTTGTGCACATGGTGGACTTAATGCCATAGGGCATTCTCTCCGAGTCAACCATTAGGCTAAACAGAGATAGACAATCAAGAGACGGTGCAGCAGTAATCAAAATAGAAAGGCTAAAAAAAATTTTTTTTATATATATACATTTACATATACACACATATACATACACATATATACCTAAATAAACACAATATATATATATATATATATATATATATACATACACATATACATGAATACAGTACAAATATACTTACATAATTTTTTTCACATACTTACGGACTTCATTTTTTTCTTCAAACTTGCTGGTAGCTTTTTTAATGTCAAGACGGATGTCGTTCTAGAATCGATGGCCGTGAGGGCGAAAGAGTGAGATAAGTAACCAGTACGGTGTAAAGGAGTGAGCAATTTAATATTAGCCGAAGAACGGAGAGAACAATGAGAATCTCCCAGGTTTTGAAATTTGGATTTCAGATGAGAGCACATGGATCGTTCAGAATTGTGAAAAGGGTTCATATTATTCTAGTATATCTGCGCTGACAGATAGGCAGCCAATTTAGCCGAGTACGAATAGAAGATACATGGTCGTATAAGTTTAATAGTGATAGTGATTGTGCGTGCAATTTTGTGCAATAAGTAAAATTTGTAATAAGCAAGAAAGTTCATACAGTGGAAAAAATCACCTAATAATTGAATTAATTTCTTCATTTATCAATTACTACCAATCAAAAATCCACTGCTTAACATTTGTCATAGCTACCATGCTTGAATGCTGCTACACATCTCATGTTTCATTTCTCTTTGTCGCCTCTTGTGACACCCAAGAGATGATATAGGTTAATAGATTCCCTTAAGCCACCATTACGAGGCAATATTCTAACGGAATACCAGCTTAATAATGCTGCTGTGTTTTATATGGAAAGCGACAAGAACTGGAGACTTTTTAAACTGGTAACGTGGCATGCCATCTTAACACATAGGAGCCGCCATTACGCGGCAATATTCTTACGGAATACCAGCTTAATAATGCTGCTGTGTTTCATATGGAAAGTGACAAGAACTGGAGACTTTTTAAACTGGTAACGTGGCATGCCATCTTAACACAAAGGAGCGTTTATTTTGATATTTATTTTAAATGTAGATACTCATATGCACATATCAAGGAGATGCCACACCATCTACTTGCCATTGGGTTGTCTGTATGCAGCAATAAATTAATGTCGTATATTATATTTTATACTGAATTTTACAGCATTTAATGTGAATTTGTTAGAGATACGAAACATAATACAAGCATAAAAAGTTTTATTGTATTTTTTCGACTGCGACAAGTTCTATAAAGTAAGCAGTTATCAAAAGTAGCAAAAGAAAAACTATTTGCTACAAACATTCTTGTTAATGTATACAAATCCGTTTTAAGTAAGGAATACATTTATAAAGATTTGTATCTAAGTAAGTACATCAATTAAAAATACACATAAATTTAAGCAATTGAATAAAATAAAAATTCATTAAATTATAAAAATTTAAGGTCCAATTTTTCAATCGTCAGTTAAAAGTTATCCATCAAATAATACCGGACTGAATACAAAAGTCAAACAATTGAACTCTTTTATTAATACAAATGTAATTTTAATATGTTTATGCTGTATGTTATTATATTAAGAACTTTTGCCTGATGATTAAAAATCGGCTCCAAATTAAATTAAATTAATTTTACATATTATTACATTTAACTTATTTTTAATTCCTGGCGTTATAGGTACTTTACCGTCCCCGTGTTTACTAACATACCTGCAATAAATGTTTGAACTTATTTATACACAACCCTACATAATGTACAGGAACAAAAGTCGCACTTAAGTACGAAGCATTATTTGCCAGTCATCCAAAAGTGGCATTGATAAAACGTTAAAAGTAGTTACTGAAAGAAACACAGTGAAATTATAAATAATAATATACTCATCGTACATACACACACAAACATATGAAATATACCTTATATATTTTAATGTTATGGTTATGATTATGTCTTCCGCTCTGATTTCTCCCTGGGCGACAACTTAGTGTGTGAGATATTAAAGTTCTATAACTGTGCGCGAACACGCTGACACTCATCCGTCCGAGATCGTGCCTAATGTAACGGAGATAAAGGTCAAATAGAAGGGTTACATAAAATCTCATTGATACGGACATCATTATAACACAAACACATTCAAAAACCACCAGATGTTGTTTTTGAACAAATGTTAATTTCGGTTATGATTCAAAAGACCCATGATGTAGTAGCAAACATGATTCATTAGGCCCAGATGTTAATAACTATAAAATTTGCCATGTGGTGGCAGCGTAAGAGAAACCATTGCCCTATTACGACTCGTAATTACCGTAAAAGGCGACGATTAGAAATGCCAGAAAAAACTTATGGCTTTTGATAAATGGAGGTATGCAATCTTGTTTATGTCAGACGCAAAACACTCAGAACACAACAGCAGCGTCAAAGGTGCAAGACGTCTGATACCAAAAAGAATATGATCAATACGATTTATCTAGTAATAAGATTGTCAATCTACTGTCAAGCATGACGAAAAATCCGTCCTACATTCAGAAAGGCCCATATCAATCAGGGGCTTTCTGGTCTAAAAAGAAGAAGTAAAAGAACGAAAGAAGTATTTCATACAGTAACTTTAGAAATGTGTTACCAATATTTTACATGTATGCATTAATACTTAGCAAAGTTTAATAACTGGTATTAGACTCCCCAAAACTCCTTCAAGAACTATTTACGAAACTTGAAATTGCAATACTGATTGTCTACAGTCTGTCACAATGGATCAAGTTTGACGAGTGTTTTATTCATCCGACGTCTCGACAAAGTTGCTTTGAATTCGACAGAAACTATTTCATTGCATATCTATCATCTTGGTTGAGCGGTAGTGCGATATATTGCGTTGAAATTTTATTATGGGTCTGGAAACTTTGTATATGAGGTACCAAATACGAGGGAGTTTAAAGAAGCCGTATATTCGATATTAATAAAGTATATTTTACCAGTATATTTTATTTATTATGATATATAATTTATATGTAAATATTTATTTTAAGTTTCTTTATGTATTAAACGTTATATTATGCAAACAACATAAAAGTTACATTTTCTATATTGAGTTACATTTTTATATGATGTATGTTTTATATTTGAGTTTGTTATTTCTGACTGACTCACTGTTCTCTCCACAATAAGGGTTTCAAACAGGCACACAATCGACCTGGTATCGATAGGTGGAATATTGTGGCCCATAGCCACTTACATCTATCCTCGATTAAAAATCAAAATGTAGATGCGTTGTCATATTCGTGGCCTATGATGAAATGTCTGGTAAAAAGAGTCTACAGTTCTCTAAACTCACCAAACGAAACAAAGCAGTAATAAGGTGATATTTTACGATAGTATTCTATGAAAGCGTGGTCCTTCCCCGGTCTAGCCAACCTTTTCATGTTGCAACTGTAATATAGCTCGGCGTGCCTCTACCATGTTAGAACAACTAACAAAGTTTAAAAAAAATTTGCTATCATTATTAAAAAAGTTTGGGAAAAGGAAGAGAGATATTACAGAATACTTTAAACTATTTATACATAGTATTACTAGTTTACCAAATACGAGCTGTAAGACATTGAGACATTACAGCTAGTCCTCTGGAAAGAAAATGTATACGTGGTTTTTTAGCTCAATATTGTTAGCAGCAGTAGCCTAATGGTAGGGTGCGGACCATGAACTCAAATGGTTGTGGGTTCGAATCCACCATTCAACTATTGTCATGGATCACTCCTCACGCAAGTATTTTAATCTTAACAAGAGTAAATAAAGGGAAGGATATAGTTCCGTTATAGGGGCACCTCCGATTTGGACCAAATTTTTTTTACATGTTTACCAACATAAATTATGAAAAACACCAAAGGGATTTTTGGCGCAAATGCCCTTGAATTTTTTACGTGGGTTTGAAGTTTTGGATTTTTAAGGCGGTTTTTCATGATAAATCGACTAAAAATGACAAAATCGCCTTAATAGGGGGGTGTGGGGTGGTGGGTAAGGGGTGGGGGGAGGGGTAGATTTGCCCCTCACCTTTTTCCCCTGCCGGACGTGCCTATTTTTTTATATTAAATGTTGAAGATTAAAAATTTTATTGAATGATTTCTGAGAAAAATAGCTTTAATAGGGAGGGGGGCGTCTCCCCTCCGCTGAAGTAATACCAAAGTCTAGTTGACGGAGCCTCGCTAAGCCGGGCTCCTATTTCTGGATGGTTTATAAAAAAATAACCACGAAGGGGATGGAGGGGTCTGTTCGCTCACTCACTCGACCCCGCCATCCCCTTCTAACCTAACCTGTCCGAGTCGGGGTGCCCCAAGACCCGAGCTCGCTTTGCTCGCTTGCATCAAATAACGCTTATGACGCGTACCAAAACAAAACGGGCCAAAAAAATCCTGAAAACTTTAAACCCCCATAAAAATATTATGGTGTATTTACGCCAAAAATCCTTTAGGAATTTTTTATGTTGCACCAAGACTAACAAATACCCGATGTTCCATCTCAATCGGGGGCGTCCCTTGAACGGAACTCTACCCAAAGGGAATATTAGTAACGTTAATAGCATTTCTAGTATTTTAAAAAAAAGTGCCATTCAGCTGTAATTCCTTGTATGGCAGCCATGCCCTAAAATGAGTTTTGACCAACGTTTTTGTAATTTCGTTCGTCGAAAAATAAAAATTATTCAAAATGCATTTTTAAGGCGTGATATTAAAAAAAATGTAAAAATGCAGATCTCAAATTCCACTAGTCGATGATAAGAAGCAGTATTATCAGTGCAGTTTTCGGTTCTGCACTTACCAATCCGCCCAGCGTAGTAAGTATAGACAGCTCTTTCGTAAAATATATGCCAATTGGTGCATTCTTGTACTCGTAAAGGCTAATGCCCAGCAGTAGACCTTAATACGCTCTCCAAGATTTATGTAAAGTATCTAGTAGTGTAAATAGCTACTACATTCCATGAAAACCAGCACCCATATTTTGTTACAGATGCATTATCATCTATGAGGACTTCGATAGAATAATACACAGCCTCTAATTACACTGGTTGTCTATACTCTCCAGACATGAACACAGCAGTGCTAGTACTTAGATGAACTCTTAGGCAAAAAAGAGTCTTACCTAGGGAATATACATATAAAACTTATTTTTTCCACATAGTTGTAGACTATGCTTTACTTTATTTGTTATTTTATTTTTTATTTCAACGCGCTTCAAAAATATACAAAAATAAGAGAGAACAGAAATATGTCACTTTTAATTACAATCATGTTAAAACGTTACATATTAAATGGCCAAAAATAACATTTAAAAGAATCAATAACAGCAACTCTGAGCGAACCCGTGACTGAGTGAACCTCAGTTGTCTGGGCGACGTAGCGCGGATCGGTTGCCTCTACGTGAAGAGCTACGCCAAACGCACGCGGCTACGAGAGAAACAGTGTGCGGAAAGATGTGATATCGCAACTAAGATATAAAAGATAATATTCATTTCCGAGTGTTGAATTTTTTTAGTGTGTGCATCAAGATGGATTGGAAGGCTTGTGGATGTTTGCTCATCTATTTCTTAAGCAGTGTCACTTGTAATCCGGCAAAAATAGGTCAGTATTAAATATTAATAATAAATTTTGTTTCCCATAGACAGGGCGCCGATTTTTATTGGTTCATGCATTGCATTATTATAACAAAGGGTTAACTGAAAGTTTATGGTAATTAATTTTTGTTTCTGTTGAATCTTCTTATTTTGTGGACTAAAAATAGTTTGTATCTTAAGTTCCCTCTTTGTATAAAGTATGTAAGTTTATTACAAATTTTACAATTTTCTGTTAATGTTGACGCTACGTTTTAGGGTACATAGAGCTTCATTTTTACATTTGAAAAGAACATTTTATACATAATTGTTTTAAAAATATTTACGTTTATTAGTTCAATACGTTAGGTACATTTTAATTATAGTTTAAAAAAAATGGGTGTAGTAAAAATTTAATAAATTATTTTACATAATATAGAAAACAACATTGTGGCGGCATCGTGTTACGGGCCATCTACTTCCCTTTCATATGGTCGAGGACAATGGCTACCACATGCGTCATACTTGTGAACAGGTGCTACTTGTAAGGGCTGATCTGCACGGGTTTGCAATGTACTAATGAGCTCCAAATATTAATGTCCTTCTCCGTTTTCCTCTTTTAAGTATTTCATAGAACTTGCTTGAATTACCATTAGTATTTTTTAAATACTTTAATGTGTTAGGTCCTTACATATGAAATTAGCGTTTTGTCGTACTGACCACTTTGATCTGAAATATCTCCTCTTTGGTTAAGAATTTCAAACTCAAATTTATAAATTCATTTAGTTGGTACATTTGAGTTTCGAAAACATTCATTTGTTATTGCTTATTACCGCACAATGGAAAACATGAAATATCGGTATATTTACGATTATCGTGGCACCAGTGCTGCAGTAACAGCTCGAAGGATTAATGGTGTGTACGGCGCTGGTGTCGCAAAAGAAAGCACGGTACGTTTTTGGTTTCAACGTTTTCGTTCTGGAAATTTCGACCTTCAGAACCAACCCCATGGACGGCCGGAGACCAAAGTGGAAAATGAAGAATTAAAGGCTATTGTGGAAGCGGATCCATCACAAAGTACTTCAGAGATAGCTGTAGGCTTCGGGGTAAGTGATAAAACTGTATTAATCCACTTGAAGAAAATCGGGAGAGTAAAAAACTTGAACGATGGGTACCTCATGAATTGAGTGAATCGAACTTGCAAACACGCGTCGACTGCTGTGTTACTTTGCTCAACCGACACAATAATGAAGGGTTTTAAATCAAATCATTACTTGTGATGAAAAGTGGACACTGTACGATAATCGGAAGCGCTCGTCGCAATGGCTGAACCATGGAGACCCAGCCAAATCCTGCCCTAAACGAAAATTGAGTCAGAAAAAGTTACTTGTGAGTGTTTGGTGGACTGGCGCCGGTGTCTTTCACTACAGCTTTCTAAAATCTGGCCAAACGATTACGGCAGATATCTATTGTCAGCAACTGCAGACCATGAAGGAAGAACTAGCTACTAAACAACCGAGATTGGTCAATCGCTCTAGGCCACTGCTGCTTCACGACAACGCAAGACCACACACTGCACAACAAACAACCACTAAGTTAGATGAGCTACAATTGGAATGTCTGCGACATCCAACGTACTCCTCGGACCTTGCTCCAACAGATTACCATTTTTTCCGGAATTCGGACAACTTCTTATAAGGAAAATAATTCAACTCCGATGCGGCAGTCCAAACCGCCTTCAAAGAGTTTATTGATTCTCGCCCCCATGGTTTTTTTAGTAAAGGGATCAATGAACTACCTATGAGATGGCAAAAGTGCATAGATAACAACGGTGCATACTTTGATTAATTAAATATATTTTACAAAAAAAATTACTTTATATTCCTCCCGTACAAAACACTAATTTCATATGTAAGGACCTAATATTATTAAGTTTAAAAAAATGAAAACGAAAGAGGTTACTTGCGGAGTTTCTTCCGTAGTCACTTCTCCGGTTAGTGGAACCTCATGTCAAAACGATTGTAAATTTGGAAATTTTTCAGAGATTATATAAAAAACAAATATATAATGAAATAAGATAAAATTCATTTAATTTCATTAATTTTATAATACAAATAATGTAACTATCCTTAACATATTACATTAAAATATGTTAAGGATAGTTACATTATTTGTAATATATTGTATTATTTTATATTTTTCGGTATGTAATCTCATTTTATTATACTTAGTTTCACATAATTGTTTATATTAACCAGATCGGAACAGTTATTTGGGAAGAAAACTAATGTACATTTAGATGTGTTTTTTGTGAAAGGTCAATCGTGAATATAAAAGTATATTTTTTTTTTAATTTACCACTTTTAATTTTTATTTATAAACGTTACCCCTACAGACGTTACGTCACACTAGGATTTTCTCCTGTATCATGGAGGCAGTTTACGTACATAAATTGCACAATGACAACATTTTTTTACGTGGTAGAGCCATGTTGCAGCTATATTAGTAGTATAGTTGTAGTACGAATGGGTCGGCTCGACCGGGGAAGGACCACGCTCTCACAGAATACCAGCGTAAAATAGCAGCTTAACACTGCTGTGTTTCGTATGGTGAGTGTAGAGAACCAGAGACCCTTTTTACTGGAAAAGAGGCATTCCATCTTAGTCCTCACGGGTGACAACGCATCTGCATTTTGATTCTATATTGAAGATAGATGTAGATGTCTATGGGTCACAGCAACCACTTACCATCAGGTGGACTGTGTGCTCGTTTGTCACCCTATCCTATAAAAAAAACATCCAGACCCGGAACAATTTTTGTAGGCCATACAAATACCTGTTCCGTACGGGATCCGAACCCGCAGCCCCCAGCGCAGCAACTCATTGCTAAGCCACTGCGCCACGGAGCCGCCATTTGCTAAAATAAAATAAAAGTTTTGCGGTTCCTAGAGTATGTAAAAACACAAAACAATGCCGGAGTTGTTTGCTCTTTAATTGTTTGCACATTTTTTATCTCTCTTTTGAATTTTTCTACTTTTAGGTATATTAGCAGTTTGGTTTATTAATTTTAATCTAATAAATAAAAAATATAAATAATATTTCAGAAAGAAATAAATACTTACATTTACCTCACAAATGAACGGCCTCGCCATGAAATCTGTCAAATATTTCACCACATACTGAAGTAGCGCCGCCCTGGTGGCATATTATATAGTCTAGCAAGCCCATATTCGGTCAATGCATATTATTAAATATACGAATACCCCATACAAATTAGTCGACGATTAAACAAGAAGCATTTGAACATTTAATGTCGCTATCTGTTTATTAAACGGTTTGATTTATAACGCTCAATGGTGCCCGCCACTAGTTTAGAACTTACTAATTGCAGGAATATGATATATTGTTAACTGCATTGTTACACAAGAACTTGCAAATTATGTCTAAATTACGTTCAGATGTTATTTTCATTCCATATTTTGTATATTTCCCCAGTTGTTATATAGATTTGAAATATACAAGTATGAATATCTAATATATAATATACTATCCTACTAGTCCTATACTACTTCCAACTATCCTATAAATTTATAATATTTCGAGTAAAACTAATAAAAACTACGGTTGCTAAACCCACCTGCTAAGCGTGGCAACTATGACAAATATATATAATGTTCTTCAGCACGGAATCCGGTCACGGCGGCCAGTCTCAACGAAGATTAGCCATCTGCACAGGACAGGTTTATATTGCCCGAGTGTATATACAGGGACAAGTGCGCTCACTCTCATAGTCCGATAGGATGGTTATCCGACACGGACTTTCCGAAGAACTTGGGTGAAACACCGCCAACTTTCTGACTCCGGACTGCTAATGAGAATATCTTGACAGAAAAAACCCAATAACTGATTTTCGCCCGAACCGAGATTTGAACCCGGGACCTCATGAACAGCAACCGCGTTTATTAACTAGACCAAATCAATCCTCCTATAAGGCAATCTATGGGGGAGGCCTATGTTCAAGAATGGACTTTGATAGGTTGTAATGAATGAATGACAAAAATACTAGAGGTATAAATAGAGACGACAAATACAATTAATTAAGCTTTAATTCTTATATTTTTATGCATACCGTAAAGTTAGATTTGCTCGTAAGTTATATGTAAATTTATAACAATTATAAATTATAACGTTAGCCGTGTAGTGGCGGTTAAGAATATCCACTACCCCATATCTTCCCGTGGGTGTCGTAAGAGGCGAGTGTAGGAAACAAGCAATAGATGGGCAGCAGCATCTTCCCGATAACAACAATATTACAAAAAAAACTGCGGTTGCCAACCCGCTCGCCAAGCGTGGCAACTATGGCAAATATCCCCCCATGATGAAAGTTACGAAAAGACGGCCCCGAGTCCCCGGCGGCCCCGCTATTCCTGGCTACGGTGGCGACCACGGAAACTGCAGGGCAGGGGGTGCTAAGAATATCCGGTGAAGGTTCGGTTGCTACCTAAGTGACCGACCTGGCAACATATAACGCACGCACCCTGAGGACTGACGTGAAGATCCTGGAGCTGTAAGAAGAGATAGACAAGTTACGCTGGCATATTATAGGATTATCCGAGGTCCGAAAAGAAGGTGAGGACATGGTAATCTTCGAATCCGGCAACTTGTTCTATCACCGGGAGGGCGACCATTTGTCCCAAGGAGGTGTCGGATTTATCGTCCACAAGTCTCTCGTTAACAACGTTGTAAAGATTGCGAGTGTGTCGACGAGGGTTGCGTACCTCATACTCAGAATCACCAAACGGTATTCATTGAAGGTCATACAGGTTTACGCACCAACTTCGGCACATCCCGATGAGGAGGTGGAGGAAATGTATGAGGATATCTCTAAAGCCATGCATTCCTCCAAAACCCACTATATGGTGTTAATGGGAGACTTCAATGCAAAACTAGAACAAGAGAGAACGGTGAGCTGAAGATAGGGAAATTTGGAATAGGGCAACGGAACCCAAGGGGCCAGCAGCTGGTCGACTTCGTCGAGAAAGAGGGACTTTTTATGATGAACTCTTTCTTCCAGAAGCGGCCCCACAGGAAGTGGAGGTGGATGAGCCCCGACGGTTCGACAAAAATGAGATTAACTTCATTATGACGACCAGACGACAACTGTTCAGTGATGTCTCAGTGATCGCGAGGGTGAAAACTGGCAGCAATCACCAAATGGTTAGAGGCACACTGAACCTAAACGTTAAGTTGGAGAGTTCTTGTCTAATGAAGTCAACGCTACGTCCCCCTCGTGCTCTAGTCCAGAGTCCCGAAACCTTTCAGCTCTAGTTACAAAACCGTTTTCAGTGCCAAGAAGACTGAAATTCAGTGGACGATATGAATGACAAGCTCGTGGAAACTGTCTATGCGGTCGGAGCTAAGTTCTGCAAGACCCGCCGCAGAAGAACACAAAAACTCTCCGACCACACTCTTAATCTCATAGCTGCTAGACGGGAAATGAGGCTCCAGTCTTCAATAGATTTGTCAGCCTATTTTGATAGCCAAATTTGATCTGCAAATGTATGCGGCAGGACATACGCAACTTCAGTACAGCTTGTATTGAAGAAGCTATCGAGCGAAACCAAGGCTCCAAAGTCGTTGCCAAAGATCTGTCTGCCAGAAAGAGCCAACTGTCAAAGTTGAAGACCGAGTGTGGCAGCATCGTTTCCGGGACACCTGAGATTTTGAGTGAGATTGAGAGGTTCTATGGGCAGCTGTACACATCATCGTTGGAGCCACACGCAAGTGTGAGTAACGATCAATAACAAGTTTTATTCGACACTATTCCGATGATGTACCGTATGTCAGTCTGAGCGAGATTAGAATGGCTCTCCAGCACGTTAAAAAGGGCAAGGCCGCAGGCGAGGATGGAATTACAGCAAAGCTTCTGAAAGCGGGTGAAAAACCGGTACTTGAAGTCCTTCAGAAGCTTTTTAATTCCGTCCTCCATGGTGGGACTACTCCGGAGGCGTGGGGAGAAGTACGGTGGTCTTGTTCTTCAATAAAGTCGACAACGCTCTCTTGAAGAACTACAGACCGATTTCCCTTCATAGCCGCGTCTACGTGCTGTTTGCGAGAGTCATTAAGAATCGTCTCGCACGCAGACTTGACGACTTCCAGCCTCCCGAACAAGCCGGTTCCCGAAGAGGCTTTAGTACCATAGACCACATACATACCCTTCGGCAAATTGTACAGAATAGAGAAGAGTACAATCTGCCACTTTGCGTTGCGTATGTGGACTATGACAAAGCCTTTGATTCCCTCGAAATTTGTGTGGTGCTGCAGTCCCTTCAGCGGTGCCAAGTTGACTATCGTTATATCGAAGTGCTGAAGTGTTTGTACAGCAGGGCTACTATTGCTATCCGAGTACAGAATCAGAGTACGAAACCTATCCATCTGCAGAGCGGTGTAAGACAGGTTGACGTTATATCCCCGAAACTCTTTACCGCTGCATTGGAAGACGTTTTCAAGCTACTGGACTGGAAAGGATACGGTATTAACATCAATGGCGAGTACATCACTCACTTTCGATTTGCCGACGATACAGTCCTTATATCGTCGACCTCAATCGGCTCAATAACCTCAGTAGTGTCTCCCAACGGATACGTCTTAAGATGAACATGGACAGTACAAAGATCATCTTTAATGTCCATGTCACACCAATGCCGGTAGTTGTTGGGAGCCCTATGCTCGAAGTTGTTGACGAGTATGTTTACCTGGGACAATTAGTCCGACTAAGAAAGTCCAACTTCGATCGAGAGGTCAATCGATGGATTCAACTCGGCTGGGCAGCGTTCGGGAAACACTTGAAAACGAGATTGTGCAACCAGTGCGTGTTGCCAGTGATGACCTATGGAACTGAGACGTGGTCCATCATTGCTGGCCGTATGAGGACGCTCAAGGTCGCTCAGCGAGCTATGGAGAGGGCTATATTCGGAGATTCTCTGCGTGATAAACTTAGAAATGAGGATATCTGCAGTAGAACCAGAGTAAACGACATAGCATTAGTACGCTGAAGTGGCAATGGGCCGACCATATAGCTCGAAGAACCGACAACCGATGGGGAAAAAAGGTTCTCGAGTGGCAGCTTCGTACCGGTAGGCGAAGTGTAGGGCGACCCCGCACTAGATGGAGTGACGACCTGGTTAGACGTGCAGGAAGTCGATGTATGCAGGTGGCTCAGGACCGTGCTTTGTGGCATTCCTTGCGGGAGGCCTATGTTCAGCAGTGGACTTGTGAAGGGTTGTAATGATGATGATGATGATGATGATGATATATTATCACGTATGCTAAATTGTTACGAGTGAAATTTGTCTTTCGTTCTCTTTGATCATCAATTGTGAATGTTGAACATGTTGGATTCTCGCCTTGCTATTCGTATTATTTTTCGTATTATTACTAAACTTTCAACATCAGCGCAGCAGAGAAGTATTACCGCAATAATTTAAGTAGATACGTATAAATTTTGTAACTGTAGAGCCATACAGCAGCGTAATATTACTGCAGCACAAACGGCTCATAGACTAAAGCCTGAGGATAAAGGATAAATAATTTATAGAATCAGGCGTTACTTTGCGGAAATCCAATATATTAAATATGTTAAAAATTATTTATCTAAAATCTGTGTAGTAAAATAAAATGATATGTCTTACCTAGTTTGAAGGCATTTTTTGTTACAATTTATTTTTAATGGTAATGGGACATTCCATCTTGGTCTTCAGAGATGTC
Organism: Parnassius orleans; assembly: GCA_029286625.1. NCBI lineage: Eukaryota > Metazoa > Arthropoda > Insecta > Lepidoptera > Papilionidae > Parnassius > Parnassius orleans. Next base: position 1,061,947 of record JAGSMP010000162.1, on the reverse strand, counting down.
AATGCGTTTGCATTTGAACTCTTAATTGAGAATAAATGATGATATTTTACGGGCCACAGCATTCATATACCATTGGGGGACTGTATACTCGTTTGTGACTGTTACTTTGATAGAAAAAAAATCCTAAGCGCGAATTCAAATAGGTATAAGTTTTTACCTTAATTTATTTTCATTTTAAGAATGATGATCTCGTATCACCCCATATCATCCCGTGAGTGCCGTAAGAGGCGACATAAGAAAATGAAACAGTAGAAGGGCAGCATCTTCCTTAAAAAAACTTAAAATAATAAAACCAGCGGTTGCCAACCTGCCAAGCGTGACAATTCTATGAGACAATCTATGGGGGAAGCTTCTTTACAGCAGTGGGATTTCATTAGCTGTAATATCTAGTATAGTTAGTATAATAATGGAATAGAATAGCATTGATATTCCACAGGATATACTATACTAAATGTTACAGTTGTAGCTCCAACACAGTGCAAGTCGCCTTAATTTACGAGTTTGAGGTACGGATAATGCGTTAATAACGAATAGTTTGGGTTTCTGTGTCACAAACTCGGGCATAATACCTTTTCTTTATGGGGGACAAGGACGGGTTGTGTCTTACTTGCATTAACTAAAATTCCATGGTGTTTCATTTTCGTCACCAGCGACCCCACCGCCGCAACAGAGCCACGATTGCACCTCAAGTGCCATGGGTAGAATAAGAGAGGACATATCTCCCACTGTAGTCCACCGGAGTGAGCTTGTCAAGCCCTTTCAGTCCTTCACCTCGGACCAGGCACGTGGGTTCCACTTCTTTCACCGTCGTAGACCAAGTCACATATACCAAGTATTCCAAGCTACCAAGGCACACCTACTAAACCGTTTAGGTGGGGTAACCATCAAAAACTAATAATTTCTGCGCTACAAATACGCTACGTTCGGCTTGAGCTCGAACCCAGTTCCTGTGACGGACTTAAAAAAAATCTTTATTGCAACAATCTCAACAATTTATACATACATCAATGTAGCCCTAGCTTATGTTAAAGGTTAGATTAGCTGTCTAATACTTTCACCATTATACCAGTCTATAGTCAAATGTATTTAAAAATATATTTAATTACAAACTGATTACCATGTCAATAAATATCAGATAAAATTTAAAGCCTTAAAGTAAACAATATATTTTAATGAGCAGAAATATTTTAAACGTCTATATATTACGTTGTGCTTTTTCTTTTTGATAGGGTTGACTTTAATTGTTGTACTTACACGTCATAAAACGAAGCGTCGGTGAGCTAACAGTGGGGGCGAGATTGCGTCATACGATGAGACATCTGTATGCGACACGGCTACAGAGAGAGTGTATAAGAGTCCTCTAGCGCTCATTGAGGTCGCGTTCTTACTTGTAAGATTCTTAAGTTGACATTATTTCTCCGCCTCTTGGACATTGCGATGTGAGTGCTTTTACTAAGAGTACTCATGTGCAATGGACTACACGCAATCTTTTTTTTTTAAATATTGTGATCTAGTATCCTGTTTTTTATATATAATAAGGGTGATAAAGCGAGACGGAGCACACAATTCACCTGATGGTAAGTGGATACTATGGCCCACAGACGTCATGTGTTTTTTACCCCTGAGGAATAATATGGAATCCAGTAAAAAGGGTCTCCGTTTATCTGCACTCATGTGTTGGTATGGTGTTCTGTGATAACGTGGTTGTTCACGCTGGTATTCTGTGATCACGTGGTTGTTTCCCGATCAAACCGACTCATTCGTGCTACAGCCATAATATATTATCTGCAGCATGGCTCGCCACAGAGTTTTGTTTTTTTTTTCTGTTTTCCTTTCTGGGCAGCGTTAAACATGTTAGACCTCTGGTACTGCGATCGTCAAACCGAATGCCTAGGTGACTATTAAGGCAAATCCTCTTTAACCGTAACAAGAGAGACTTTTATTGGCTGTTGATTAAGAAGAAGATTCTGTTTTATTTACATAGTATGTACTTCGTTTATTTTACTAGATTGTCACCCTCTTATCATCAATTTGCAGTGCCTGCACTATTGTGTTTCGTTCTAAGGGTTTGAGGTCGGTATAATTACAGGCTGTGAGGCATTCTATCTCAGTCCATAGAGGTGGCAGTGCATCAGTAGCCTCTGTTGTAGTTGCTGCAGGTGTCCACGGACTGCAGTAACGTCTTACCATCAGTTCATTACGTTGATTCAGTTGGGAGGTCAATCGACGGGACCGCATAGGCTGGGCAGCATACGGGAAAGTAGAACTGTTACAGGCATTCCACGCGCAGCGAGGTGTAGAATACTTTCCTGCTCGCACAATACTATCTGTTTCGCTCGGAGCACTCCCACTACGAGCCACCAAGAGGAACAAAGCAGCAGAGCTCTATATAAGCTACGCGCCACGGCGATAGATGTCGTCGAATTATATATATATAAATCATACAGCGCGATATATTATAGCCCTGTGTCAGATGAAGCTGTAAGAGCCGCATAGGCTAACAGCGCAAACATCACGATAATAGATAGGTAGATAGATAGATGTCATTCCCACATTGCGATAGTGGTTCAAGCCGAGATTCGTACCTCTTTCTGAGGGGGCCCTTGAACCACATCGAGCCTTCGGCCAGCTATATAGCACAAAGAAGTGATAACCAATGGGGAAGAAAGTTTCTCAAGCAGTTCCAAAATGGTAAGCGAAGGCGGCCCCCTACTATATGGAGTGACGACTTAGAAAGACTTTGGACTTGGACTTAGATGCCTATGTTCATTTTAAGACTTGTGATGGGTTGTAGTGTATGTAGTGATAGTGATGGAGTATACTTTCGTATTTTCATCCACCGTTTCTTCTGTTCTAGGAGTAGCTTTAAAAGGTAGTTAGTTTAAAAAACGACATTTAAAATCAAGATTTAAGTTTCATACGTTAAAAACAAGAAATTTAATTTTAATTTTTAAATTATTTAAATTACGAATCCGTAAAGAAATGTGAAATAACGTTTTTTTCCTAGAATGACTTTTGTCATACTCGTTACAGCTAAAGATGTAATAATATTATGTCGATAACAAAATACAGTCCTGTTTTTCGCAGATGCGAGTTTTGTTGTATACAACAAATTGTTTTGATTATATACAACATCTGTAACCAGTAAATAAGTTTTGATAAAAAGTAATACAAAAAATAGAGTTTTTAATGTATTCTTCTTTACTTTCTACTCTACTTGAATGGTTAGGTAGCGCAGTGACAATGGATAACACATCATCGTCATCATCGTCATCATCATAGAGGAAAAGGCAGACAGAAGCGAATGTAAGTGCAGTGAAATGCTTCAGACTTATTATATACATAAATTATTATGGACCCAATTCATTTTAGGTCAATATTCAAAAGACTTACTAGATACCACTTTTATTACCCCTTGAGCTCGAAATTTCATAGTATGAATATACCTTTAGAGCGTCTTGAAAAACAACTCGAATTGCTTTGACCCATTTTCATAGGCTGAGAGAATATGAAAGTGAGCAAACTATTTGATGAAACCTTGCTTTCTTGCTTCTGAATACCCCGGCGTGTTGGAAATATGAACTGGGTCTCTTCAAGGTGAGAGCAAGAAGTTGTATTCTACGTATTTTGAAATATGAAAATAGGTTTTTTCATGGTCCGTTGTGAGTTTAAACTCAATCCCGATACTATTTCTATATATTAATAAAATAATTAGCTTTATTCTGAAATAATTAAGGTTTTTTTTTTAAATATTAATATTAAAATTATTTAGAATTTTTATTAAATAGCTTAAATAAAGAAGAAGTGCTTTCAAACTTTACTTCTGTTGTGTTTTTAATTTTATTGTTATTATTTTTATTTACTTTTAATTTCTAAAATATAATTTTTGATTCCATAAAAATATTTATAAATAAATTTATTATTATTATTATTTAACAGAATAAAAATCGAATATAAATAAATTTGAGCATAATGTATATTGTTTGAAAATTATAGATGATATTATGTATATACGTAAGTTAATAATAAATCTATGGTGTCTACACATAATAAATACTAACGAAATACTATAGTCAATCGTTGACATTATAATTGTGAAAACTGCTAGATTTCCCATCCATACATCCATCCTAGCAACCATCCATTACAGCCTATAAAAGTTCACTGCTGGACATAGGCCTCTCCCATAGATAGCTTCATAGGGAGGAATTTTCCTTAGTTGCCACGCTTGGCAGGCGGGTTGGCAACCACAGATTTTTGTTATTTTGAGTTATTATCAGAGATATGCTGCTGCCTATATTCTGATTTAGTTTTCCTCTGTCGCTTCTGGCTCCATGGATATTATTATATACACGACTACACGGTTTTATTGAACGTTAATTATTTTCGAAAAGAGATAATAGTTACCTACATGTCAAAAGCTTACTTAAAAAAAATTGTAGGATAAGTGACAATAAAAAATAGATTAATACCCTAAATATGACCCACAGCTGCGAATAGTATTCCTTCAATCTCCTTAAACTCGACACTTTGTCATCAGAACACAGCCATTCTGGTCTCGTATAGCATTCATTCTAGGCTGTTTTGAATGTTCCCTGGCAGTTCTTACGAGTTTCCAGAACATTTTAATATTTGCCTGGAAGTTATCCGATATTCTTCTATCATTCTTTTCCGTTCTTTCTTGCTTTTTCCTTTCAACTACTTCTTTTATTCTCTTATTTAGATGTCTAAAGACTGCCGTTTTTCTTTCAATATCATCATTCATACCGCTAGAATAACTAGCCTTGGTTGCTAGTAAATCTAGCCATGCTCTCTTCTTTGCTTCTACTTCCATTGGGGCCATTTAAATGTAAATTATTAACATTAAACCAATTTACTAATTTAAATAAAGCATTAATTACTTCGTCATATTTTAGTAATTGTCGTTTTAATTTGAAAATTAAAGAAGTGTTATCAGCAAATACTGCTGCAACTACTGGCAGCCCCAGCCCCGACCAAATGACTGATGTGTAGATAGAGAGATTGGACGAAATTGTTTCGTGTATTTGCATAAAACCTTTAATTAACTTTTTTTAGTAGGAAAATAAATGCATTATGATTACGTTACTTCCCTGACCTTATGCGCCATTGTTAACTTAAATACTTTGTGAGTTATTTTGGTATATAGTGACATTTCAGTGAAGTGCCTAATTTGAACATGGAGGCTAAAGCAAAACACGATTTCACTGCAACTGCAGATGATGAGCTGAGTTTTAAGAAAAATCAAGTACTCAAAATACTAAACATGGAGGACGATATGAATTGGTACGGGGCAGAATTAGACGGGAAAGAAGGTCTTATTCCTAGTAACTACATTCAAATGAAAAGTTATAGTTGGTACTATCGTAGGATCACAAGATCAGATGCAGAAAAACTCTTAGCAAATAAACCAGAGGGAGGATTTCTTATTAGGATCAGTGAGTCGAGCCCTGGTGACTTCTCTTTATCATTTTTATTGGTGACTTCTATTATATTTCAAAGTGCTACGTGACGCGTCAAGCAAATTTTTTCTATGGGTGGTGAAGTTCAACTCGCTGAATGAACTCGTGGACTACCATCGCACAGCGTCAGTCAGTCGCTTACAAGACGTCAAATTAAGAGATGTGGTCCCTGAGGAGATGTTGGTACAGGCGTTGTATGATTTCACTCCGCAAGAGGCCGGGGAGCTCGAGTTCAGGCGCGGCGATGTCATCACCGTAACCGACCGCTCCGATCAGCACTGGTGGCAGGGCGAGATCGCGCACCGTCGCGGTTTGTTCCCGGCTTCGTAGGTGACGGCGTACCATTCATAGTGGCAGCGCGTCACTTCTTGCCTCTCTACCGCCGCTGAATTGTGTTGTGTGCCGCCATCTTTATCTTACTTTCCAACCTGTCTCGACTTGCACCTTGATGCCCTCGAAATTTTTATGTGTCGTAATCTTCTAGAGGAAATGTTATGTCTTACAAAATATGACCAATCATTCCCACTTTCCATAGGCATGCCTCTGTGACACTCTCTCATGTATAATGTACGACTCATAACTGAAGGAGAATTTGGGTTAGGTATGAAAGCGCGTTTGATAATAATTGTGCAATTAATTTTAAATTTTATAAATGGCAGTACATATATTATGTATACCTTATACATACAAATAGAAACCGTTAAATAGAACATATCGGGTTTTTAACGTAAATAAATATTGGTTATTATATGAAATAATTCTGATGTGTGTTTGCTAAACACAAAAAGATATATTTGGAATTGACTATGTTGGAACAAACATCAGATAGCGATAATACACTTCTGGGAAAGTTGACTTTACTGTACAATTTCAGTTCATAATAAACGACGTACTTATACTGTACACACCCTTAGGCTTTGTAGCCTATGTTCTCAATAATATATATATCTCTCATTATGATGTGAATCGTACATTATAAATAAAAAGTTCCGAAGCAAAAACAGTATATCCACTGTGGCGGGTGGAAGGAAAAGGGGAGATCTCCCGCCGGGCAAGGTCTTCTGCCCGGGGAGCGGCCAACGCTCCGAGTGGTAGTTCGGAGCGTTGGCCTTATATATTGTATATATACTGTTTTTAATTCGGAACTTTGATAGCGCGATTTAGGCTTCGATGTATTTTGCTTGTGGCGCGACGACAGCGCCGCCACATCACTATATCATGGTTATCCTCTACTATGTAAGGTAAGACATTAATATATACAAGAAACAGAAAGGGGCCGAGAATTGAGCCCTGAGGCACGCCCATTTGTACCATCGACCTGGAAGAGCTCATACTATTAATGACAACTTTTGCGTTCTGTTACTTAAATATGAAATAATTAATTTAAGAGCATCACTTCTTAATTTTAATGATGAACACAATCGAAGGTCTTGGATAGGTCACAGAATATAACAAAAGCATCCTGTGAATTCTCCCATGCATCAGCTCAACACCGGCATCAGTTGTCGGGCGATCCCTTGTGAAACCAAATTGATTTTTATGAAGTAAATTATTTATATTAAAAAAAAATTACATTTGATCAAGAATATTTTTTTCAAAAATCTTACTAAATCTATCTTATCTTAGAGAAATAGGTCTAAAATTGGCAGGGTCTAATGTACTACCAGATTTAAACAAAGGTATTACTTTACTATGTTTCATTAAATTAGCGGTAAGGTAGCAGTGCATTCCATGGTAGCGTAGTAGATTTGAGGGTATATCGAGAACTGACTGAAGAGTGTGTGTGTATCACTGTATGCGCCGTGCGTGAAAGATACCGCTTAAGTCATTCGACAAGTGTTCGACGAGTGCTAAGACTCTTAGAATGACGGTATCATGGTTCTGTCTATTTTAGTAATTCTTCTAGTGCAGGCAAAGAAGATCGTGTTACCGAGAGGCTGCTCTGTGTTACAATGAAATAGGTAGTGTTGCTGTTGCTTGTGAACTTCAATTTTCTAACTCTAGTTATTAGTATTATCTATCATAATTACTACTGTTGATCTTCCAAGTTAATAAAAATTGTATAAATCTTATGTTTATACCGTGTAGTGGCGGTGTAAGAATATCCACTACCTCATATCGTCCCATGGGTGTCGTGAGAGGCGACAGAGGGAAATTGAAATAGGTGATGGCCAGCAGCATCTTCCTGATAACAATTAAAAATAATAAAAAACTACGGTTGCCAACCCGCCTGCCGAACGTGGCAACTATGGTAAACTCTATGAGGCAATCTATTGGGGAGGTCTATGTTCACCATTGGACTTTATAGGCTGTAAAGGAAGGAGGAAATTAGGAATAAGTTGTTGTGCTTGTCATAATTGTCTGTCACTTTATGATTATCAGTGTATAAATCTCATGTTTTATACAAATACATGTAAGGAATATTATGTTGAATATTCCGGAAACTTTTATCAACAATGTGCAGTTTTTACATAATTATTCAACATTGTAACAAAGGACTCGGTGGACATTAAGTGAGCGAACGCTTAAATTGTCCCGAGGGCGCATTTGCAATAACGCTGTCCAGTGATAAATTGTTTGTGTCATTTGCAAGCAGGGAGCTTATGTACCTTATACTATTGCGTACTGAGAGAAATCAAGAGATTTTATTAAAAACAAAGAAACCGCTTGCATAGATCTATTATTAACTATAACAATGCCATCCGTCGTAATGTTGTCAACAAGTAAGTATCTTATTCAATCTTATTATGTTTAGAGAGTTTCATTTGTTGTGGACATTTCTTGTATGCAGACAAATCCGACGACAACTCTCACTTCACGTAAGTTTACGTAGTTAAAATATTTTCACCAATTAGTTTCCGGCATCACAAAGGTACCAAATTACATTATTTATAAATATACAACACACACACACACACACACACACACACACACACACACACACACACACACACACACACACACACACACACACACACACACACACACACAGAGAGAGAGAGAGAGAGAGAGAGAGACACACGTATATACATAAACATATATTCACCTAAAAACATTACCCAAGCCATATAATAGTACCACATATGCCCTTTAATGGTGTTGTAAGAGAAGTAGGGGGGCCTCTTCCATATACGGGTGGTGAATACCCTTACGTCGCTAGTACATGGTATGGTAGTTCGAGTACAGTCTTCCTCATTGAAGTTACTTGAGGTGATCTTCATTCCTGTTGGTCATCACTGGAAATACGCATAGGTAGCGCGCTTTTTTTTTCAGATTTATTACGTGGTAGATCCATGCTGCAGCTATAACATTTTTGTAACACGAATGGGTTGGTTCGACCGGGGAAGGAACACGCTCTCAAAGAATATCAGCGCTAAATAGCAACTTCATGCTGCTGTTTCGTATCATGAGTGTAGAGAAACAGAAAGCATTTTAATTGGAAACGATGTATTCCATTTTAGTCCTTTGGGATGACACTAACTGAACGCGTATATAATATGCATTTTGATTCTTAATCAAGGACAGACGTACATAGATGTGTATGGGCCACAACATCCACTTAATAAAAATATATAAAAAAAGTATACTAGACTACATACTTTGCAATTTCTCATAAAATTATATTATTCTTTTGTTTTGAAATGTTTGCGATTCAAAACAAATTATTATATAATTAGTAAATTTGTTACATTCGCTTCTTTTTAAAAACATAATGGGTAGCCTAACGTTAGAGTTACGGATAGTTTACTATATCAAGATGGATAAACAAATTCCATAGATTTGACTCAAGATTTGTGTTATGCAATCGTGACAAATGAGAAACAGTTTTAAGCTTTGAAGTGGAAAGGTCACGATAAAATATCCACTTGAATACCTTTTCTGAAGGAACCTTTAATCAACATTTTGTTACAGAAAATTAAATACCAGTAAAGATCTCCCCTTTAAGATAACCCTGTAAGCATTTCACAGAATTTACGGTAAATTTAATTTTATTTAAAAGCCGTGATACCTTACAATTAAATTTCATAGTAAGCGGGCGAAACGAATTCGATCCCTGCTGGCTTCTTTGATATGGTTGGTGTATTTTGAGAGATGATTTACTAAGAATTGGCTTTTGTGAAGCCCAAGTAACAATGGACATAATCCAGGAAAACTACCTAAACAATTACGATGTGTTATATGCCATACTCGCATAAAGTGGCAATGTATACGGTGTCAGAAAACTCTGTGCATTGATAAAGAAAATTATCACTCATAAGTGCCCATTGTACTTTAAATAGTACACCTTGAAAAACCACCTATTTTTATTTTTTTCTTAATTCTAACTACTAGCTACGTGTAATATAGGCCTAGGTATTCCATAAATAAAGAAATATATAAATAAATACAAATGAGTTTTATTTGGGCGTAAATGGGTTAAGATTGGATGTGCGCTTTAACACATCTTTAGCTACACCACTATTTAACAACAAGTGGGATATTTCTAAAAGACTTGCTTATAAGATCTAAAACAACATTTTAAAGAAACCTACGTGTCTCAAATTAAAAAAAAAACAATAAATTGAGGACTTAATATGAAGTCTGCCAACATGTGTTAGGTCAGCGCGACGTTGAAGCGTATTTATGAGTGATGAGACGTTTGAATTAAATGAAATAGAAATTCCGAAAGAAGAGGAAAGAGATAGAGAGATAAGTATAGATGAAATAATTAAAGCAATGAAAAGTATGAAAGCAGGTAAGGCAGCCGGATATGAAAGAGTATCACTTGAGATGCTAAGGGCTGGAGAGGGAGTGGTGGCAGACCTGCTGTACACCTCGTATAATTTGTGTTGGGAACTTAAGCGGGTACCGGGAAACTGTTTCAAAGCCGTGATAGTCCCACTATATAAAGGAAAAGGATCACAGCAGTACTGTAAATACTACCGTGGCATCAGCCTTCTTAGCATTGTGGGAAAACTGTATGCTAAAGTACTAATTGAAAGAGTTATGAAAGATACTGATGGAAAAATTTGGGATGTGCAAGGGGAATTTAGAAAGCGAATGGGATGTATGGATCAGGTCTTTTCCATGCGCATGATCGCGTAGAAGTTTTTGGCCAAAAACCAAAAGGTTTTTTGTGCGTTCGTGGACTTGGAAAAGGCTTATGACATAGTGGACAGGGATGTGTTATGGCAAACACTGAACTCATTTGGGTTGAGCGCTGGGTTGATACAGGCATTGAAGTCTCTATATAGGGACTCCAGTGCTTGTGTCAGGATCAACGGGGCCTACTCGGACTGGTTTGGCATCCATGAAGGGGTCAGACAGGGCTGTGTGGCTTCCCCGTGGCTGTTCAACCTATTTATGGACAGTTGTTTGGAAAATTTGAAAGTTGAAGAATGCGGGTTAAGAACGGGTGAGTTAACCGTCAAATGCTTTTTGTACACCGATGATGAAGTCATACTCGTGTCGTCGGCGGCCGACTTACAAATGATGGTTACATTAATGAACAGTTCATTAAAAGAAAGGGGAATGAAAGTGAACGCAAACAAGACGAAAGTTATGGTTTTTGTAAGAGAAGGATGTAAAACGATATGTGAAATAAGAATAGAAGGGGAATTGGTCGAGCAAGTAGATGAGTTTGTGTATTTGGTATGTATATTTAGCAGGGATGGTAGATATGATAAGGATATAGAACGACGAGTGAACGCAGGAAATAAAGTAAATGGTGCTCTACACTCTGTTGTGGAAAGTCAGAATGTGTCCAAAAAGGCACGTAAGGCAATTCACAATGCTGTGTTGGTCCCTACTTTAATGTATGGTAATGAAAGTTGGGTGTGGCAGAAGAAGCACGAGAGTAGAATAAATGCTGTAGAAATGCGATCATTAAGGAGTATGTTAGGGCTTAATCTGAATGACAGAGTGAGAAATTGTGTGATAAGAGAAGAGTGTGGTTTGCAAGATGATGTTGTGACCAGGATTAAGAAAGGAATGCTTCGGTGGTTTGGTCATGTAGAAAGAATGAATGAGGAAAGAGTGACAAAGCAAATTTATGTGGCAGAGGTGAATGGCAGAGTCGGGAAGGTACGCCCTAGGCGAAAATTTATCGACTAAATTGGCGATATATTGAAAATAGGCCAAATTAAAAGTACCCTTAACCGACGAGCGTGTATGCGTAGGTATATGGATGTGGAGGAGGCGAGAGAGGTGTATCAGGATCGTGCCAAATAGCAGTCCATATTCTCTGCCTAACCCTTTGGGTGACAGGTGTGAGTATTTATGTTATGTTATGTTATTTAATGGCACTAAAACGAAATATATGAAATTCATGACTCCAAATGTCAAACATTTATTTTCTAATGTAATTTTAAATGGGGGGGGGGGGAACAGAGTCTTGTCGATACAACCATTTTTCTTGGAATCACACTAGAAGCGAAGCTTCAATGGGGCCCCCATATATCAAAACTAGTAAGCAGACTTAGTTCTGCACCATATGTTGTAAAAAAGATTAGAAATTTTACCAGTGTTGAAATAGCTAGATTTGTTTACTTTAGCTATTTCCGTAGCATAATCTCGTATGGTATTTTGCTATGGGAACACGCGACTGACACTGTAATTATATTTGTTTTACAGAAGAAAAAAAATTTTAAGGAAATTAATATATTTACTTTGCCTCTCAAAATACATATGAAAATGTAATGTACTTACACAAAAATAAAAGTAGTTTTACAAAAATAAGTGATATTCATTCTGAAAATACTAGTAACAGACACAAGCTAATAGTACCAGTTACTCGACTCCACCGAGTCAGTAATTCATTCTTGGGGCGATTTGTACGCTTTTACAACAAAATCTCGTAAAATATACAAAATTTGACCTGCTCAAAATTCAAAAGCTTTATTAAACTAAGTTTATATATATACCAGTGTTGAAACAGATAGACTAGTTTACTTTAGCTATTTCCATAGCATAATGTCGTATGGTATTTTGTTATGGGGACACACGGCCGACACTGCAATTATATCTGTTTTACAGAAGAAGGCCATAAGAGCAATTTATGATTTAAAGCCTAAAGAGTCGCAGCGACAAAAATTTAAGGAAATTAATATATTAACTTTCGACCCTCAATACATTTATGAAAATGTAATGTACGTACACAAAAATAAAAGTAGTTTTACAGAAATAAGTGATATTAATTCTGTAAATACTAGGAACAGACACAAGCTAGTAGTACCAGTTACTCGACTCCACTGAGTCAGTAATTCATTCTTGGGGCGATGTATAAGCTTTTACAACAAAATCCCAGAAAATATACAAAATTTAACATGCACAAAGTTCAAAAACTTTATTAAACTAAGTTTGTATAAAAAGGGTTATTATAATATTAAGGAATTTATGGATGATAATAACCCCTGGGAATGAGGTGATGGCTACCAAGCTATTTCTAATTTGTTATGAGTTGTTAATTCTGTTACATACATGATTTTAAGCTGTTATATTTTTTTTTAAAGTTCCGTTGGGTTTCTTGCTGGTTCTTCCCAGGGCATAGGTTTTTTTTCTGAACCAGTGGTAATTAAACAAAAGAGTGACTTACAATAAGCATTATTTTTAATCTATTTTGAATAAAAAAAAGTTTCTGTTTCTGTTTCTGCTAGGGTGACGCAGCCTCTCGCTCACTCTAGATCCAAACGGTACGTCATAGACGCACCGACATATAAATGATATAAAATAGCATCATGGCAGTTTATTGACAGTAAAAAAGCCGACTCGCTATCGCAAGCGAGGTGCGCAAAAGTGTTGATACCGTGAAAAATACTTGCAATACTGAAGAGAAAAGAACTTTATTATTTAACAATATGAACTATAAAACCCTTTTGCCGCTGTCATGAATCTTGAATCTGGGCAAATACGTTTTATTTTTTTCTTGTATCAATAAATATATCTATTCCTCTTTTTTTATCAGTATGAAGACAGTGTACTGCTTGATATGAGCTCTTGGTTAACAGGCGGATTGGCGATTCAATTATTCATCGACTAGAAGTGTTTCATATCTTTAACCCTATATAAATTCTGCCTGCCATTTTCTGAGATCTCATAGATAAAACTGCGATACCATCCATATGGCGACCATCCATATACTATCTGGCAATTAACCACAAGTTACTTGTGTAATCAACTACCATGTGCGATTTTTCAGGACCAATACGACTTGGGGACCTTCAAGAAACTTCTCTTTTTTATAAGGCCGCCAACGCATCTTCAACGCCCGTGGTGCAGTTGTTCATGGGCGGTAATAATCACTTATCTTCAGGAGAGCCGCATGCTCGTTTGCCTCTCTTGTATAAAAAATAGACTGCCAGCGTAAAATAACAGCGTAGTGTTGCTGTGTTTTGCACTTTGGGCGTTGAAAACCGGAGTTCCTTTTTTATAGGTCATCTTATCTTACTCCTAAAGGGTGTCAACATTTTTGAGCATTTTGATTCTTAAAACTGCGCTAGTCAGTTGTTTTACCGTACTAATGTAGAAGGTTAATAATCACCGTTAGGTGATGTAAGTTAAACAAAGCTTGACATCGACTTGTTTCGTCGTTACCTAGGCTTATATGAAAATAGAACAGTAAAAAAGTAAAGATTTTAAAATTACAGGTCTGGAAATATCCATACTTTAAGAATAATTTTACTGCAACTTTGAGTCTTACAAAATAACATAAGAACTATGAAAAATTATAAAATTAATGTAATTATAAAATTACACATTACAGACATATTTTATTAATTAAAAGGTTAAAATAAGTTAATTTTTAAAATATATATTTAGTAGTTCTCTCAAAGTTCTATTATTATTTTCCGCACTCACTACATATACATACTTCATGCGTTATACTAAAATATAATGTTTGAAAGTGTAATAAAAATAAAATAACGTATCTGCTCTTTACTGAATATTACATACGATGCTAGGTGAGACAGTATTCATTTCATTCAGGCTCACCAACGAGCTAGTGCAGTCGAAAAACATAAATGTTTTGGAGGAAACAAAAACACAGCTGAATTAACAACAAAACTTTCACCGCACGAAACTTACATTTACACTGTAAACAACTTTTACTATTCAATCCCAGTTCTCAAGTCTACCTTTTAAAAGACTACCTGTCTATTTTAGACTGACACAAGAGAGAATTCAAAGCCACCATTAAATGGGGCTGCTTGTAAATAGGCTTCATTGATTAACGCAATTGAAATTTAAAATTTAAGGTTTCCTAATCAAGTTAAAATAAATATATATTTAAAATTTAAAATAAATTAAAAACTTTAAGAACTTGTGTGCCATGTGGTGAAGGTTTTAGCTGCGGTGTTGTGAAGAAAGCGGGTTCAAATTTCGCACGAAGTAACTAATTTTTGAACATAGATGTCATTTTCCATGTGCAATTTTTATATTTAAAATATTTCTACGATACAGAAGAATTTTTAACAGTAGTAAGGAAATATTTTTAATTGATGAATAAATGGATTTTTATATATGTTTTTCAGACATTACAGGAAAGTTCCTATCACTAAGGAGAATAATAATTATACTGCAGTGAAGCTTAACAATGTACATCGTGATAAGCAGTGTTTCTATTGGCTTGCATACATAATCTGTTATAGTGTTATCAAAATGACGTCCATAACGTTACACTAGATGTGTGATAGTGACCAACCATCACGTATTACGGTATGGTTGAAACGTAATTGCTTTTAAACTGTTATTGCTGTTATTGAATAATTGCGCATGTATATAATTAATAAAAAATGAATTAAGAAAGAGAGATAACTGTACATCCGCTTTCATGCTATATTATTTTTCACAATAGCCTCTTGATCCCTAACAATTATTGGTCATGTAAAGCTTGGTGGCTTTTATCCAATCGTAACTCTGTTATAAATGCAAGACCAACATTTTAGCGAATTTATGTAGATAAAACACAATTGATTATACCGGGGTAGCGGTTCTTTAAGTGTTTTGGTTTAAGATTTTGGTGTGCAGCTTACCATTACCGTTACAGCCTGTTTAAGTCCACTGCTGAACAAAGGCCACCCCATAGATTGTCTCATAGGGGGGATATTTGCTATAGTTGCCACGCTTGGCAAGCGGATTGAAAACCGCAGTTTTTTTTTTAGTTGTTATTAGGAAGTCGCTGTTGCCCATCTCCATTGTTTCCCTCTGTCGCCTATTACGACACCTTCGGGATGATATGGGGAAGTGAATATTCTTTCACCGTCACTACACGATGGTAGTGGTTCTTTACGTGCTTTGGTTTAAACTTTTAGTATGAAGCTTACGATGAGCTTTTTCGAAACAGGTGTACCATCACAGTAGTGCTTTGTTATTCTTTGCATTCCATTTCATTTTATTTACACTGCCTTACGGTATAACGCTAAGCAAGCTTCGTACATTTTTTTAATAAAATTGTAGTGACAAAGGAACTTTCAGTTTACTTGATGGTAAGTAGCTCCTATAGCCCATAGAAACCTGCAACCAACTTCAAACAAAGAAGCCTACAATACGTTGACACCTCTGAAAACTAAGATGTAATATTTCACAGTCTGTAACTATTACAGACCCTTCAGACCGGTACACAGAAATGCACATACTGCTGCTTGGCAGAAGAAATAGGTAACAGATTCTTACCAAGACGAGTTCTTACAAGAACTCCTTGGCAAAACTTGGCAGACTACGTCCTTGCACATTTTTTGTCAGCCCGTAAATATCCACTACTAGACATTGAATTCCTCTGTTCTAGGGAGGAATTTCCTTAATCTAAGGAGGCTAAGCCTTTATAAGCATATTGATGGTCGCATTATTAGACGTGTCACACCATTGACGTTGCTGTCATCGGTGTGAGTTTTTACGTCTGAAGTAAACAAGATAGCTAAAACACCAAGTATCGGAAGCCATAAGATTTTTATGGCGTTTCCCATAGTTATCTCTTACGACACTCTTGGGGCGAAATGAACTCCAGAACGCGGCTTATCTACACATATGTATTTGTAAATGATCAAATGAGACTGAGCTTCCGATCTTTGAGTAACTTCCTTTATACTAAAAGTACAAATTTTTATCTACGGGGAAGATACGGGGAAGATTTGTCGCTACAGATTGTTTGAAACCTGCCTCCCCCTTGACATCTTAAAACATTTTAGCAACATCTTGTGTTAACATGGTTTTATGAACTTAAATGCCGATGAGAAGATCTAGAGAGGACTAAGTCACAAAATATGATGTTTTTTACATTCTTTGTCATATTTTAAAAAGGTATTATTTATATTGAAAGTTCAGTGCTTAGTGCTGAAAATACAGCTATGTATTAAATTTACTGGTGGGATTTCCGGGGAGCAGTGGCTTAGCAATGAGTTAGTGTGCTGAGGGCCGCGGGTACGAATCCCGCACGGAACGAGTATTTGCATGAAATGCAATTAATTGTTCCGGGTCTGGGTGTTTGTCCTTGTGAACTTTATGTTTGTAAACTGCCTCCACTATACAGGAGAAAATCCTAGTGTGGGGCAACGCTTTTTAAAAAAAATATATAAATACTTAAATTACTTAACATTTTTGTAAGAAGGTGCATCTTCCCTGTGTTGACCTGAGAAAAGATATATATTGTAAATAATTCATATAATATATATTGAATGAAACTAGTATTTCACCCATGGTAGAGAGGCACGGAGTTGTTCGACGTCTCAATGTCACAGTTGCTATAGTGTTTGCATACATAAAAGAAAGCATTATAAATAAATAAAAACAGTCAATCACCAAACGCTTTAATGTTTACTTGGAAGACTAAATGTGTTCACATACTAGCTAAGAATAACTAGCTGCGCAGTTATCGTAAACTCAAGTCATGACAAAGGAAGTCTAAAAGTATCAAGTACAAACTTTACTTAACGTCGTAAATCCAAACCCGTCTTGTTCGAATTAAAGAAATATGTAGATATTAAAATACGTATACGTAATTAAAATTGATTAATTATGCTAAATTAATGTACCGTTACCGTTACAACTTTAATTGTTCTTCATAGGGTTTTTGATTGCTTCATAGGGTGGATATTTGCCATTGTTGCCACGCTTGGCAAACGGGTTGGCAACCGCAGTTTTTTTATTTTTAGTCGTTATTGGGAAGACGCTGCTGCCCATCTCCTGATTTGTTTCCTTCTATCGCCTCTTAAGACCCACGGGATGATATGGGGTAGTGGATATTCTTACACCGTCACTACACTGTAAAAATTAATGTAATGATACACAAATTTAATAAATATAAGAAAAAAATTCAGTGTAAAGTTAGCTAGCCTACAAATATTAAATCGATAAAGTAAAAAGGGAACAAACAAGCTGCAAATGAAAGGTTAATTTCAGTTGACGTTGAGTGATTCACTCGCATTAGTTAGAGGAAGGGTTGGCTTAGTTTAAAATAACATTAAAGAAATAGATTGCCGTATGTTTCTGTCGTTAAATACTTTGGCGTGAGAATATCTATTTACATAGTAAAATGTAAAGCATGTTCTTTAAACTTAAACTTAAACTGCAAATTAAAAAAAATGGATATGTGTGCAACGCTGTCTGCTTTCACTACAATATTTCCATTTGGTAGCCTAACATAAATAACGGGGCTAATATGTAAGTTCGATTAATTTTAAACGTTATTCACAAAATCGATTAAAACGAAATTTAATTCTGTAACTGAGCTTTGAATGATATTGGTTTGAAAGCCATATCATAATTTATTCGCATTTGTGAGATAAAAAAAGTTCACTAACGTACAGTGACGATTTATTATTATTTATAACTAGTAACCCGCCTTGGCTTCCCCTGGGTAGGATCTATTAATTTGGCGTTATTTAGATATAAGATAGTCAAATACCATCTATTTTGTCAATTTTTCTTTTTTTTAAGTCTCCGAGGCTTTCAGATAAATTATTGCCTAGCTCATGCCTCTCACATTGCATCTGTTCGTGACATTTTATTACAATCGTTTATGCCATTCCGAAGATAAGCCCGGATAGAGAGAACAGACCGAAAAACAAAAAAAATTAAAATGGTTATCCATGTCTAATGGTATGCAAATAAACCTCTCAGATCTACGGTAGGAAGTCGTTTCGATATTACGGCCAGACATTTAATTTTTTATATGTATAGATAAAAAGATACAGTCGTCCAATATCATCCTGAAGTTTGGTACAATCTGTGTGGTTGTAATAGAAAAAATAATAATTTGCAAGTAAATTTAAAACTAGCTATTAATCACGAAGGTATAACATCATTTTCTTCTATTTCACACTTGCATACAAACACAACTGACTGACGGCCAGGTAAGACATGCAGTAAGTCGCTTGATTTAGGTGACTTAGGATTGTTTTTTGACATTACCTCTGATGGTGATGATAAAAATACACACATTTAAGTGTTCCCATCTTGTCCAATTTCTGACAATGACTTGATGATGAAGATAATGAAGACATCCAAATACGTATTTTATTTTAGTACCCTATTTTATTTTAGTCATTATTTTCTCAATTCTTACTTAATAATCGACAAAAAATGTTTGGCGACTGCTCGTCAGTTCTTGAAAAGGACACCGGCAGAATATCAGTGCTGCGGTCATTACACCGCGGCACAATGCTGAGTGGGATGACCATTTGTTGCTGCATTAATAATAATGTAATATAATATATTCATGTGGTGCAATTATTTAATATGTAGTATGAAGTAAAGATGTTTCTTTCTTTCTTTCTTTTAAATAATAATTTAAGCTACGCAAACTACCCTCAGTGGGGTAACTTACGGCACTGACGGCCGCATGTTAGAATCCGCACAGAACAAGTATTTGTATTGTCCACAAATTATTTTGATCGGTCAATTATTGGTCTGGATGTTTGTGCTTGTGCAATTTATGCAAGTAAACTAGGCCTCCATAATACAGGTAAAATCCTAGCCTACACTAGGATATTTCCTGTGGCGTCCGGTAGATAGGTGACGTGTTCATATAACAAAAAGAAAAGAAAATTATGTGTCTGGTAAATGTATAAAGTAAAAAGTTAAATAAATAAAAATTTATTAGTGTTCCATAAAACTAAACCTATGTCCATTTAAGTAATTTATAGTTGTTGCATTAAAACTTCTTAATTTGGGCCTCCGCCAATTTACCCGTGACGGTAATTTTCTGAACCAATACTGCCAAACTTTCATAACAGTATAATGGATTTCAATTATGACTTCGAAATATGATATGTGAAAACAAACGATAAAATATTTGAAACGCATTTTTATTTTAATTCTTTTGTTTCAATTAATAGATTTTAAAATTGATATGCATTACTACCCCAATGCTATTGGCAAATATTTTGTATTCTTAATTAAGATTAAGTTCTCTTTGCTTGATAGTTGACTAGAATTTCGATTCTCACTATTGTACTGCAAAGTAACAAGTATTTGCATTCTAGAAAATCGAAAAACTACTGAACGGATTTTGATTTCTTATCCTTGCCTACGTCTTATAGGCTATATTTTGTATAATAATGTTTTTGTCAATCCCGAATTACAGTTTTTTATCCATGGTGCAATAAAAACATGGTCAGTTTTAATTAAACGCGAGCAGAGCCGCGGGTAAAAGTAAGTCAAAATCCCAGAAATATGTCGAATTGGTGACATATACGGGTAAGGTACGTTTGTCTTTTGGGTAGGTTTTAGACACTATTTTGTAAAATAAGAAACGGAAGGAGATTAGCATCTGTACAAATAGATAAAATTTAAGTGTATGTTTGTAATGACAAAATAACAGCTTTTAACTAAATACATATGCAAGTATATACGATACTTGTAACAAAAAACAATTTAAAAAATCTGTCTGTCTATCTGTTTGTTCCGGCTAATATCCGAAATGGCTGGACCGATTTTGATGGGACTTTCACTGGCAGATAGCTGATATTTTAAGGAGTAACTTATGCTACCTTTATTTTAGAAAAACAATTAGGGTTCCGCGCAAAAAAAAAATCAAAACCCATGAAATCCAACCGCAATAAATTCTACGAGGACAAAGTCGCCGGGAACAGCTAGTTTAAAATATGTACGAGTAGATAAATGATCAAAGCCGATCTATGTCTGGCAGTGGACTAATGTAATGATGACGATTATGATGATGTCAAAAATATCTAGCATGAATCATACGTCATATTGATTGGATTGAGTTCCACAGATTAACCGCCTTACAAGTTATGGATGCAATATTATACCTACTTCACATATGTGAATGTGTTTAAGGAGTAAAGACTTAGTGATCCGGCAGTGAGTTACGAAGGTGCAAAATACGCATAGTTTTCACAAAATATATCTTTATTATATATTTTTTAAGTTATAAAAATCCGTTACGGTGTAGTGGCGGTGTAATAATATCCACTACCATATATCATCCCGTGGTTGTCATAAGAGGCGACAAAGAGAAACAAATCAGGAGATGAGCAGCAGCGTCTTCCTAACAACGACTTAAAAATAAAAAACTGCGGTTGCCAACCCGCTTAGCAAGCGGGTAATTTTTAACTATGACAAATATTCCCCTTATGAGGCAATCTATGGTGCAGGCCTATGTTCAGCAGTGGACTTTATTAGGCTGTAAAAGTAACGGTAATCGTTTTAAAAAATGTAGTTGTTTGCAAATACAATTTTATAACAAATATACTTAAATTTCAATACCTCCTAAAAATTATTATGAAATGAAAGAAATGAAATGAAATTCATGTATTTCGTAGACGTAAGAAAATAAAATTTAGTTTTCCAAATGTTTTCTTTATGAATACTACTCCCGTTTTGTAAATGAGGTTCCTCTGAGGACGAAAGAACTCAGACCGAATTATTGTGAGTACTGTTTATATTTTTAGTCAGCAGGATTATTGTCATCTTGTATCAGTTTAATAAAAATTCGTGTATAAATTAGAAAAAAAAAATAACAACATTTTTTACTATTACTTATTTTAAAACCCTTTTTAGAACCTTTTTGTATCTCATATTGAATTTAAATTCGGCCACATAGAACTAGGGCAAATTTCTGGCACGATTCCAGTTGTTTGGGTAATATAACGTCGCTCCTTTTTTTACTTTCTCTTTTGAAGCGTGCAAAGATCTGGCAGAATCGACTTTTTGCGGTGCTATCTATGATATGTTGTATAGGTACCTCGCTCTGCAGAGCACATGCCTCCTTTTGTAGTCAAAAGATATTAAAGCTTGCACAAGACAAGTATTGAATATAAAGTTATTAGTATACATCGATTTTAACATTGTTGATAGCAAAGCCGTTTGAAAACTAATAGCTTAATTTAAAAATCATGAACAATAATACATTTTACTGTTAAGTAAAATGTAAATTTATTATGTGACGCGTATTGTGTTAGAAGAATAAATTATAAAACAAAATCTGCTTAACTCATGATCACATTTAGAACTTTTGTATTATAAACATAATTATAATACACATTTACATAAATCTAAAGGTTTTCTTTAACATTGCAATAGCATCGAATTTATCGGATAATTTAAGGAAAATTTGTAACAATGATAGTTTTTTTTTAATTCTAAGCCAGCCTTAACTACAATCCCACCTGATGGTAACAAAAGCCTATTTATTTTTGTCTTGAAGACACCGACATTGTAATCGGATGGAAATGCAGATACTGGCAACTTATTCCACTCCTTTGCTATACGCATGACGAACGATGTAGCAAACTGTTTGATTCAAATGCGTGGTAAGTCAACAACGAAAGGGTAGAGACTGGCCGAACGTCTGGTTGTCCGATGTTGGAAGGGAGAGGGAGGAATTAAACTATGCAATTCCTGCGCACACTCTCCGAAATACATCCTGTAGAAAACGGAAAGGCTGGCTACTTTGCGCCATAGTCGAACTAGTTTTATTTTTCATACATACTGATTAAACTTTAATTTTAAAAATGAAATGTATCTCATCAAAAATACACTTTACCTGATAAATATAGCTACATAAAATATAAAAGGAACATTTTATCAAGAACCACCTAAAATGTCTTATAAAATAAATGTAAAGATGTATCTCCTTCAAATGTTCCAGTTTTCTTAAAATGTAGTAAATGTGTATATATATAAGGTAATTAATATAGCCTTAAAATACAATTAGCTAATGTAACCCACTCTGTTATCGACAATTTGACTGACGGATTTGTGCTACTTAAATCATTTTATACTCGTATGTAATAGTTTTCCAATGCTACTGTAAAATTATTAAAAAATGTGTGTTTTAACTTTTAACTACGTTCCTTTCTTAAAAAACTCAAATAATGTTACTATCCTATATTTGTTGACAAGCAAATTACACGATTTCTAAATTCATGAGCTGAGACAGATGAGGCAAACATATTAAGTTCTGTTAACTTGCTATTGAATAATGCAACTACGAGTAGTTGACGCAGAAGTGCGTGCACCCCTGCTTTTAATTCAATTATATGAAGGAAACTACCTTTAGTGTTATACAAGAATACCGATGTTGTCCACAACTTAGCAACAACAGAAACCTTTTGGTATATAACAACATCATCATCATAGCAACCCATACTACTGCTGAACATAGGCCTCCCCTAAGGAATGCCACAAAGCACGGTAATGAACCATCTGTATCCATCGAGGAAGATAAATGTCGCTCAGCGAGCTAAGGAGAGGCTATGTTATCCGCAGTTGAACCAGAGTAACAGATATAGCCCAATAAATCGACAACCCGCCACCATCCATCTTTCCATCCGATATTTGTAGCTTAGGTGCTAGGCGCTCACTGTAAATTTCTCTAAACCCATGCAAACCCACTGACATCGATGAAAATAATTGTTGGTATTTTAATGTGATGTGATGATTTATCGGTGGTGAAGGAAAACATCTTGAAGAAACCTGCAATTTTTTTATAGAAGAAATTTTTTTATACAAGTAAGCGAGTATGCGGCTCACATGATGGTAAGTGTCGACTGCCAACCATGAACAACTTCAACACCACAGGAATTGCAAGTGACTTACTGGCTTTTTAAAAAGGAATAAGCTCGTTTCTTGAAGGTCCGTAAGTCGTATCGGTCCGAAAAAATCCGACCGTTGGTAAACGATTCCACAAGGAAGTCGTGCGAGTAAGAAAACTCCCAGTAAATCGCACAATGGTGGACCGCAAAGCATCCAGACAATGTGATAATGTTGTGAGTTTAGTCGAGATATGCAAGTTTGATAAATAAATAAATTTATTTGGAAGACATATGAAGTCCTCCAACACGCATCGGGTAATGGCGGCGGACATTCCCTTGACTTCAAAACCCTCTCGCCCTGAGCAGTAAAACGTATATAGCCTGTAAATTTGCTTAACTCTTAAGCTAAGTCATTTCTTTTTACCATTTTCGTCTACATCACATTTTACCATCATGTGGAATAGTAGTCAAGCTCTGTCTAACTAAAGTTAAAAAGAAGTAACTAACAAATAGACAGCATTGCAGTTTAGAGAGGTTCCCCACTTAAGGAATGAAGTCTTGATATGTTTGATACGTTTTTTTATAGAATAAGGTTGACAAACGAGCACACAGTCCACCTGATGGTAAGTGGTTGCTGTGGCCATAGACATCTACATCTATCTTCGTTTACGAATTTAAATGCAGATGCGTTGTTAGCCGTGAGGACTAAGATAGAATGCCTCTTTTCCAGTAAAAGGGTCTCCGGTTCTCTACACTCACCATACGAAACACAGCAGCATTTAGCTGCTATTTTACGCTGGTATTCTGTGAGAGCGTGGACCTTCCCGGTCGAGCCGACCCATTCGTGCTACAACTATACTATTAATATAGCTGCGCATTTGTACTTATAGTTGAGGATTATTGGCCTCCTTCTCCTGCATTTCCTTCAGCTGTGGGCTTGTGATGGGCTTAAATGATAATCATTATAAAAGTAATGAATTCATGACTAATGGAGATTGTTTCATGGTATTTATTTAAATATTTAAAATACTTATTTGAAATTCAATGTCTTTTTTTAACTACCAACTGTTCCTTATGATAAGCTTCTACAGTTTCTTAAAGAAAACTCACGGCCACAACTTTTTAAATCTTCTCATGCGCAACTAAGCTGAAATTTTTTAAAGTTATGACAACTGTGCTGAAGTTGGAATATGAATTCCTCGTTTGCTTCAGAGAAGGAAATTTTCTTTAAGCTTTTATTACTTGAGGTAAGAGGATTCGGTATTATTATATTTATCTATATATTATTAATTATATACAATATTATAAAACTATAATTTAAAAAAAAAAACTAAAACTAATAACTTAATAATCATACATGGCTGCGTTTCCTCGCTGAATGGCTATACTTAGCCTTTGAGCGAGAAACGAACTCTTATCACCAGCAGCAACGACCAGTTGCGGATAGAGTTCCTTTAGGAACTTCACTACACGTGGACCCCACGGACCAATAGTCTCTACAGCAAATGGCACAAATATGTAGTCATCTCTCAGAGACTCATGTTTGCGCCACTTACTCAGTTCAGCTGCCTCTGATGCCGCCCCGGCTCTAAATGAGGTACCCTTGAGATGAGAGGCCGTCAAAGTGTCTACGCAAGTAGCATCCCACACTAGGGCTTTACCTTTTTCCCAAGGGACCAATGTCATACCGTCGGGTCTCCTGCCATCGTCTCTAAATATTCCACAAAGCTCTAAAACCGAGGGAACATTTATAGAGACAAGAGCCCTTCCGATGACCTCGTTCAAAGAATCGTGCCGTGAAAACCTACCAGCACTTTTCTTACATGAATGTCCGGGCACTGATGGGGTTGACGAATCGCCGTTCCAAATATTTATCTTAATATTTCTCTGTTCCTTAACAGCCTGTAAAAATCGACTGCTGCCTTCCCATTAAACGAAATATTTTGATATTAATAATGTCCTCCAGACGGAATTTAGGTTACGGGGGCCAGTCTTAACGGAGAATAGCTATCCGCGCAGGTCTGAGTTATAGTGCCCGATTGTATGTACAAGCAAGTGTGTATATGCAAGCAGAACCTCATCAGTAACCGTTGTAACGACCAATTTTTCTTTTACGTGGGGAAATGCCTACGGAAACCCGTCGTAAATGGCCATGGATGGGTTATGTCGGACTCGCACCAACTAAAACCCTATAGTGTTCCACGATCGCTGCATATACGGATGTGAACGGCTTCGTACACATCCGTGACCCCAACAGCGTTGGCCGCCCCATGCCGCCTCTTCTTGGGAGAGGACCAGTCCCCCCTTCTCCTGATGAGGTAAAGTGCACCAGAAATCAAAGCGCCCTTCTTTTGTGGCCTCCAAGCTACCTAGCCTTCCTGACCTCAGCACACCCCTCTCGCCGCCGTTCACAAAGTGGGCTCGCCAAGCCCACTCGGAGTGTCCACCTTGGGCCGGTCCTTCAATTCGGGCCAGCCATTTGGGTTCCCCTGCTTAGCGTCTTCCTGTCCTGACCAATGAAGACAAACTAGACGAGCTCCAGTTTTCCGATTTTCCAGTTTTCCGTTTATATTTGAGGACTGTAGGCACTGAAAGACCCGATGGAAGGTTTCGTAAACATCCTTTATTAGTGCTTAATATGCGTCTTAATGTTTCTTTTTGCACATTTCCTCCAAAAACTGCCAAGCTACCTACTATGCATAAAATGCCACATGAAAGCACGTTGGAAATGTAAAAATTACATCAAAACATTGTGCATAGAATAATGATTTTTTTAAATA
Source organism: Parnassius orleans (assembly GCA_029286625.1). Classification (NCBI taxonomy): domain Eukaryota; kingdom Metazoa; phylum Arthropoda; class Insecta; order Lepidoptera; family Papilionidae; genus Parnassius; species Parnassius orleans. Next base: position 1,035,715 of record JAGSMP010000162.1, on the reverse strand, counting down.
CCAAACACATTGGCTGCATTTGAGGACGGCGTTTTTTTTTATACATAAGGAAGTTTTTGTTTCTTTATTTGTAATACCATCGTCTACAAAAGTTACCTCAATAAAGTTTATTTTCAAAATTTTGCTTATAGTATGTAATATGATTCAATTGGGTTAATAACTCTGTAGAAGCTTCAGAGCGAATCTGGTGTATTTATTAAAGTTTCGTACTAAATGATGTGCTACTCGGGCTAAACACCTTGTGTGGCGGGAAATCTCTATTTTTCACCAAAGGTGAAACCTGTAAATGCCGACTGATTAATGTAGGAGATTCTAGCAGCCAAATAATGCAATCAATATTTTTAAAATAAGTGTGGAATAAGCAACGTGAAAATGGAAATTATTTTCATACGCTTTTGTGACCAAGAATGATAAAAGTAAGAAAATGAAAGTATTAAATATATTATTCTAAACTTTGTCTTATTAATAAAGACAGATTATACAGCCAATTCGCATCAACGGTTGAGACTTATTATACTGAAAATTATTATACACTATAAATCTCGCCTATTCATGGAGTCTAAACCAACTAAGAGTAACTTCGAAAAAATGTTGCACTTGGTATTCCGTACATTGACCAATACTTTAATTTCGTATAAACAGTGACAGCTGCCTCTTCTCGGGGCAAAAGTATTTATCTATCTCAATATAATGTATGTATATAAATGAAAATTCATTCATAGTTTTTCTCAATTTCAGTTTTTATTAGGTATTGAGTATCATCGATAAAATGTGCATCATATGAAATGAACGGTATTATCGAATCTTTTAATTACTTAATTAAATTACTACAAGAACCAAATATAGGCAAAAATAGGAAAGTATTTACTGTTCTGGTTATTAAATAATAATTAGCCACATTACGTATATTGATATGTTTTCTCAAATATATTAACTATGGTTTTAGCGATTTTACATTTAATATTTTAATAAAAACAAACAGATTTCAACGTAGCATATCAGTTCACAGTTCTGTTTATTCTCTTGTTACTATCCACTACGTCAACAACGGATATTAATTAGCTCTCATAACATTATTTGTAATGAAAAGTTTAAACAGTCATATTTTCGATATTCTGAAATCATATAGTTATTTCTATTTGTATAATATTTAACAATGGTTGGTGATTGCTATTTTTCCCATCTTATTAAAGGTTGTATGGATTTAACTTACCTGTATAATAAATAAAATATCAATTACCTACACAGGCTAAATAAGCTTACCTAAATAGGCTGTCGCTAGCGATTTTTCTTTTAGGTTCTTTTCTAATGGGCCGGCTACGCACCTGCAATTCCACCGGTGTTGCAGTTGTTCATGGGCGGCGATAGTCATTTACCATCAGGGGAGTCGTATGCTCAGTTGCCGCCTATTATAAAAAAATATGTCGTGTATAATATAAAAATAATGTAGAATATAAAACTCCATGTCTAAGTGGGTGTCAGCGGGAAAAGACGAATATGAGAAAAGCCAGAAAGATCTAATGGCGGAAGGAACATTTATGAGCTCTTCATATGTGGATTTTATAAAACCGTAGACACTTTTTAGTGGTACGTAACATTCCATTTAAGTCCTTAGGTATAATAAGGCATTCTGCTTTTCATTCGCAATCGAGTATAGATGGGGTGTTAATGGGCCATACCATCAGGTATAAATATGTTCGTTAGTCATTCATATTTCTATTTTTTTTAAAAAACCTGTCGTATATACCACTGTGCAGTGGAGGCGTTAGAGAATCCATTACATCATATAATCCCGTAGTTATCGTAAGTGGCCACAAAAAAAAAAAAACAGAATATGGGTAGTAGTATCCTGCCGATAAACTCAAAATAATAAAAACTGCGGTTGCCAACCCAAGCGTAGCATCTTTGGAAAATATTCACCTGTGGTAATGTTTTGGGAAGTCCTATGTTAAGCAGTGGACTTTTGATATTGTATAAAGATAAAGATAACGATTTACGACAACAGCAGCAGGGTTAATGGTTCGATACAGCTGCTTCTACGATCACTAATCCCAGGCGGATTAAACTAATCTTGGCAATTACGGTACGTTACAATTATATAGAAGATACGTATATGTCCAGTACAGGACTGTTTACGAGCTGATGAAAATGAGGTTTGTTAATACAAATTATCATCTATTATTATCCATTACAGCCTATTAAAGTCCACTGATGAACATTGGCCTCCCCTACAGGTTGCCTCATTTTTGCCATTGTTACCACGCTTGGCAGGCTTGTTGGCAACCGCAGCTTTTTATTATTTTGAGTAGTTATCAAAAAGATGCTCTACCCATCTCTTGTTTCGATTTCCCTCTGTCGACTCTTACGATACCCACGGGAAGATATGGGGTAGTGTATATTCTTACACCGAGACTACACGGTATCGCCACTATACTAATTATTATGAAATATCATTATGTTAGGAGATTTTAATGGAAGGGTTGGGGTGAAGAGGTCTGGTTATGAAAGGATATTAGGAATGTTTGGGGATGAAAGTGTAAATGAGAACGGTGAAGACCTCCTCGCCGTATGTGAGGAAAAGAATCTTTTTGTGACGAATACTTTCTTTCGCCATAAGAGGATTCACATGTATACATGGGAAAGAGGTAATGATAGAAGCATGATAGATTTCATAATTGTGGATGAAAGAATGCGGAGCGCAGTGGTAGATACAAGAGTTTACCGGGGATCCAACGTAGGGACGGATCATTACCTGGTCTTATGCCGAATTAATGGTCTATTCAGGCGTTGGCGGCATCGGACATCTGTGTCTACCACTGCGTTACAGCGTATAAGAACAGAGAGGTTACAAGATGAAGGTGTGAAAGAGAAGTATAAATGTAGACTGAGGGAGAATATAAATGGTTTGAATGAAATATGTATGAATGATTTAGACCTGAAGACTGTATGGAATAATGTTAAGAAAGTTTTGGTGGATGCAGCCACCGAAGTATGTGGTGTAAGTAAGAGAACGAATGAAAGGAAAAATAATACGTTGTGGTGGGATGATGAGATTCGGATGGAAGTTGAAGCAAAGAAGAGAGCATGGCTAGATTTACTGGCAACCAAAGCTGGTAATTCTGGCGGTGTGAATGATGAGATTGAAAGAAAAAAGGCAGACTTTAGACTTATAAATAAGAGAGTAAAAGAAGTTGTTGAAAAGAAAAAGCAAGAAAGAACGGATAAGAATGATAGAAGGATATCTGATAACTTCCAGGCAAATATTAAAATGTTCTGGAAACTCAAGAACTGCTAGGGAAATTAAAACAGCCTAGAATGAATGCTATACGAGACGAGAATGGCTGTATGCTGAATAATGAAGTTTCGAATTTAAAGAGATGGAAGGAATACTTTGAAAGCGTGTTTATGAGTGAAGGGTCGTCTGAATTAAGTGAAAAGAAATCTGAAAGAAGTGGAGAGAGGTAGGAGATAAGTGTAGATGAAATAATGAAAGCAATGAAAAGCATGAAAGCAGGTAAGGCAGCCGGATATGATAGAGTATCACTCGAAATGCTAAGGGCTGGAGAGGGAGTGGTGGCAGGCCTGCTGTACACCTTGTTTAATTTATGTTGGGAACTGAAGGGTACCGGAAGACTGGTAAAGCCGTTATAGTCCCAATATATAAAGGAAAAGGGTCACAGCAGGACTTTAAAACTACCGTGGTATCAGCTTGCTTAGCATTGTGGGTAAACTGTATGCTAAGGTGTTAATTGAAAGAGTTATGGAAGAAACTGATGGAAAAATTTGGGATGCAAGCTGGATTTAGAAAGGAATGGGGTGTACGGATCAAGTATTTTCCATGCGCATGATTGCGGAGAAGTTTTGGCCAAAACCAGAAAGTTTTTGTGCTTTCATGGACTTGGAAAAGGCTTATGACAGAGTGGACAGGAATGTGTTATGGCAAACACTTAACTCATTTGGTTTGAGCGCTGGTTTGATACAGGCATTGAAGTCTCTTTATAGGGACTCTAGTGCTTGTGTCAGGATCAACGGGGTCTACTCGACTGGTTTGGCATCCAAAAGGTGTCAGACAGGGCTGTGTAGCTTCCCCTGGCTGTTTAACCTATTTATGGACAGTTGTTTGCAAACTTTGAAAGTTAAAGAATGTGGGTTGAGAATGGGTGAGTTAACCGTCAAATGCCTTTTGTACGCCGATGATCGTCATATTTGCATCGTCGGTGGCCGAGTTGCAATGATGGTTACTTTAATGAACCGATCATTAAAAGAAAGAGGTATGAAAGTGAACGTGCAAGACGAAAGTGATGGTTTTGAAAGAGAAGAAAGTAAAACGTTATGTGAAATAAGAATAGAAGGGAGTTGATTGAGCAAGTGGATGAGTTTGTATATTTGGGATGTTTATTTAGTAGGGATGGTAGATATGATAAGGATATAGAACGACGAGTGAACGCAGGAAATAGAGTGAATGGGGCTCTACACGCTATTGTGAAGAGTCAGAATGTCAAAAAGGCACGTTTGGCAATTCACAATGCTGTGTTAGTCCCTACTTTAATGTATGGTAGTGAAAGTTGGGTCTGGCAGAAGAAGCATGAGAGTAGAATAAATGCTGTAGAAATGCGGTCATTAAGGAGTATGCTAGGCTGAATCTGAATGACAGGGTGAGAAATAGTGTGATAAGAGAAAAGTGTGGTTTGCAAGATGACGTTGTGACCAGGATTAAGAAAGGAATGCTTCGGTGGTTTGGTCATGTAGAAAGAATGAACGAAGAAAGAGTGACAAAGCAAATTTATGCTGCAGAAGTGAACGGCAGAGTCGGAAAGGGACGCCCTAGACGAAGGTTTATCGACCAAATTGGCGATATATTGGAAATGGGCCAGATTAGGAGTACCCTTAACCGACGAGCGTGTATGCGTAGATATATGGATGTAAAGGAGGCGAGAGAGGTGTGCCAGGATCGTGCCAAGTGGAAGTCCGTAGTCTCTGCCTACCCCTCTGGGTGACAGGCGTGAGTGTTTATGTATGTATATGTATAAAATATATTTCTTTTCTATAAAAGGACTTTATCATACACGTGGTATCACTACGTTAACAATATAAGTCACTTACTGCCTAGAACTTACAAATAAATATAATAATCTAACTACGTCTGACAAGGGCTTAGCCAAATAATATTATTGCTACTTAATTGACAACTCAATTGAAAGAACGCAGTTCTCGTAGTTTTCTAGACACATTCGACAGATTATTCGACAATTGTAACTTCAGAGACGAGGCAGTTGAGTGACGTCACTTAGAATGTATCGAAGCAATATTTTATGGCAAATATAGAGTAATGCTTAAAATTACTGTACGAGTTACAAAACAATGATAATCTTTATAAGAATAGCACAAAACTTGGTTTTATGAGCTTCATTATTCATTCATTACAGCCCTTCACAAGTCCACTGCTGGACATAGGAATGCCACAAAGCACGGTCCTGAGCCACCTGCATCCATTGAATGGCTGCATGTCTTATCAGGTCGTCACTCCATCTAGTGGGAGGCCGCCCTACACTTCGCCTACCGGTACGAGGCTGCCACTCGAGAACCTTTCTTCCCCATCCATTGTCGGTTTTTCGAGCTATATGGCTGGCCCTGAAAGCTTACTAATCCGTTGGGCTATGTCTGTTAATCTGAGTCTACTGCGAATATCCTCATTTCTAAGTTTATCACGCAGAGAAACCCCGAGCATAGCTCGCTGCGTGAACTTCAGCTTCCTCATACGGCCACCATGGCAAGAGTTATGAACTCTTGCCATGAGGGTCGGGTCGGTAACTAATTCTGTGACCGTTAGTTGTTTAAATTACAACGTTAATTCATTAATTCATTACAGCCTTTCACAATTCACACAGATTGTCTCACACAGGGTATTTCGCCATAGTTGCCACGTTGGATAGCGAGTTTGCAACCGCAGTTTTTTTAGTACCTATTTTCAATATTTCTATCGTTTTATCGTTTTCAATATATAGGATGAGGTTTACAATTCGATTCCGTTTTTTTGTATGTATGCGAACAAAAAAACTTCGTCAAATGTGAACCGATTCTGATGATTTCTTTTTAGTTGAATAGGGTATCGTAAGAAGCGACAGAGCGAATCTGAAACAGGAGATGTGCAGCAGCATCTTCCCGAAACCAACACGAAACAATTGAAAACTGCGGTCGCCAATCGTGGCAACTATGGCAAATATCTGTCTATAAGAAAAACTTTATAAATTGTAATGAATAGATAGATCAGAAAGATTTTGATAGAAAGAAGATTATTATAAGATGTTGACAATATTTTTATGTTTCATCTTTTAAAAAAAATATTTTAATTTGTGATTGCTATTTTGATTTGCACTGCAATGTAGGTTAGGTTACCTTGTAATTCCAGTACTAAGCTAGAAATACTTGCAGTGTTTTAAAGCTGGAGATGTGCCAAGTCCGTCAAATTAGAACGCTCACTTCGTTAGGTAAATTGATAAGGCGGGGACGTCTTTTCAATTTTGCATAGTTACTAAGGTAATTGATAAAAACAACCTATGGTAAGAAAGGTTAGCGAGTGGCAGTCTCGTACCAGAGGACATGCAGAAATTCGATGGATGCAAGTGGCTCAGGACTATGTTTTGTGGCATTTCTTAGGGGAAGTCGGTACTAAGACATAGTGTATAGAAGAATTAAAGTCGCGACTTTAGAATGAGGAATTATTTTATCCTTTATATTTATTTGAAATCGTTTAATAATCGTCAGTTTTTAACTTTTATTAAACGACAATCTTTTCTACCCCTTTGGACCAAGGAATACCAAAATACCAATGTCGTCTAAATAGTTACAAAAACTACAACTCCTACTTTACCACCAAAATTTTTCTACAAATTTATATGGAACCACTCCTGCAGTATTAACTTTTATCTATAAATCCACCCATCACAGACTATAAAAGTCGCGGTGGATTTTTACAGGCTGTTACGCTTTTTGAACATAGGAATATTATACCATAATTGCCATGCTTGGCAGGCGGGTTGACAACCGCAGTTTTTTTAAATTTTTGTATTATTTTCAGTTTTCCATTGTCGCCTCTTACGATATAATATCCAATAAAAAAGGAATCGTTAGAATCGGTTCACATTTAAGGCGTTAAGAAGCTTGAATGATCTTGACGAAACGGCGATCGCAGAGACTTTAGCCGACGTCAACACCGTCTAGCGACTACATTCTGTATTACTTAGAAAAGTGCAAAGATAAATAGATTGTAGAGGTGACAAGTATAAAAGTGATATACTGCCTATTATGCTTGCGCATCACTGAGAATTATGTCGCGGTTAAGCATCTTCAATTACATTGCACGGTGTGCTGCTGTAGCTTCGTCTGGTAGGCATTATGAGCAATCAAATGTTTAAGTTTTAAGTACGAAAGAGTTTTTATTATATTTGTTGAATCGCATTTATTTTTGTCGTATTAGTAGCTCTGGGTCTAAGCGTTTGCTGTATATTTTGCACGGGTTGGATCCCCGGCAGCACCAATGAAATTTGTAATTGCAATTTTCGCCAACACGCATTGGTGCAGCGCGGCGGACATTTCCTTGCCCTAAAACCCTCTCAGAAATAAGAAGAGTCCTATGCCCAGTAGAGGGACATGTATAGCCTGTTACTTTACTTTTGTAGCAATATTCATATTCGAAGGGTACCTAATGCTGACAAAAATATCATGTGGAGGCCACGAAAACGTAAAACATCTTTGTACCTAGATAAAATGTTCTAGAAATTGTCAGTCATTTTATACGCCACATTTTCTATAGAGCATAGAACGTTTCAGATAGGGCAAAATAAAAAATAATACAAAATATTATTGGAATTATTTATTAATAATATATACATTTATAGGTATTTATAGTAAAAATAATGAACAAGCTGCAAGGTTCAACTGATATTGTTTCTTGTAATCACAATTGTAAAATTCCTATTTTCATTTTTACCAATGGTTAATTGATGAAACGTTGTCAAGATCACTTCATATAAAATATATTTAATTAAAATTGACACGACCTATTTGGCCTTCTACATACAACTCGGCGGAAATTTGAAAACAAGTATATAGCCTTCGATAGTCATTACACCTAACTTTAATTCATTCGTCCAAGTCTCCGTTAGACAAAGCAAGTTTTCCAAGTTATATATCCAGCCTATTGTCATTTCACTTTAGTAATCCGTTGGGCTATGTCAGTTACTCTGGTTCTACTGCAAATATTTTCATTTCTAACTTTATCACGCAGAGAAACCCCTCTCCAATTTAAAATTTTTACATTTTTAGATGATAGTTTGTCTAATATTAAAAAAAAAACAACATAAACTCAAGAATGCCTTTATAAAGCACTTAGGGAAGCACCATTTCTTTATTTATTTAAATTGTTTGATTTAATTTGATAATAGTGTACCTAAATTTAAGTATCTGTATCTATATTTCCCTCCCTAATAATATTCTATTAAAGTCATACTCATAAAAACAGCGTTTTATTGTAATACATTATTATAAAATTCAGTATCACCTAATTAATAAAAACATGCAACAATAAAATTACATAGGTATTAAAAACTATCGAAATCTAAGTCACGAAAGCATGTTGGTCGTTCCACATCTAAATTATATAAAAATGCATTTTTCAATTTCACTAATCAACGTCGCCGCGAAAATTTCTTCTTCTTTGGACACTTTAAAAGTTAATTTATTTAGAAAACAATATTGACAGTTACCAATGTACATATATTAACTAAATTAAGTATTTCTAATCATAAAAATATTTATAATTGAGTATAAACTTTTAAAAACTAAAATATATTTGAACGAATTCGCTCTAACACCGACGCGCGGTCCACCCTTGACGATGTCCGAAAACGGACTGCGATAGAGCTCGCGGGTGATTACAGGGCGACGGAGAAGGCACTCTCGCGCAAATATATTAAATTTCGGGGAAAAATGATATTTTCTCGAGTAAAACGGGGAATAAAAATAAAACTCTCAATTAAAAATATTAATATTTTTAAGACCTTTTTTTAGTGTAAAAACTATTTATAGAGCTTGTGCCGTTTTGGAGAAATTTTGCTAAATATTATTTCTCTCTTTGTCATATTTTGCAAAATTATGACAACGAGAGATCTTATTAGAAAAAAACTCTGGGGATTTTTTTTCTAATAAGGGGTTGACAAAAATACAATTTTGTTCAAGAGACTGCACTTGATTTCGATGGCAAGCCATTTCACATACATATAATAATTGATGAAACTTCTCTAATAAGCGCTGGCCGAAAAGTCACAAATGGTAAAAAAATTATCCCTTTCGTGTTTATAATGTTGTAAATGTTAGTTTATAGTCAGTCTCTTTTATTACGGTTATCTAACTTTGAAAATACCTTTTATAATAAACTTAATATTGTGAAGGTTTTGTTAATAAACATTTACAACTTAAAACGTGCGAAAAGGGCGTAATAATCTACCATCCCAATTGTTCTCGTGGCTGGCGGTGGCGAATATGGAAAATGTCTGAAAGATATCGATGGCTCCAACGAATAAACGTGCAAGAGCCTTACCCAAATTTTTTTTTCGTATTTTCGTTTGTTTAGCCTATTATACACCTAAGTATATTTTTTTGAATATTTTAGACTTGAATAAGCCTTTATAGCACAATATTCCTTTATTGTACGGAAAAATATTTACATATCACATGAATAATAAAACATGCGCTTATTGCCGATTATTAGTTTATTTGAGTTCACCAGAATAAACGTGTTAAATCAATCTGCCGCTCGTGTCTATCCTTTCCTTTGGGTAATAACTCTTGCACGATTTTTCGTGTAAAACGCAAGCGACTTTTATCAGTAATGCCTCATTGCAGGCGGCAAAACTTTGAATATAATAATTACAGCTATGCTATTGTCTTTAACATTTTCTTGTTTTTCTACTTTTGTAAAGGTTTAAGCCCTAATATTATTCGATCATGAATTTGAAGTTATTGGTAGTAACTGTTTAATAAACGGATACTTTCCCAATAGTGTCTATTGCAATCGCTCGTTACAAAGGGGCGAAGCGACGGGTAAGATGCGCGTGACATCGCTAGACCCCGGAAGGTCAGTTCGGATGCGAATTTGCTCGAGTTATTATGTAATTTCGTTTGTTTACTGAGCATATGCATTGTTGTTAATATTCTTATTAAACCATTAGGAGTGATAAGTATAATTATGAATAGACACAGAGGTACTTCAAGTCGTTGCAGAAAGATATTAAAATTGGTGAACTATGGGATACACGGTATGTACCTACATAATATTATTATTGATTAACTACTTTTGTAAGTAAGAGGTTACACACTTTAATCAATAGAAATTGATCTTATTATTCTTTCCTTTATAACAGGTGGTACCATGTTATGTGGACTCCGACAACGTTTTTAGTTAAATGTAATAAGAACGAAAATCACTCTGACACAGGCACCGCGCGGCGGTTGCCTATTATTTAGCTAATTTATTGTCTTACGTATTATGTAACTATTCTCTTTGAAGGATTATTTGCTTTACAGGCTCAGCTGATATTGTATCGAGTAAACATTTTTGATCCATGTTAAGTACTTTTTTTCAGACAATATTATTAATGAAGATGACAGTAGTATTGAACTTGAAGAACAAAATGAAATTAAAGGTGAGAATGATGAAACTTTTCTTTGGTTGTTGGTTAGATATAATATAAATATATATATATATATATATATATATATATATATATATATATATATATATATATATATATATTATATATATTTCAAAACTTACCAAGGGCTGCGTGGGGTGAGGGGCTGAGTGTAAACGTAAATAAATAGTTATTGAAAACATAGTAATGTAGTCATTTGAGTAATTTGTTTCAGAAAATTTCACATATCTTTCATGAAGTTCTTTCCCCATTGATGGCATATCAGACCTCAAAGAAGTCAACTCAGAACCTGATGATTTTATTACATCGGCTCCATTAATAATAGTAAATGTATCTCCAAATGATAATAATATTTCACCACCAAATTTACCAACAAATGACATTTTAGATATTTCTCATAATGTTATTGAATCATTACTACCTGAAATGGAATACCTACTCCATTGCAATCTGTAAATAATAATGATGATTTACAGACTACTGATAATTCTATTGTAATGACTCCATCAACCCAACAAAAATAGATTTTATAGCCACGCCGACTGTTTTATACATTAATAATGATTACGATCTAATAAATATTTCCGACTTAGAGGATTTTACATAGTATTGAAACACAAAATATATCACAGGATATTGTAACTACAGAATCGGAGGAAAGACCCGTCACTCCTATAGAACCGCTTACGAAAAGAGAAAAATAGATCCTAATTTATAGAAAGATCGCAAAATAAAACTCTTAAAATTCTGGTAAAAGTTATGAAAGTGTTAGAACTAAAAAGCAAAACGTAGAAAATCTATAGGTCCACCATGCAACTGCAAACTGAAATGTTATGAAAAGATACAGCAAAATATGAGGAGTAAAATCTTTCAAAATTTTGGGCTATCGGGGACCACGAAAGACAGTGGGATTTTATTAACCGCCATGTAAAAAAAGAAAACGTCAAAAAAATTACAGTTGAACGTAAAAATAATCGTACTCAAACATTAACATATCAACTATTCGATGATACTAATTCCATGATTAAAGTTTGTAAACTATGTTTTAAGTACCTTGTCTATTACACAGCAAGTAGTATACACAGCTATTGATAAATTGGGAGATGACAATTATTTAAAAGATTACAGAGGAACTCATAAGAATAGGCCAAGAAGAATGTCAGAAGAGACTGAGAAAAGTATAATTGACCATATAAATCTATTTGAAAGAGTTGAATCACACTATACTGTAAAGATAGTCAAAAGCAATATCTGTGTGAAACATTGAATGTCTCTAAAATGCACCGACTATATTTAGAATGGATAGATACAAACCACCAGTACAATCAAACATGCAAAGCAACTAAACGGCAGTATGAAATAATATTTAATACGAAGTTTAACCTATCCTTTCACAAACCTAAAAAAGATTTATGTGAAATATGTTCAATTTACCAAACTTCTGATGATGTAAGAAAAGAACAGTTAAAGCTGACTATGAAAAGCACTTGAAAGAAAAACAAATGGTAAGGCAATTAAAGGAACAAGAAAAGGAAAAATTTTGTTCAGGTGACAGTGTTGTAGCATGTTTTAATCTGGAAAAAGTGTTAAATATCCCCCAAAGTGAAGTAGGCATATTTCATTATAAACGAAAGTATCCTATACAATTTCACGATTTATAATATCTTAGAGAAGAAAGGTTACTGCTACGTCTGGCATTGTCAAATTGCGAAAAGGGGTGCGATAGAAATAGCTAGTTGTCTTTGGTCATTTATCCAGGCACACGTTGAATTAGGAATAAAAAACATATCCTTTATTCTGATTCATGCGCAGGGCAAAATCGTAATCGTTTCGTATTCGCCATGTTTTCTTTAGCGGCGAAGAAATACAACATAAAAATAACACATAGGTTTTTGGAGAAAGGTCATAGCCAATCGGAGGGCGATTCTATGCATGCTGCTATTGAGCGTTCTAAGAAAAAGCATACTATCTACACACCTGATCAAATGGCCTTTGATAGAGAATGCCAAAGTTACCGGGCATAAGTATCAAGTAAAACAAATGACGCAAGCTGATTTCATAGATTTTAAGGAATTAATTAAAGGGAAGAATTGGTTAAAAGATACAGATGGTAATAAAATTTACTGGAGCAAAATTAAAGAAGTAGTTTTTCCTTATAATCAACCTGATACAGTTTACTTTAGATACAGTTTTGAAGACGAATTACAAGAGATGCAAGCTATTACGAGGACTAACTCACGAAGGCGACGAGGGGAATCTATAGAACACGCTGAAAACCTAAAACTCGCATACACTGGAATGCTGCCCGTACCTTCCTTTATATAGAGATTTAATAAGTCTGTGTGACTCGGGAGCCATACCAAACCATTACCAGTGTTTTTACAGAAATCTAGTGCCATTAAATTCCACCTCAGTTACCAACGATAGTGACGAGGAGAATTATTAGTAACCACTTATTAGTTGTTTTCTGTTACATTTTTCTTGTTTTTGTTTTAGTAATAATATACTTGATAAGTACCTACTTCGTTCTAAATTGGATAAATAAATAGTAATTATTCTTATTAACAATATTTTTATTGAACCTTCAACAAAAAAAAAAAATAGCTAATTTACATTATATACCATGCACTAATAAAGTCGTATTACATAAATATTAAGTCGATCTTGTTAACACAAATATACGGGCCTTTATCTTTACAAATATGTAAAAGCAACAAAATATACAAGAATAAGTGTGTAGATGACCAGAGCAAGGCTTAGGGAAAAAAAATATACGTGGAATAACCATGCAACATTTCACTACACTTGTTTAAGCTTCATTTATGACACGAATAAACGTGCAGTGATACAATAATGTTAACAAGTCACATATTATTCACTAGAATAATAATTTAATACGGTTTTTCTTAAATAATGTAGTAAACCGATAATATTTCATTTATAATAAATATATGAGCTGAAAGATATCTTTTTTACCTTTAATTTGATCACACATTATATTTGTCTATTTATTATGTAATTAAAGTTATGTGATTCCAAACGTTTTTATATCTTCCTGAAAAGTTGTCGTTTTTCGATTGCACGTTTATTCGTTGGGGCCATCGATATCATAGCGTCTGACACATGACGTTATACCTATCTTGTTTGGGGTAAAGACGTAAAATAACTAGAGAAAAACGGAAACGAGGAGCATTTTTAAAGGTGCGAGAAGTGCATTTTATTCCTTTTAATTTCTATTATATATCATTTGTTATATGAAATAACACACGAGAAATTATAAATAGAAAAAGTTTTACTAAAAAGCATTAAAAAAATTACAATGTATTGTGGCTTTATCAGATCTAATGAAAAGAGGTCGCCCATAGCCTTGGCTTTGGGCCAAAGATCACAAAAAACCTTTTACACGTAATAACACATACAATTACAACTTTTAACTTGAGATAAAATCGATGTTGTATTTTGTCGATTTTCTGTACTTACATTTTATTACAAAAAATAATTTCTTTTTCTTCTTCAGCCTTATTAAATCCACTAAAAAATTTTAATTGGTTATAAATTTATTTACTTTATGGTAGTTTTCAAATTCAATTTTGTCAAGTTTTTTTTTTTAATATAGAATAAGCGTGACAAACGAACACACTCTCCACCTGATGGTAAGTGATTGCCATGATCCATATTCATCTAAATTTATCATCGATTAAGGATCAAAATGCAGTTGCGCTGTCACCCCTGACGTATAAGATGGAATGCTTTACTACCAGTAAAAAGGGTCTCCGGTTCTCTATACTCACCATACGAAACACGGAGGCATTATTATATTGTTTGACACTAGAATTCTGTGAGAGCGTGGTCCGACCCCGTTTGAGCTGAATCAATCGTGCTGTAGCCATGATATATAGCTGCAGCTTAGCTCTACCACGTTAGCATTATATTATTATCGTCTTTGTAGTATTAATATAAAGTACTTCTTTTTTCACTTTTCATTTATTTATTCTCTCCTCAAAGGGAGGATATTTGCCATAGTTGCCACGTTACGCCGTCGGATTGGTAACTGTAGTTTTTTTATTATTTTCAGTTGTTAGAGTGAATATGATGCGATACTGCTGTCCATCTTCTTTTTCATCCTGATTACAAATAAAAATAGTAAATGTGCCTTTTCTAACCCACCTGCCAAGCTTGACAACTTTGGCAAATAGCCCTCCTATAAGGCAATCTATGGAGAGGCCTTAGTTTTTTGGTGGCGTTTTGGTAAGCTGCGATGAATGAATAATAGTTGAATGAAATGCTACGACACTAGTAAACTTTTAAAGTAAGCTTAAGCAACAGAATGAAGACAATTTATACGCGATACGCTTGTAAGCAGTCAGCCACACTGATAAGCAGACGAAATACCAAAAAATTGTATTGGCTTTGTCCCTGTATGCCAAGTGACGCAAAAAAAATAATTAAAAAAAAAATAAACTCCTGTATTCATTTGAGACAGAATTCAGAAGAAATTAGAATTTAAGCTACAGTAACAATTTATTTGAAGTAGAATTTTATGTTACCTTGTTACGTATAGGAATTTTACTAAATCCGGCAATACAACTTTCCAAAAATTACAATTGAATTTATTTTGTTCTCGCATTTGTTCGACGTTGCCATGAAAAAGCGAACTGTTCCGACAAAATTGCACAACGCACATGAGAGTTCTGTTTGCTTACATGATAAGGATTAACAATCAAACATTCATCTACTATGGCAATTTTTAAATTTATCAACGCAAAATAAAGATATAGGTTTATCGTTTGAACGCCTAAGAGAAAAAGCCTTGTTACCAATTATTGAGTTTTTGATTCTAACCACTCGTTTACACACCACAAACAATATTCACCAGCCACAAGAGCATGGCTCAAATATAAAGTTACTCTGTCCAGTTCCTTTATCTATACTTTTCAATAGAAATTTTCAAAGACTTATTAATAAATAATATTTAAACTTCAATGCAATCGAATTATTATCGTTCATTTTGTAAAGACTGTACACCAATCTTTAAAATGTATTTTTTAGCTTCAAAACGTAGGTAATGTGTTTACTATATTTTATTTTTCTTCCCGATTTCAACAAACTTTATTTCTCACCTTTGGCAAAATTATTCACCTAAATCATCACGATTAGACTTAACTATGAAGCGATTGATGGAGGTGATTTCATTTCAAATTAAAATTATTACAGGAATAAAGTAGCAGTTATATTTAAATATTATAACTCCGTAAATTCTTTAAAAATATAAATATTTAAGTTGTAATAGTATTTAACGAACGAAGTCAGACAATTTTAAATGTCAATGTACATAACCTTCATATTTGCATCAAGGCTAAAAAGTAATAACGTACATTATTCTAGCAGTCAGGACAGTTGGAACCAAGCCAAATATTCAAGCTGGTTTAAATAGTACTTATTCTACAGCTTTAGCTCTGTAAAATATTAAAAGAAAAAATTACTTTATATGACAATTTTTAAAGGGCGTGTGTAAAAATAAATATCACTGATAGTTAAGTTGCGTTAAAACTCAATATTAATTTAATAAAATCCACTATACGAGTAGTACGACCTAAGCATGTAGTATGACCTGAACTAAGCTTTTTTTGTTGCCAATGTAAGTGGTAATTTTATAGAATTAGAGCAATCATTAAGTGTTTTTTTTTTGTACTATTCTAAGTCAGCGCTTAACTACAATCCCACCTGATGGTAAGTGGTTATGTAGCCTAAGATGGTGAAGCACACTGACTTAACAAATGTATATTCACTCTTGCCTTGCAAATACCCACATTGAAATCGTATGGAAAAACAGATGCTGGCAACTTATTCTCTAGAGACGAAACGCCGACTGTAGAGTTTATCTAATCATATGCCTGTGGAAGTCCATTAATTGACAAAGATCTCTCCCAAGGCGTCACCACCACTTAGCACAATCTTAGACTTTACGCATCCAGTTGCTGCCATCCGCCTTACACAGATTGACGCTTCATCTATCCAGTGGGCGTCCTGCATTTCATTTACCTTGTAAGCTACAGGTTCTGAAAATGTATTCTCCAACGGCTACCACTTCTGCGACAGATGTAACCGGTTAATTTAATTTGCCAACATGAAACGCTATTAAGATGAGCTTGGTTATCCCGTGGATTACTTCATTGCGAATCTTATCTATCAA
Source organism: Parnassius orleans (assembly GCA_029286625.1). Taxonomy (NCBI): domain Eukaryota; kingdom Metazoa; phylum Arthropoda; class Insecta; order Lepidoptera; family Papilionidae; genus Parnassius; species Parnassius orleans. Next base: position 1,018,810 of record JAGSMP010000162.1, on the reverse strand, counting down.
AGAAATTCCAAGCATATATCTATGCTCGGAACTTTTTTGATAGAAAAAGTCTGCTATTTTTAAAGGCCTTTTTGGATTTTCTTAAAAATAAGCATGACAAACGAGCAAACAGTCCACCTTAGTAGTGGATTGCTTTCATATTGCATTATTCATTGCGAGTCATCAGTTGGCACAATCGATGTTGTTAAATTAAATAATAAAGTTATTAATATTTAAATAATATAATAACTTACATAATTTAAAGATTTGTCCCACATAAACATAGGAACTATAAGACTCAGGCCAATATGGGACGTAATATTACGATACATATAAATATTTTTGAGTTTCTAATAAATTTTACTTTATAATAATTTTTGTGTTTCTTTTCACTTTATTAACCAATCACAATGGCGAAGTCAAAATCTATGCTCTCATCAGGTAACAATGAGTATGTATTCATATTAGGATCACAACACATCAAATCTTCAACCAGTCAAGGTCTATTGTCTATTTTATATACTTCATTCTTAGTATATTTCATACATTGTAAAGCCACGCTTCAGCTATATTATGGATGTAGCACGAATGGGTTGGGTCAAGCTAGGAAGGACCAGCATGAAGCATAATACTGCATAATGCTGTGTATGTTGAGTGAAGAGAGCTGGAGACTCTTTTTCTGGTAAAGAGGCATTCCATCTTAGTCCTAATGTGACAACGTATTAAAATATTGATCTTAAGCAATGCTAGACTGATGTCAGGGTCTATGGGCTCCAGGATCCACTTAACAACAAGCTGGGACTGTATGCTCGCTAGTCACCCTTACTTCTATAAAATTGTGTTCATCCCGCAGAACCCTCTACTAAAGCTTCACCTTGAGGCTGGCTTCAAACTTTAAACATAAATAACATATAATATGCTTTTTTAATTTGACAAAAAAGCTTGCAACTGACTATTTGTGCATTCATTCAAAACAAATTACATATTAGTGGAATACAATTCAGATATTTTAGTCCAGACCTCAGTTGTCCAGACATGCAATTGTAATGGCGTTGTCCATTGACAAATTGTTTTAGTCATTAGGGGAAAATGCAAGCACAGTAACAGTATCTTATCTCTCCACTAAAGATATTATGTACCCTCTAAACTACTGTGCGTTATTTGTATAAAATATTTGATATAATACTGAATTATAATTATAAATTGTCGTGGGATAGCAGCGAAAGAATATACCAAGCGAGGGAAGTATGGCAAATATCCTCCCTTTGAGGCAATCTATGAGGGAAGCTATGATTAGCACTGGATTTTGATCGGCTTTAATGAACGATTGAATTGAAGTTGTGCATCGCATATACGACCAGATCAACCTCAATGACCGCCACAAGACGTCGTTGCAAGAAAAATATTTTAAGTGAGCACATACATACTCATTTCAACAAACCAAACTAAAAATACACATTTTTCGATACATGCTTCTATTGCGTATTGGGTGGACGGACAACCGCAGTTTTTTTATCATTAAAATCTTATGATAAAAATCTGCTGCTCTCTTTCCCTCTGTCGCCTTTTACGACACTCACGGTATGACGTAGAATAGTTTTCTTATGCCGTCATTGCATGGCACCTTTATTTAGTGTAGTAAATTTGATTTAAAAACATATTTTCTTTACCTATGGGACTTATTCCGTTTTATTTTTATAACCCATTTTTATTGTATCACTTGATGAAGAAAATATCAAAAAGAGAAACCTACAAAGTGTCTTCCTACATTTTCTGTCCTATTTTTTTTAAGGATAAGGGTGACAAACGAGCACACAGTCCAGCTGATGGTAAGTGGTTGCTGTGGCCCATAGATATCTATCCTCGATTACCAATCAAAATGTAGATGCGTCGTCACCCGTGAGAACTAAGATGGAATGCCTCGGTTCCAGTAAAAAGGGTCTCCGGTTCTCTATACTCACCATACGAAACGCAGCAGCGTTACGCTGGTATTCTGTGAGAGCGTGGTCTTTCCCCGGTCGAGCCGACCCATTCGTGCTACAATAATTCACTTATATAGCTACAGCATGGCTCTAACACGTAAATACCTATTAGAGGAATGTCATTTTAAAACTATATTAGATAAATAAAAGCGTTTGTCAAATGAAATATGTATTAATTTCCAACGTCGAAAAACAAAGAAGTCTATTACATTTTTTATCATTAAAATATCCATAAATTTTTCTTAAAGTTTAAATTTTAAGAATGTTATGAACTTTTCAGGAACATTTTGAAGTTATACAAAGAGATAAAATAACGATCAACAACTTGCGTATAATTTGTATGATTTAAAACAATGTACGTTGAAGTAAGACGAAATGGTTAAATTTTCTCAACAATGCATTTGCAGTGGCATTGTCTAGTGATAAATTGTTTGCGCCATTTGCTAGCAGGAAGCTTTGCATCAGATACCCCTACGTATTACGCTATCAATATTCCTATAGTTGACAGAATTCTATTAGAGCCTGTTGAACCATGACTGAAACAAAACTCAGGAAACTTGGTTATAATAGTGGAAACAATGCAGATATAAAATCAATCTTATGTATATGGTTAAATTTCAGGAGAAAAATAACGTAACACCTAACTTACAATAGGTACTTAGATGTTTATTTACTTTTTTTTACTTACCGTTCTAGGAATTACATTCTGAACTCAAAATTCTTTGTAAAACAAAGTTTTTTTAGTGATTGCCTGTTAATTTATTTATTTAAAAATTGATGAACACACAAAGTATTTTTATAAAAAAAAGTAAAAAGATTTCTGCACAAAGGCACTGTTATTTCATATTCAATATGTTTTAGAGATTAGAAATTTGGTTTTGATACTGGAGAGTTCAGGGATAATTAGTTTAAGTATGCACTTTTACAATAATTATGATGACATTGAGGAATTGCATTTTAAAAAAGCTATTCTTCTTAATTTTTTATTAAATTTAATTAATTATCATATTATATTCTTCTTCTTCTTTATCGTCAAGCTACAAAAGTCCACTGTCCATGTTCAGGCCATTGATGGGAGGGTTTATACACTATAAAAATAACATTACAAATTATATACATTGCATCTACGATTAAAATCTAAGCGTCTAGAGATTGGCTACGTGCACACAGAATATCGAATATTTCGTCTATTGACAAAACTGGGGACTCCACATCTGAAAACGAGGCATTCCCTTTTGACCTTAAATATAAAAATGGGTGTTGGAAGTTTTGAAGAGGATGGATAAAGTTCTCTTAACTACTAAAAATATAGGTAGACACCGTGTAGTAGCGGTGTAAGAATACCCTCTATCCCATATCATCCCGTTTGTGTTTTAAGAGGCGACAGAGGGAAACAAATCAGGAGATGGTCAACAGCATCTTCCTAATGACGACTAAAAATAAAAAACTGCCGTTAGCGTGGCAACTATGACAAAAATGCCCCCTACGAGGCAATCTATTGGGGAGACCTATGTTCAGTAGTGGACTTTAGTAATCTGTAACGGTAATCTCTAATCATCAAATAGATTTGTTTCTTGTCTGTAACTAATCTTTACTTAACTAAGCTTTTTTTTTTCAAAATAATCGAAGTTATATTAATTTAAATAGGACGATCTGTTATCGGTATCGGTTATATTGATACTACTTCAATTTTATTGGCAGAACGCCCCAAAAAGCTCGATCTTTTTGGTGGCAACTTATACTCTGTCCGTTTCGTGCAACTGTCAGACGATTAATCTTCTCCGTGGTGTTATTGGGGCTGTTAGTTGGTTGCTATGGTAGCTTTGGTTGTAAAAGTATTGATTTTTTAGACAGTGTAGCAACTTACATCCGTGAATTTATATCATTATTTATATTCATAGCTTCATAAAAGTTATAAATAAATATTAAAGTATCTATTTTAATTACTTTTATATTTTTTCTGTACCCAATAAATACATGGTAGAATCACGCTACAAATATATTATGGTTGTAACACGAATAGGTCGGCTCGACCCGGGAAGGAGCACGCTCCCAGTTTAAAATAGCAAACTTAATGTTGCTGTGTTTTGTATGGTGAGTGTAGAGAACCGGAGACCCTTTTTACTGGAAACGATGCCTCGTTCTTCTTAGTCCTCGGGGGTGAAAACTTATCTGCATTTTGATTGTTAATCGAGGTTAAATGTAGACATCTATGGGCCACAGCATCCACTTATGTATGGATGGACTGTACACCATTATTCTATAAAAAAATATCGTAAAGTAACTATTTTAATTACATCTTTATTTTTCCCTTAACAAATAAATAATACGAAAAGCAATAGTGCAATTAGAGGCAATAAACTTTACTTACATCATATATTGTATGTTATCTACTCAACGTTTGTTATCTACTCAATCACGCATTAACAATTTCGGTGAATTTAGTTACAAATTAGTAATTTAAATACAATGGTTAAAATGTATCCAGATTTTGGATAGAACATATTCTGTGTGAATTAACACATAGCATACAACTATAGTTACTATAATACTATTAATTTTAGGGCCACGCTACAACGCACCGAAATCTTAATACGCAGGCGGGACCGGAGACTCTTTTCACTGGAAATGAGTAATTATAACTTAGTTTTCAGGGATCACAACGCACCTGCATTTTGATTTTTAATCTATGGGCCACAGCATCCACTTTCCATCAGGTGGACTGTGTGCTCTTTTCTCACCCTTAATCTATAAAAAAATATGTACTATAACAGTCTAGAACTGACCTGTTTTCATTATCTTCGTTTTTAGTGCACTGATTTAGGCGATATATTAGTAGAAATGTGTAAACGGTAGCTTTTAGTGACAAGTACTATAACTCATTTATTTTTATTACTTTTTTATTTTTCTTTAAATAATGTTACCCCCACAGCCGGATTTTCTGCAGTTTGTATAGACGATATATGTACATTAATTGCACAAGGAAAAACATCCAGACCAGGAATAATTATTTGTAGGCCATATAAATACGTGCGGCTCTGCGCCATAAGCCAACACTTATCCTCTGTGCTATAAAATGTCAATCAGTCATAAAATGAAATGTATCAAAACCTGTAATTATATCCTGTATTATTACTTTCAAATCGGAGCACGGCAGTGAATTTGCTGGTGCCTGTCTTAAATATTATATTTCTTGTAATATCAACTCGGAGGTTACCGAGTAGTGGCGGTACCGAGTAGTAGTGGTAGAGGCTGCTGCCGATAGCAGCCTCTTCCTAATAAGTAATAATGAGGCAATCTATGGGGGAGGCCTATCTTCAGTAGACTTTAATGGGCTGTAGCGGTAACGGTAACTCAGAGGGATGGCTGAAAAATCATACAACCCAGTAAATTGTTCCAACAGTTATAATAACTATTTTTTTCTGTATTTTAATAGCCATGAAATTACATTATGTATAACATAATATTTCAAATTAATAAAATAAGGTGATATACATACACAACACACATATGTACATAAACATATAACACATATTCACTTAAAGGATAATGTTTAAAGGAACATAACAGGACAGATTAAAGAAATATAGAATCATATAACAATACCATGATTATAAACCCACCGCCTTATAATCATGGTAATACATCATGAAAAATCTTTGCGATCCCTTGTATTGTAGCGTTAACGTAATTAAAATAGCCACAAAATACATTCATTAAGAACATAAAACTGTAGAGCTCTTTTTTGTTTATCTAGGGATACGAGGAGTAAAAAATAACAAGGTTGTATTATTCTAACAGCCGTTACAATTGGAAGCCCGCCAACCAGTCTCTGCTTTACTAATCAGTTTTACCAGGCCTTGTTTTACTTCGTCTCGTCCGTTCAAAGAATAAATTGAAAATAATGGAATCATTTCGATTGGCTTCGCATGTCGCAACGGACTTATACGTGTATTTTTAAACAACTGTGCCAAACGAGCACGTATTGCAAATGCTGGTAAGTTAGCTCTGGCCCATAGATAGATATCTGCCATCACTGATGACTGATGGGGATTCATCAGAATCAAATGAAGATATGCGTTGTCATCCTTGACGATTAAGATGGCAAGCCTTGTTATCAGTAAAAAGAGTCTCTGGTCACTTACGCTGCCATGCTGTGAGAGCATGATTAGTTCCCGGTCGAGGGGATCAATTATTTCTGCAGCCATAATACAGCTACTTAATAATAATAACAAAAAGTTTATTGCAAAATTTCGCAACTGTCTAGCGGTGAGCAAACATTTTTACGGATTGTGACAAATAGTTATAGGTTACTAGAGATTCGCTGAGGCTTCGCACGGTTGATTTCTGGCTCTCGACAACAGCGCCACATACCGGGTTCCATTGAGAATCTAAACACAAAAAATTTAATCAAAATCGGTCCAGCGGTTTAGGAGGAGTTCAGTGACAAACACTCCTACAGAAGAATCATACGACTATATATGTAAAGATAATATAGCAGTGCAACCTGTATCTCATACAATGAGTGAAGATTGGGAAGACCGAATTAATAGTAACAGAACTTTTTAAATTTACATAACATAAAAGTGTGTAAAGACTAAGTCCTCAACTGGTGGTAAGTGACTATTGCAGCCTATTGCACTTCGAATCAACCTCAAACAAAAAGTATACATACGCCATGATATCTCTAAGCTTTAAAATAGACTACTTTACAGCCTGTTATTATACTGCTTAGTGAGAGAAAATGTTAGGGACAAAAAGGGCCTACCACTTAGTAATTTGTTCTCTTAAGTGTCAACGCACCCTACTCTTAATTGAGTTTTAATACCAGACGGGTTTAGCGCCTGTCCTTATGAAGTCGGCCAATTAAGTCTACTACATAATATTTATTTGGCGGCCTTGGTAGATATCATATCATGTTTTCCTAGTAGCACTAATTCGCAACAGTGCCTGATGTATAGGGCTGGCTATAAATATAAATCATCTAAGTGTTAAAGATACCTTAATACATCTTTATTTAAGAAAGGTGAACTAATTTTTTTGCAGCTAAAGTGTGTTATAATTTTAATAAATTTTAATGGGAAAAATATGTTTTTTTAGCTGGTATGATAATAATAATTAGACATAAATATTTTTAGTTAATTGTAAATTTTTGAATAATGTAATTGTTGACGAAAATGTGACTTTAATAAAGTCCCAATGAGAGCTAATATTTATACGCTCACCAGATGTCGCTAGTTGGGACTAAGGCGAACCTATTTGTTACGCAGATGGTCACACCTTGTCATCATAATTGAAAAGTAACGATTTAATTATAAGTTTTTCGATTTCTAGTGTATTTATATACACAAATCAATGCTTCACAGTGCTGTATTCTTTACACATTTTTTTACACATTTTAACTTTTTTTAATGCTTCTACTTTTAGGGATATCCGTAGTTTGATTTATCTATTTCTAATCTAATTCACATAAAATATAACTAACATTTCAGAAAGAAACATAAATCTCTATACTTTTCTAACAAATTATTCCCCCGCTATGAAATCTATCAAATATTTCACCTCATTCCTAAGTGGAGCCGCCCTGGTGGCAGAAAAAGTCGTGGTTATGCCCATATTGACATACTATTATACTGACATAATATAATTGAATAGATATACCATTATTTATCATGTAAAGTTTTGAATAATTTAATTTATTAAACTTGACGATTAATGTCATTAGGTATGTTTTTGCCCGCATTGTGGTGTAATACAGCTTTACGAGTATTTGAAAAATAAAAAAAATATTCTATTCTGCAATATTATAAATTTTAATTGCAACACCCTTAACGGAACAGATAAACTAATACTGAAATCTATCATATAATATACCTATACTGACTCAGACTGAAGCATCAAAAGGGAAATCTTATGAAAATGTAAATAAATTCATGAAATCCTACCAATATTGGGCCTGTGTCAACGAAACCGTTCATTTTCCACCCGCCCTTAATATAAAAGATTTAGTTCGCATAATATTCATACTCCAACCGGGTCCATTAAGTTCAGTTTGATTTAGGGTTGGCGCGTTTTAGTAAAAAATTTATGATGATTATAAGAATAGTTTCTAATTGTCAAATTTACATATTCATATTACATATATTTATAAGATTGCAAATGCCATAAATTTCACGGTACAAGAGCTGTTAGTACCGTGGCCGTAGATTGTTAGTTGCAATTTTAAATGCTAATTTATCACTTGCTCACTGAAATAGATTTGACGAAGACATGTGAAATCCATCAACACGCACTGGTCTAACGTAACGGAATAATTACTTCATATGTCTCTCAGAAATGAGAGAAGGCATGTGTCCAGTATTAAAATGAATATAGGGTAACTTTGCTTTATGAAATCGCACTGAGAGTCGAACTAGGCGGTAAAATTTCGTTGTAGATGACGAAACCGAGATGGATCCGTACTGGCACTCATTAAATTGTTAATAGTTCCATCATCCATCATCGTGACATCCCGTGGCTGTCGTAATAGGCAACAGGGTGAAACAAATCGGGAGATGGGTAGCAGGTGAGGATGCGTAGAGTATGCATTGCTCCTAAACCCTCTCAAAAATTAGAGGATATTTATGCTTAGTAGTAGAATGTATATATAATATATTCTACTCAGGAGGATATAGTTATAGGAATTTTATTGCACACATCCAACGCGAAGACTCAACTCAAATTCCTTCGACCAGCTTTATATTGCACTTAACATACATAAACATAAACACTCACGCCTGTCACCCAGAGGGTAGGCAGAGACTACGGACTTCCACTTGGCACGATCCTGGCACACCTCTCTCGCCTCCTTTACATCCATATATCTACGCATACACGCTCGTCGGTTAAGGGTACTCTAATCTGGCCCATTTCAATATATCGCCAATTTGGTCGATAAACCTTCGTCTAGGGCGTCCCTTTCCGACTCTGCCGTTCACTTCTGCAGCATAAATTTGCTTTGTCACTCTTTCTTCGTTCATCCTTTCTACATGACCAAACCACCGAAGCATTCTTTCTTAATCCTGGTCACAACGTCATCTTGCATTGCATATTATTATTATGCTTATATTGCACTTATATAATTAAAAAAAAAGTACCAATAGCAAGAGGAGATTTCAATTAACACTTTTGACGTAGATATAAGATTACTTATTTCGATTATTATTTAAAAAAAAGTTAATTGAAAATAATTTCACTTGGACGTTGGTCAGTATGGATGTGAACAAGATATCTTTCGAAAAACTGAAATTATCCCTTTGATTTTTTATTAGCTTTAGATTTTAATCCTTAGGAAGCTTTTTAAATTTTAATTTTGTAAACCGTCGTATTTGACAATTTTTTTCGGTAACAAAATACGAAGAATCACCGGTATAAAAATAGTGTTAAATAAACAGGAAATAACGGAAGAAAATACGGGTTTCGGTAATTCATCATCATCATTACAGCTCTTCACAAGACCACTGCTGAACATAGGCCTCCCCCAAGGAACGCCACAAAGCACGGTCCCGAGCCACCTGCATCCATTGACTACCTGCATGTCTTACCAGGTCGTCACTCCATCTAGTGGGGGGACGCCCTACACTTCGCCTGCCGGTACGAGGCTGCCACTCGAGAACCTTTCTTCCCCATCGGTTGTCGGTTCTTCGAGCTATATGGCCGGCCCATTGCCACTTCAGCACACGTATTCTTTGGGCTCTGTCGGTTACTCTGGTTATACTGCGGATATCCTCGTTTTTAAGTCTATCACACAGAGAAACGCCGAGCATAGCCCTATCCATAGCTCGCTGAGTGACTTTAAGCTTCCTCATACGGCCAACAGTGAAGGACCACGTCTCAGATCCATAGGTCATCACTGGCAACACGCACTGGTTGTACAATATAGTTTTGAGGTTTTTAGGTATGTCTGACGAGAAGATGTGTCGTAATCACCCGAACGCTGCCCAGCTTCAAAACATTACATGAGCGTTCGAGGTGTGCACTTTTGGATTTCCCAATTTTTTTACATATATTTTGACGAAGAAATATAAGCTTATTTCTTCGAATCCAACCCCATATACTTAAATTTATCCTTCCGAATAATTTTTCCTCTTTATCAAAATAAAAAAAAATCAAAATCGATTATTTGCTAACCCTAAAGTTGGCCAGAAATAACTTTCATGAAACGTGAAAGTAAATTTTCGCTGTAAAACACCGCCGGAGCAGTTATTAATGTCAGGTACTTACTGCTACAGTTGAGTGGAATTGAAAGTTTCGATTAAAATTTTGATTTACCTCACAAGTTTTATTGAAAATTTCTTCGGAGCGCAATATTCGTATATTGTTATTAATAACGCGAGTCTTTCTATTTTGCTTAGAAAAATATAACTTTTTCTTAATAAATCATTTTTGTTACATTAAGCTCTACGTCACATGTCTAAGAAATAAAATATTTTGAGGACATGTTAAGTACGCCTATGGGGCTGTAGTTTTTAACTTAAAGCCGTATGTTACAAATATTATTCATAATATTCATTATGACGCTCGATTCGACTTCTGGATAATTTCCCTGGCTGAATATTGGCTACAAAATTTACCTATCGAATATTGAAAGTAAGTTAAATTAGACCAAAAATAAATACACTGTTAAGTAGTGTTATATGTTCAAAGTTGGAAACATGTATGGACATAATAATTGATATACATTTATTTAAAAGAAGTTTGATTATTTGATTCTGAGGTGGTTCTTTTTTATTTATTTTCCTTCTTTATAATTTGAACTATTCTTTACGATGAGATCCATAAAGAATAGTAAAGTACAGTTACAGCCTATTTACTAATGCGGATCACAAGACCCTTCTCATTTTTGAGAGGATTTAGAAGCACAATTGGATTTAAAAGGGCTGATGAAGAAGAAAAAGAAGAAGAAAGATAAAAATGCGTAATAAAAAAAACTGTTAATGGTTACCGTAACAGTCTACTAGCCACTGCTGAACATAGGCCTTCCCCATAGATTGCCTCATAGGGTGAATATTTATCATAATTACCACGCTTGGCAAGCGGGTTGGCAAACGCAGTTTATTTTTATTTTAAGTCGTTATTAGGAAAACGCTGTAGTCCATCTCCTGATTTGTCTCCCTCTGTCGTCTTTTACGACACCCACGGGATGATATCGTGTAGTAGATATTTTTACGCCGCCACTACAGGCAATTTACGGTTTAGTCAAAAACATTACCGTTTTATATCAGAACTCTAGCAAAATATTTTATTGATTTTATTTTATAATATTTTTTAGTAAATTTACTTAGAATTCAGTGGTCGCTACTGTAGATCTAGCTGAAATATGTGTAAACAACGTTATGGCTAACCATTGAATATTTAACGACCTCCCGCGCTTGATATTGCCTGGATAAAATTATTAAACGTTGCGTTAGAGGTCATAACCATAATATATGGCTACATGTTTATTAAATCGGTTCGTATTCATTTGTAACTGCTGTTTTATGTGGTGTAAATGCTTATTTATTCAGTGATAAGTATGTTTTGTGTACACTTACCGTTACATGTATAAACATAAGCAAAAATTGACTTACTTCAAAACTTGAAATCAAGATTATTCAACCAGTGCGTGTTATCAGTGATGACATATGGATCTGAGATATGGTCCTTCACAGCTGGCCGTATGAGGAAGCTCAAGGTCGCTCAGCAAGCTATGCGGAGGGCTATACTTGGAGCTTTTCTGCGTGATACACTTAGAAATGTGGATATCCGCAGTAGAACCTGAGTAAACGACATAGTCCAATGGATAAGTAAGCTGAAGTGGCAATGGGCCGGACATATAGCTCGAAGAACCGTTAACCGATGAAAACGAAAGGTTCTCGAGTGGCAACCTCGTACCGGTAAGCGAAGTGTAGGGCGGTGTTCCACTAGATGGAGTGACGACCTGTTAAGAGACGAAAATCGATGGATGCAGATGACTCAGGACCATTCTTTGTGGCGTTCTTTGGGAGAGGCCTATGTTCAGTATTGGACTTGTGATTGCATGAATGAAAAAATTAAGTGTATTTTGTTTAAGTATATTATATCGATGAGTAAATTTTTTCTTCAAATTCTTACCAAAATACTTGTGTGGAGAATCCATTCAGGAAATCGAATGATCAACACGAACGATAGCTTCCGTTGTTCACCCTACGGATATGCAACATTATAACGTAGAAACAGAATTGTCTGAATGAAATTGGGGTTCCCCTCTTTAGTAATTTATTTATATTATGTTCATGCTGCTGAGTGATTGACAGAAAAAGTAATATACGAATAAATATAAATATAAATATACGAATAAAATGTAATTATATAGGCGTTGAATACACGCTATGTAAATCAAGTAATACAACGATGTGAATAGACTGTATTTTGTGCTAAATCAGCAGTGAATACTGATGTATTCTGACTTAAAGGGTAAGAGAAGCAGAAAAGACTTTGAGCAATTGCATCTAAGTTCACAGTGGGTGATAACACATCAGCACGCTTCTCTGTTTGAAGTTGGCTGCAAGTACTCACAGGCTGCAGTAGCAATCCATCCATCCATTACCTACAGCCTATAGAAGACACTACATCGACCCACTGCTCAGAACGAAGGTCGATGGTTCAGTCCATGTTGTCGACAAAGGTTCAAGTAGTTGCCTTGTAGCCTGCGGTGAGTCGTGTAAAAGGCAAATAAATTCCGAGAGAGTTGTGAAACATAGGTGTACAGTAAGGGGAATAGGTTGAAGAAACAAGAATCGTTATTGCAAAGCTGCCAATAAACCATGTAAAATTACCAGGGCGGCTGAAAAGTTCGCGGCCTAGGGTACTTAACGATGAGTAATTAGCTTGTTACTTATGTCACTAGTTGCAACACTCAGTAGTATTATAAAGGAATCACTAATTAAGTTTGCACTCATAGTTCAATTATTTATTGAACAAAAAACATCACCATGTCAGCCGAATCTGGAAATTCTCGGAATTTTGATCACCGCGCTGTGATAAAATTCCTCGTTAAGAAGGGAAATACACCGAAAGACATTTTTGCAGAGATGTCATCGGTTCTTCAGGAGTCTGCGCCTTCATATACGATGGTGAAAAATGGGCCCGCATATTTCAACAATCAACAAGGACGAGAGAGCTGTGAAGACGACCCTCGTCCGGGCCGCCCTGTCACGGTACTGACCGAAGAAAACATCCGAAAAATCGAAAAAAACACATGAACATTTGAATATGAGAAAAATTGGCGCGCGCTGGGTACCGAAAATGCTCACACCGCTCAACAAGCAACGTCGACTCGCAAGTTGCAAATATTTTTTGGAGCTAGTCGGCAAGGAAGACATTTGGTAACGGCACTGTAGATGAAACATGGATTCGCCAATATGATCCGGAGTCCAAACAAGAGTCCATGCAATGGATAAAAAAGGAAAAAGGCCGCCGAAGAAATTCAAGCTGGAAAAGTCGGCATCCAAGCTAATGGTGACTGTTTTCTGGGATAGCGAGGGAATTTTGCTTATTGACTACCCAGGGAAACTACGATGAAAGGTCAATATTACTCCAATTTATTGACTCAGGTTCGCGAGGTGCTCAGGTGCTCTTTCTGCAAGACAACGCACCCGTTCACACCGCACATGTTGCGAGGCAAGCTCTGAAAGACACGGGGTTCTCAGAGATTGACCACCCTCCGTATAGCCCAGACCTAAAACCTAGCGATTTTTTTCTGTTTTCCAATTTTAAAATAGACTTATGGGGCCGGAGATTTGCAGATGACAACGAAATGAAAGCTGCGGTTGATCATAATTTTGAAGAGAAAGATTCAGAATTTTTTTGGGTTAAAGGCATTGCATGCGAGATGTGAGAAATGTATTTCACTTGAAGGAGATTATATTGAAAAATACAAAAATAGAAACCATATATTTTCTTTCATTAAGTACCTTAGGCCGCGGACTTATCAGCCGCCCCTCGTATGGTGGTTTGCTGAAGTTGAAGATTGTAGACGATGATTGCTCAGGCGTTAATGATAGAGTTTCTTAAGAACGATGACCACAGGCTTACTGAAAAACTGAAGATAAGTTGATGCCAGCTTTCCGGGCCAATATGAAAGGCCTCTAATGTTAATAAAAAGAGCCTGCTTCATTCTTAAAGGCTTCAACGCACCTGTGAATCCTCAACATTGCATTTTCTTTTGACCAATGACCGCTATTAAAAAATAACTTTGTCGTGTCTAATGCTTCATTGCAATGGCCAGCCATATAGTGGAATGATATCTGTATACATGTTTAATGAAGGTGTCACTGTGTGTGAAATGTGTTATTTCTCCTAACTTAATTATAGGCTATTTAAAAACCGAATAAGTTTCCTTTATTTAATTAAACGTGATAGAGCTTCTGCAACTATATTATGGTTGTATAACGAAGGGATCAGCTCGACCGGTGAAGCACCACGTTCTAACAGAATACCAGCGTAAAATAAAAGCTTTATGCTGCTGTGTTTCGTATGGTGAGTGTAGAGAACTGGAGACCCCTTTAACTGAAAACGAGGCATTCCATCTTGGTCCTTAGGTGGATATAGATGTCTATGGACCATAAATTCCACTCACCATCAGGTAGACTATGTGCTTGTTTGTTATCCTTATCTTATAAAAAAACACAAGTAAGTAATAAAATACTTAAATATTAAATACAATATATAGAATATCACTTTCATATATACACATAAAGTTTATTGTTCATTATAAAGCTATTTACAAAAGCTGGTACGCACCGTTCTCTTGGGATAAACCCATAATCCATCAATCTATTGTTTAATGCATTAAAAGTTTACCGCTCTCCCTATTTCAAAGAAGAGGGCTTCCATATTTGTATAAAAGCTCGGGAAGCTTATCGGAAACGTCGATCTTTTTGTTTATGTTTTGGCTGTATACACCTTAAACCACAGAACATTACCTCAAACAAAGCTGTTTATAATTATTGTTTGTATAATAATTAAAAAAGCACTTTATTTTATATTATGATATAGTAATATCTTTGTTAGTTTATAAAAGCTAATAATTATCTCAATTAATTATTTTTAATTTCTATCGCAGTTTAGAATAATTGAGCTTGATTGTTTTATCATCCAACTTATTATTCTTAAGATAAGTGTCCTCTTAGGCTAAACGGCCACATTAGGTGTTTAATAGAATGTTACTAGCTGTATCGAACTCTTTCATATTCATCATCTTCATTACAGCGCTTCACAAGTCTACCGTTGAACATAGACAAAATTTAAAGTACATATATTATTGCGACTAAAACAATTTATTTATTTCAGTGTGTTCTGCATGAATGCAACATAGCCTGCAGTAGCCCCTTATCATTAGGCTGCTGACTAACTTATCACTAGTATTAAAAAAGTTTTCATACCCGAATATTAATAATCAG
Source organism: Parnassius orleans (assembly GCA_029286625.1). NCBI lineage: Eukaryota > Metazoa > Arthropoda > Insecta > Lepidoptera > Papilionidae > Parnassius > Parnassius orleans. Next base: position 1,003,389 of record JAGSMP010000162.1, on the reverse strand, counting down.
CATTGTACACATATATAATATGGTCCCAACCTTAGAAACACTAGAAAGATATTCTAATAGTTATTCCACTGGATTGTCGAGGCATAACACAAAGACCACCCGTATTTATTATACAACTGGTTAAAGTCAAATTTCAGATTTTACTCCCTCAGTTTATTTCAAATAGACCATAATGAAATTGGTACATAATTATTATATATTTCGCTCGCTATGTAATAAATAAACAATGATATAAACATTTGCGATACGAACCCCTACCGCAACCACAGCAGTGGTCGCTGCCTCCTATTTTATAAATGTTATTACTGGTGCCGTTCATTTGAAACCTCATTAAAGCATCCTAATGAGTTTGAAACTAATTGTAATGTTGTTAACGTGTTAATAAATTGTAAAAATTGGATTTTTAATTAATAGCAGAAATATATTATTAATAATCATAAACTCTAACACCTGTCACCTAAAGGCAGACAGAGACTGCATGCTTCCATTTGGTACGGTCCTGACACACTTCCCGTTTATAGTTATATGAATGTAAAAGAGAGCTAATGTACGCATACATTCTCACATATACTGGCTTTCTAAACCGAATCATAGCACTGCAATTGAGAGTGTGATACCAACCCAAACGTAATTATGGGCAGAAAAGCTGCCCTACAATCTAGTAGTTGCCTATTTAATATTTCTTTATTAACAATAGGAAATAAATATAATTATGAAAAATCTCCTAATTGAAATAAGAAAAATAAATTTAAGAGCATGTGTCATAACATAATGTCTATTATTAGAATTTTAAATTATAGTCGCTTTTTATCATTGTTCCGCTTTTCAAATTCTGATGCCTTAGACCCACTATGGTATATAGTATAAATATAGCAGAGATATCTTTCCGCATTTTTGCCGGCTTCCAAAAAGGATGAGGATCTCAATTCGAGTGTATGCCCTTATTTTTATGTATATCACTCGTTATCTTTTCGTCAAATATGGGCCTATTTTAATGATAATTTTTTTTATTAATTATGTTATACTTAAGGATTGGTCGGATACAAAAGCTGTTTAACATTATTGTTTGTATAATAATTAAAAAATACTTAATTGTATTTTATAATATAGTTATATCTATATTAGTGTATAAAAGTCAATAATTATCTCAATTCATTATTTTTCATTTCTGTCGTAGTTTACAATAATTGAGGTTGATTCTGTCGTATTTTACGATAATTGAGCAATATCATCAAACTTATTATTCTTAAGAGAAGTGGGTTTTCCTAGGCCACACGGCCACGTTAGATGTTTGATATTATATTGCTTGCTGTGTCTAACTCTTTTATATTATTCATAACCTTCATTACAGCACTAAAAAAGTTTACTTCGTCGAATTAATTTTACCCCCAAGGGTGAAAAAATAGGGGATGAAATTTTTAATGCAACTATTTAGACGATATCCAAGCTCCAAGCAAGCAATTGACATAATATGTTGCATCCCCTTCCATTTTCTATCGCATCTACCACGGGGAGTGCTCTGAGGAATTGTTCAGAAGTTGATGCTAAGGCATTTAACTTCAGAAGTTGATGCTAAGACATCAACTTCTGAAGTTAAATCAGAAATAGTATAGTAAAAGAATAAAAGAATAGAAGTATTAAATCTAGATTTTTTTATTTTTTTATTTTAATATTTTTTATAGGATAGGGTGACAAACGAGCACACAGTCCACCTGATGGACCCACAGACATCTACATCTATCCTCTATAATGAATCAAAATGCAGATGCGTTGTCACCCGTGAGCACTGAGATGGAATGCCTCTTTTCCAGTAAAAAGGGTCTCCGGTTCTCTACACTCACCATACGAAACACAGCAGCCTTCAGCTGCTATTTTACGCTGATATTCTGTGAGAGCGTGGTCCTTCCCCGGTCGAGCCGACTCATTTGTGCTACAACTATACTGCTAATATAAAGTTTAAAGTCTAATTTTTAATATGGCCTGACACATGAATTTGTTACTTACTTGTATTTTTTGAGTGCAATAAATACCAATAATATTTCATCATATATATTTTTACGTAACATAATAACATTGAAGCTGACACATATTGCATAAGTTACAAATGATTAACGACATTGTTATTCTATCATGTTTGCATAAATATATAAAAGTTATATGTTTCTGTTGCTTAAAATTATAATTTTCGGTTTATAAAAGTACTCTGTGCTTATAATATAATCGAAATAATAGAAGCTATTATATTATTCTTCCTCATTATTATTATTAACCCATGAAAGTTATTATGAACCTCTTCCATAGTAGGTTAGGATTTTTCATAATTGTCATGTTTGGCAAGTGGGTTGTTGACCGTTATACCTTGTCTCGCACCTTTGTGGCTACTTTCCATCGCCATTAAGAGGCCATGAAAGATTTTCTGGCATTTCTCATAGTCATTTCTGATAACACCAACGCGATGAATAGGGGTGGCGTATTATCTTACATCTCTACCAAACGGCAAAATAAATACGATTTACTTCACGATTTACATACGAATACAAATGCGAGTACAAAATATACAATTTATGAAAAAAATTGGTACTTCATTTCCTTTTTACTCTCAAAGGGTCCAGGTTTTTTATTTTTGTTTTTCGTTAAAAAACGTTACTAGGAATTTCTTCTACATCGTGGATGCAGTTTAAATACATAAATTTTACAAGCGCAAACATCTAGGAAAATCTCTGTTTCCCTCGTATGTTTATATGTGCGTGATTTTTTCAGGAACTAACCTACCAATTTTTATAACGATTCTATGACTGAGGTTATCTATATAGTGATAGGAAAGTTGTTATATATACAATATTAAAGTTTTCACCTCTTTAGTTTTTTTTTTTTAAGTCGGTTCATTTTTTAAATTATTTGCTTAGAAATACGTCTAATAGGTGCCACTCCATATCTTATTTTTTATTTATTTATTAAGTACCAGTGCAGTACGGTTGTGGTTTGGTTAAAAGGGTTTTACCAGCCATAAGTAAGCTATTGCATAACTCAAAGTAAAATTACAGCCTATAGTTATACGTCACAGACCTCTCGTTTATAAGAGATAGAGGGTTATGTAGCAATTAGTTTCCCGCGCTGCTTCAGTGCATGTTATTGGCGGACTTAAAATATCTTTGAAATATTTCATTTCTCAGACATGCAAATTCCTCAAGATATTTTTCGTCACTGCCGAGCACGCGGTACATAAAGTTGCAATTAACAATTTCATCAGTGTCGGCGGAGGTCGAACTTCGGCCGCTCGAGTACTGTGAAATTACGGCTAGCGCCTGTCCCTCAGCTAACAAGGCTCATTCTTTAATTTATTCTTTAATGTATTCAAATTGAATTTCTGTAAGTAGCAATTGAACTAATTACTCATATAACGAACAATATCGACGAAATCTCTGCGTATATTGAACACCAATCAACAAAATTAAACCCGGTAAAACCACTGGCAAATTTCCAACCAGACCTGGCCAGTGGAATAGTCAATGAGGCGTTAGCGGTATATTTTTTACTTCGCAATGGCTAATAAAATCTAATAGGCTGCCCTAAAAAATATTAGGTCGTCGTTTTCTACGATATTGTTTTATGGAAAGAATCGATTTAGGTAGGTTATTAGCGGATAATATTTAATAAATTATAATTATTTATTAATATATCTTAACTTGAAAACTGGTTTGGTCAAAGCAATAAGCTTCAATGGGGCCCCCATATACCAAAACTCGCTAGCAGACTTAGTTCTGCAGCATGTGCTGTAAAAAAGATTGGAAATCGTAACAGTGTTGAAACAGCTAGACTAGTTTACTTTAGCTATTTGCAAAGCATAATGTCCTATGGTATTTTTCTATGGTGACACGCGAGTGACACTTCAATAATAATATTTCGTTTTACAGAAGAGGGCCATAAGAGCAATCTATGATTTAAAACCTAAAGAGTCGCTCAGACACAAATTTAAGGAAATTAATATAATATTAACTTTGGCCTCTCAATACATTTATGAAAATGTAATGTACGTACACAAAAATAAAAGTAGTTTTACAAAAATAAGTGTATAGTAATACATTCTGTAAATACTAAGAACAGACACAAGCTAGTAGTGCCAGTTAATCGACTCCACCGAGTCAGTAATTCATTCTTGTGGCAATATATAAGCTTTTACAACAAAATCCCAGAAAATATACAAAATTTGACCTACTCAAAGTTCAAAAACTTTAATAAAATACGTCTGTGTGAAAAGGGTTATTATATATTAATTATTTTATGGATGATAATAACCCCTGGGAATGAGGTGATTGCTATCAAGCTATTTATAATTTGTTTTGTGTTGTTAATTGTGTACCATACACGATTGTAGGCTGTTCTATTATTCCCGCTGGGTTTTTTGCTGGTTCTTCCCAGGACAAAGGTTTTTTTTCCGAACCAGTGGTAAAACAAAAGAATGACTTTCAATAAGTATTATTTATAAAAAAGTGTCTGTTTCTGTTTATGTTTCTGTTTCTGTCCTATGTTACCTATCTCTGCTGCCAAATACTATTGCTTTCATTGTTGTGTTCCGGTCTGAAGGGTATAGATAGCCAGTAGTTACAGGCTGTTGAGGTATTACCTATTATAATTAGTCCTCAGTGGTGACAACGCATCTGTAGCCTTTTTTGTTTCAAGTTGGCTGCAGGTGTCCATGGGCTGCAGTAGCCACTTATCATTAGACTGTAAGTTTATTTGTAAATTCAATTTAATAAAAAAACATCCTAGCTTAGTAAGAAAACTTAGTACATAGATATTTTTTTTCTGTGTTTAAGAAGAGGAAACAATTTATTTGTATATTTCAAACTAAATACATAACTGCAATTAGAATTTATATTGTTAGAAACAAAATAATTTTATAATAAAACGCTATAACTTTTTAAGTAAAATAATTTGTATTGCTGGAAATAAAATAATATAATATTAAAACGAAGTAATATCTTAACTTCACACTTTTGGTGGATTTACTGATAAAATATATAATAAGCAATTGACCGATAGTACCGTTGAAATATCATTAAAAATTAGAGGGGGCCTGTGCCCAGCAGTGGGACTTATATAGGCTGTAACTTTACCAACTTATACTTATTAAAATATCGGCTAATTTTATAAATAATTTAATTTCTTTGTGACAAAATTTTAAGCGTTACTTATTTTTAACCACGTAAAGACAAGTGTAAAGGTTATCATGAGTTTTTGAGAAATAAAAACTAGCTGCTACTATTTTAAAATATATTTATAAACAATTTTTTAAATGTTTTCCTTTTTATTTTCAGGTAAATGAAACTCATCAACGAATAAATGGGTTAAGTATAAAAAAGATTGTTGGAGAGACTGCATCGTGCATTATATAAATATATATCAGTACTTTCTATTACCACAGAATAAATAATAGTACTACGTACAGAAGTTGCACTCCTTTGATGTTGACTGCTTGCCGATGTTTTAATAGCCTACATAATTATTATTAATCAGATAAATCGCGCACGCAAGCTAAATATAACTTTATCGCTGTGCGTGGGAGTCCGTATTACTTTGCATCTTTTCCCCTTCCTACGTCACGGCGGACTTTTGTGGTTAGTAAGGGCAAAAACATGCATTGTGAAATGGTAAGTAAGTTACTTAGGTAAAGTACCTAAGTACATTCTGACTATGATCGACCATATTTCCGCTACTATGTGAGTTCTGTGATGCCCAACACATGCAACTTGCAAGGCCGTTCGTCGAGAATCGCGATGTTTGGCTCAGAAGAAATAGGTAGATAGTGTAAACAACAAATAAACCCGAAATACGATTCCTAACAGAAATGCGATCGTATTCTTCTTAGATAAAAATCTTCTAAACAAAGTTTTAATTTCAGTATTTTGTGTTATCAAAACTTAAAATATTTTAATTACAAAAGACAAGTACAGATATGTAAGTAGGTACTTGGATAGTGAAGTTTTCAACTAAGTTTTGTAATAAAGTACTTAGGTATTACTTCTGTAGTTAAATTATTACTTAATTCATTTTTCGCTATAAGTACCTATCTAACAAAAAAAATGTTCACCTTTCATTATCCTTCGGTAACTTAAAAAATCTAAATCCTTTTGTTTGCTCACTAAGCATCCATCCACGCAACAATTATACCTAGTATGAACGACGTTTTGCCATTTTAATTTATCTAATAGATAGGTAATATACATATATGTAGGTATATTTTTCTCAAATTACATTAAAACTTTTTCAACTATTTTATCCTACAATTAAATACACTAAAAACTAAACAAAAACTATTTCGACGAGTATTTCTACAAGTATTTACAAAAAACTATTTACGTAAACAGCGTTAAAAAACTTTAACATTCAATCACTTAGAACGCGCTAGCCCCGACTGCGTTCTATCCCGGGGGCGCCTCGCGATTGTAGGTAATTATTTCACGCAGGTAGCAAGAGTGGCAGAGGCCTGCTATTACTTTCAAATTTTTTATACTACTTTTATTTATTTTATCTCATCAAGCTTAGCAAATATTATAGCACAATTTATCAAGAATCATAAATAGCCCATAATTGTAATTTTAGGGCGATTTAACTGTATCCATATTTCTAGTATTACGTTCGTTTACATGATTTTATATTGATTCATATATCGTAGACCATGAGAATATAATTCTCATTTGATGACATTTGATTATTCATAAGGTCCGAACAGTTTGAAAAAGCCCAACACGAGGGGTCATTATGAAAATAATTATTAAAAATATAAAATTACCGGGATTAACGACAACTGTCTTTCACCGATTAGGCTCAACAATAAAAAGATGTGCTTTAATTAAAATAACTGTGAGTACTAACTTTGTCAAAAATACGAAATATTCACAGGTGACAACGAAGTTGGCTACAAGTGTCTATGGACTCTAGTAAACACTTACCATGAGGTGAAATGTTAGTTTGTTTGTTATTTCAGTTTTATAAAAAATACTGCGCGGGCATTGTATATAATGACGTCATTAATCACCCGGTTCTTAACACATACATCGCGGTAAAACTTTTTCATACAATGCAATTAGGATGACAAACGACCTAACTCAGCAACTGATCATATTAATGTAAGTGGATACTACAGTCCCTCTGTACATCTGCTGCCAACTAAAAACTGAAGGCTGCAGACGCATTGTCTGAAGATGCACTGAGGATTACGATAAAATGCCTCACAACCTATAATAAATAATATTAGCTCAATTTTCTTATAAGATAAGAGTGACCAACGAGGACACAGTTTGTCTGATGGTAAGTGGGTACTGTGGCCCATAGACTATATTAAAAATCAAAATGCAGATGCGTTGTCATCCTTGAGGACTAAGATGGAATGTCTCATAACCTGTGATTATACTGGCTCTCCTTCAGAACGGAACACAGCAGTGCAGATATTGCTATATGGCGGCAAAAAGGTAAGAGATTAGCAACTACCCCGACGGTCTCGTAAGCAGAAAAAGAGTTCTACCACCTACTATATACGAAGTCTTTTATATTATAGTATATATGTATAATATGATTGGGCGGTTTTCCATTCACTGACACGGCACCGGCACGGCACCGGCACGACGCCAGCACGACACCGGCACGGCACCGGTGCCGGTGCTTCATTTTCCATTGCGCTGATGCCGTTGCCGATCTACGCTCGGTTTTTGGGCAGTATTAACACTGAATTCAGTTCTACAACACGTAAACATGGTCTCGTCAAGTCATCGTATTTGTTTGTTATACATATCTCTTACATTTAAGACGAAAATATAATCAACTCAGAGAAGACAAATTTTGAATTATCTTAAAAATAAGATACTTGGAAGGAACATATTATACCCTATTTTAAAATTTTTAAATAGACTCCAAAAAATATTTCAACTACTTTCGCACGAATGAGGAGACATTTCATCATTTCACAAGTCAGTTTTAAGTCTCAATCTCAACTACCTCGACCCGCGCACACGCACACACGCACATGGCTACAATGCGTCCACTATACACATGCAGTTTTACCGGCCGGCACCGAGCGGGAAGTTTGCTGTCCCGGCACCGGTGACGGCACCGGTGGGAGTCATCGCCTTGCCAGCGCCGGCGCCGGTAAGTGGAAACACATGCCATAAATTTGCCGTTTGAAATTGTGCCGGTACTGTGCCGGTGAATGGAAAACCGCCCATTGCGTCCGACTTTCAAGAACTTTACATGCAAAGTGTGAATTTACGCATCTTAATACAGCGTCTTGGTCTTTTTTCATGAAACAGTTTTACAATATTCCTCAGATATACATTACTAATTCGACGACTATGCAAGCTTCCCAACGATTATGGTTAAGCTCGAAATTGCTAAATCGAGTCCTGTAATTGAATTTATAAATAAAATTAAACATTTTATGCAATCAACCGTATAAAAACGTTGAATCTATTGATGTCAAGCATTGTATTACTTTACAAAACATTTTATTTATAGTGAATTGTTATTTTATTGCAGAGATATTAATAAAATAACTAAATGGGATTAAACTTTATTAAATCATAATATGTTCAATGTCAAAGCAATTTTAAATACAATATAAATAATTGTTTATGCTCACTATTATTCATTTATTCTAACGAAAGACTTATTTTTTATTTATTTTTGAAAAACCATGTAATAATCTGAAATAGTATTACTAATATACTATTCCAGATTATTACATGGTTTTACAACTCAACATAAGTTTACCATTATATTTATACTAAGAAGCAAATAAATACAGAGTGATCAGGATAAATACTGCAAATTACTGGGCCCTAAGCCATTAGGCCTGTCGTAAACGGAACATGGTGTAGCGATTAATATAGGAAGTGCGCCTGTTGTAGATGTATCATTACGCAAGGAGGCAATCAGTAAATGGCGGGTTTATATGCAATTTACCCTTCATTTCATGACATAAAATATTTAATAGGCCATGTTTTCATGAATAATTTTAAAAATGCATGGATTATGAACCACATATAATATTACCAGGCTTTTCAAGTCATCTACTAGGCATTGCTCTTTCCGAGAATAGGCCAGTGAATACTACAAAGTGGTTGGTAATCACAAAGCCGTACACTGATGATGATTCCCATGCACTGATGATATCGCTTTTCACCACCAGTCTTCAAAATGCGGACATATCGTTTCAGGACGTATTTTTTATCTCATATCAATCTGTAGATCATAGAGTGTAGTGTAAGGCATATTCTCCTTTAATACCTACTTTAATAAACTAAAATAATACCTATATCATTAACTTATTTAATATTACCAGTGATAACACATAACTCTGTAATCTTTCACCGCTATTTTAATTATTATTTATTTTTTATTTTATAACACTACCTTTTTACATAAATTCATTGATTCCCTGGCCCATTAGCTAGTAAAAATGTGTTTTAGGAACCTGTTTCTCCCAGAATTTCTACACAGGGCTATTTTTCAAAGAGTAGCCAAATTTTATATTTATGTTTAAATAAATAAATTATAAATTTTTTGAAAATACGAGTATTAAGGCGTCTACTTTTATTTAAAATTATCCCAAATTGAATGTAAACTACTCTTACACGCGCTAATGTGTGTGTGATTCAATTCACGTTTTCTTTTCTCAATTTTTTGCCTACTGTTTACTTTCTTAGTGACACGCTTACTATTTATGCTTAAGCTAATAACTATATGACGCGAATTATGATTCCAATTTTCCTTTTACACTTTTAACGGGGTTAGGATCATCATAATAAATATAATAAAAAAATATATTTTTGCTTATCAACGACGTAACCGATGACTGTCCTTATTACGGCGTATATAAAAATTAGAATAAGCTATTTACCATTAAATTACGCAATAGTAGTTCCAATATCTAATATTGGTACCTCAAAATGGAATCATCATATTAAATAACCGTTTATTCACGTAAATTCAAAGTAGCGGATCGGAGCGCGAACGAGTGGCCTCACGGCATTGGAAGGTCGGATCGACTAGCGAGGTGAGGAAAACCGAGACGGTTGCTCCCGCACAGCCGAGGGCTTCCGAAGATTTCCGAACGGTGAACAATTGTAAATCGCTAGCTTGTAGCTAGCGATTTACAAATCGAGCGAAGAAATGAGCGCTCTCCTATAAAACAGAATAACGAAATTTTACGATAGTAGGTTTACCGATTTTGAACTTTTCACAGGTACAATTTCATCGTTAAAAATAACATAAATACAGTTATGCTCGCACAATAAAAGAATAATACAAACCATATTTACCTCGTATTATGTCATTTAAAAGTTTTAGTTAAAGCAACTTATTATTCAATGTAGTTCCTCCATTTTTTATATTTTTTATTATTTTGCCATGTTTCCTTCTATTTTTATATTTCCTTAGTTTTCTAGTTTTCTCTATGTTCTTTCTGGTTTATATTCGACAGTGTAGCTGAGGATAGGGAAATTTGGAATAGGGCAACGGAACCCAAGAGGTCAGCAGCTGGCCGGCTTCATGGAGAAAGAGGGACTCTTTATGATGAATTCTTTCTTCCAGAAGCAGCCCCACAGGAAGTGGACCAGGTCGAGCCCTGACGGTTCGACAAAAAATGAGATTGACTTCATTATGACGACTAGACGCCAACAGTTCAGTGATATCTCAGTGATCGCGAGAGTGAAAACTGGTAGCGATCACCGAATGGTTAGAAGCACACTGAACATAAACGTTAGCTTGGAGAGGTGTCGTCTAATGATGTCAACGCTCCGTCGCCCTCGTGCTCTAATCCAAAGTCCCGAAACCTTTCAGCTCGAGTTACAAAACCGTATTCAGTGCCTAGAAGTTTACAATGCAGTGAACGATATGAATGACAAGCTCGTGGAAACTGTCCATGCGGTCGGAGCTAAGTTTTGCAAGACCCGCCGCATAAGAACACAAAAATTCTCCTATCACACTCTTAATCTGTGTCATCGTTGGAGCCACACGCAAGCGTGAGTAACGATCCAAGAGCAAGTCTTATCCGACACTATTCCGATGATATCCCGGACGTCAGTCTGAGCGAGATTAGAATGGCTCTCCAGCACCTTAAAAACGACAAGTCCCCAGGCGAGGATGGAATTACAGCGGAGCTTCTGAAAGCGGGTGGAAATCCGGTACTTGTAGTCCTTCAGAAGCTCTTTAATTCCGTCTTCCATGGTGGCACTACTCCGGAGGTGAGGAGCAGAAGTGCGGTGGTCTTGTTTTTCAAGAAAGGCGACAATGCTCTCTTGAAGAACTACAGACCGATTTCCCTTCTGAGCCGCATCTACGTGCTGTTTTCTAGAGTCATTACGAATCGTATCGTATGCAGACTCGATGACATCTAGCCTCCCGAACAAGCCAGTTTCCGAAAAGGCTTTAGCACCATAAACCACATACATACCCTTCGGCAAATTGTACAGAAGACCGAGGAGTACAATTTGCCACTATGCCTTGCGTATGTGGACTATGAGAAAGCCTTTGATTCCGTCGAAATTTTAGCGGTGCCAAGTTGACTGTCGGTATATTGAAGTGCTGAAGTGTTTGTACAGTAGGGCAACGATGGCTATCTTATTAAAGAACCAGAGTACGAAACCTATCCAACTGCAGAGAGGTATAAGACAAGGTGACGTTATATCCCCGAAACTCTTTACCGCTGCATTGGAAGACGTCAAGCTACTGGACTGGAAAGGATACGGCATTAACATCAATGGCGAGTACGTCACTCACCTTCGATTTGCCGACGATATAGTCCTTATGGCAGAATCGCCGGAGGACGTAAGCACTATGCTCAATGACCTCAATAGTAGGCACTATTGACCAACGGATAGGTCTTAAGATGAACATGGACAAAACAAAGATCATGTATGATGTCCATGTCACACCTATGCCGGTAGTTGTTGGGAGAACTAAGCTCAAAGTTGTTGATGACTATGATTACCTAGGACAAATAGTCCAACTAGGTAAGTCGAACATGACCGAGTCAATCCGACGGATTCAACTCGGCTGGGCAGCGTTCGGGAAATTACGGTACATCTTCTCATCAGGTATACCTCAAAACTAGAAAACGGGACTCTACAACCAGTGCGTGTTGCCAGTGATGACTTATGGAACTGAGACGTGGTCCTTCACTGTTCGCCGTATGAGGAAGCTCAAGGTCGCTCAGCGAGCTATGGATCGGACTATGCTCGGAGTTTCTCTGCGTGATAAACTTAGAAATAAGGATATCCGCAGTAGAACCAGAGTGACCGACATAGCCCAACGAAATAGTAAGCTGAAGTGGCAATGGGCCGGCCATATAGCTCGAAGAACCGACAACCGATGGGGAAAAATGTTCTCGAGTGGCAGCCTCGTACAGGTAGGCGAAGTATAGGGCAATCTCCACTAGATGGAGTGACGACCTGGTAAGACATACAGGAATTTGATGGATGCAGGTAGCTCAGGACCGTCCATTGAAGCATTCATTGGGGGAGGCCTATATTCAGCAGTGGACTTGTGAAGAGCTGTAATGATGATGATGATGATGATGATTCAGTAGTGTGTGTACACGTATTAAGCGGCAATTCATCCATGGTTAATGGAGCTGGTTATACTATAAGTAATTTAATTGTTTAATTTATAAAGTAAGTCGTTAGTATAATTGTTTGTTGTTATAAATAAAGAAAAGATAAGACTATAAAATGGCGGGTATTGTTTGAACACTCCGTGCTTTTGGCATGGTAAGCTGTATGTTTGCTATTCGAGAATATCAAGCACCCAAAACTTACACGTCTTTGCGGAAATAAAAGGTAAACTGTCTTTTCGAATTAATGTCGTTTTCCAACCACCTAGCAAGCGAAGCTGCAAGCAAAACCTATTTGAAAAATAATTTAACATTTACGTATTCTTCAAAACAATTTTTATGGAAAAATAAATAAAATAAAATTCAACACGTCTGCAATGTCCCAGCGGATATACGGGACACATTTTGAAGACATGTTATACACCTTTTGGAATTTAGTGCATATTCCACTGTACTTCAGTAAATTTTCAATTCGTTATAACAAAATTTTATTTACGTTACAAATTTTGCGACTTTGTACAAGTTTTATTTAGTTTATTCTTTTATTTAACTATTTTATACATAAAGTTTGTGTTTTTGCAAATGTTATCAGAAGTGTATTTAATTCAAGTATTCTAGAGAATACGTAATCATTCCATATACTGTCGGGTTCTTTTAGGTAGGATTATAAAATATTTCTCATAGAATAAGGGTAACAAATGAGCACACAGTCCACCTACCTATAGTACGCATAGTAAGTGGATACTGTGGCCCATCAACTTCACCTACCTTCGATTAAGAATCAAAATGCATATGCGTTGTCGCTCTTGAGGGCTTAAATAGAATGCCTGAAAAGTTTTTCCGGATATCTACACTCACAATAAGAAACACAGCTGCATTAACTTGCTAGATTTTTTAGTCATTATTAGGAAGACGCTGCCTTACCATCTCCTGGTTTGTTTCCCACTGTTGCCTCCTACGACACCCACTGGATGATATGGGGAAATGCACCAAGTCGTTACTCTTATATGTAGTGTGGGATGCCCCACACTTCGCTTACCTTATTCAAGAACCTAATAATATATGTACCTATCATGAAAAAAAAATTAACAAAAGGCAATATAATGCTACTGTGATGAAAACGATTTCAAGCAATTTCTTAAATATATATTAATGTAATTTCTAATTATACCAAGATCTGTTTCTTTATCATTCTAATTCCTTACCTTAAAATAATAAAGGTATTCATTACCTTGGAGCGGATCGCGAGTTACGCTCGTACTTAGCCAGTCTTGTTTGATGCTTTCATTATGACGATTTTCTTTATGAGCTCGTCTAGAATTTTAAAAGGTACGATTGTATTTAAGAGTACTTTTGAGTTATGGCTTGAGGATAAAATATTCAAGTGAGTGTTTTTATTTTTATTTAACAATAGCTTTGGTTTTAATTAAAAGCCTTTACCATAGCATACTTATCTCAAAAAATAATATTTTACATTTGTATTAATTTCATTCTTGGGAAAAGAAAGGCACGTAATACTTAACATGCTTTTTAGTATTTATTAACGTAACATGATATCATGTTTTTTACACAAGACGAAAGGAGATGCAACTCAGATGATAATAAATGCATATCGCCGCCCATGAAAAACTGCAACAACATGGGAAATACACATGCATTGCCAGCTTTCTAATCAGGCTTAGACTCTTTTCTTGTAGGTCCCTAAGTCATATCGGACCGGGAAATCGTTGGTGGCAGTCGATTCAACAAGAAAACCGTACTAGGAAGGAAACTTCTGGTAAATCGTACAGTAGTGGACCTCCCAGCATCCAGATTGGGGAATGCAACATAAGGCGCTGCGATGCCAGTGAATCAAGCCGTTCAGAAATAACTCTGTCTCGTCGGTGATTCGGACTGCTTTTCATTGGATGCGATCAAGAGGAAGGTATTAGTACTGGATTACCTGGCCAAAAGATTAGAACAGTATTACATGTGTGGCCGAACTTACACTTTGTAAAGTTGCAAGTAGTGTACCGAAATACTGCCCCGTTCTACTGAACACTCCATACTTTTTAGAGACCACTTTGGCCTTCCTTTCTAAATAACCGCGTAGCTGAATGTCACTTGATATCTCGAGGCTGAGGATTCCGATGTTGACTGAGGCAACTTTTTGGGAATGTCCTGAAATTGAGGAGACAGGAGAGTTCTTGTTAGCGGTAAACGACAAACGAGTGTTTTCTGAGGATTAAACCGGGCTAGATTTAATCACCCCTCATCCGGGGACTTTACTTAATAAGACACTCGACTTCAGACTTTACGTGGGTGTCATAAGAGGCGACAAAGGAAATCAAATCAGGAGATGGGCCGCAGCGTCTTCTTACTAAGACGAAAAATAAAAAAACTGCGGTTGCCAACCTGTTTGCCAAGCGTTGCAACTATGGCAAATATCTCCTTATGAGGCAATCGATGGGGGAGGTCTATGTTCAGCAGTGGACTTACAGCCTATTGTAACGATAACGGAACGAAGTTCGGTCGGTACTAGGCAAAACGTGATAAACCAGCATTAAAAATTAAAAATTTACAATGTTATTGTTGCCGGCGGGGATTGTACGCGGGTTGCTCGCGTACTGTGAAATTTATTGCGAGCTCACCCCTAAATTATCATAGCTACTACGACTATACTGTACTTATAAAACTAGGTAATTACAAACGAAAATATGTAAAATTAATAAACTAAGGTTGTTCAATAAATGGGATACAACGGATGAGTAAAATTCGCTCACACTCGATAATTTGAGCTTGCGTTAATTATGCGGGAAATCAGCGTGTTTCAGCTTTGTTTTTGTTAAAATTACGGGATTTAAATTTTAGGTGGGAATATGGATAACAGGCGAACTTCACCACCGCTTTTTATTCAGGATGTAAATAAGCACATACGACCTTCTTCTCTAATTGAATTCTGCATTCATATGACGCAATGCATTCTTCTGACTGACGATCCGCTACACGCGAAAAATCAACCCAAATTTGCATAAAACAAATTCTATAGAGTGTTGAGGCTATAGTAATATCTTATTCATATTTTTATTGCTTGGTGGCGGCATAAAATAATTCATCACCCTCTTTTGTCCCGAGGGTGTCATAAGAAACGGCTATGGAAAATGCATAAAAGAAGAAGAAGTCCCGCTTACGCCGTTAAGCCTTACTTTTAACACCCAGATTGGCGACAGCCAGTAGTGCAAATGCTGCAAGAGGTTTGTCACTGTAATCGGCAATCCGCCTCCCATGGGTGACATTTAAAGAAAATCCTCCCTATGACGGGTGAGGCTCATGTCTAGAAGAAGACCTCTACGGACTGATGAAGAATAAGAAAGATACATATTGATATGAGCTTGATAAGAATAATAATAGCAATTTTAAATTTGTTTCAACATTCACCCTACCGAATGTCTAATGCTATATAATGTCTGCTAATGCCATGTAGTGGCGGTGTAAGAATACCCACAACCCCATATTGTCCCGTCGGTTTCATAAGATGCAATAGAGGGAAACTGAAACAGGAGACGGGCAGCAGCATCTTCCTGAAAAGAAATTAAAATTACAAAAACTGCGGTTACCAATTTTGCCAAGCGTGGCACTTTACCGTTTCCTAACCTGGTTAACTTGGTTTATCCTTGGTTTTGTATTTAAGTTATGTTTTATTTTTATTTTATACTAGTAAAGTAGCAGGTATCGCTATGAGTTGCGCTCGTAATTTGGCCCGGACTTTTACCGAATAAATTAATAAAATATTATCAACTCGACCACGGAATTTCCTATCAGGTATAGATTTTGTGACTTTTTTTGGCACCAAACCAACGTTGCGAATTTGAGTAATTTTGTCTAAATACAAAATTTGTTCCACCATCTCTACCCAACCAACTACTCTATATCATCCCAAGAGTGTCGTTAGAGGTGTCAGAGAGAAATAAAACAGGAGATTAACAGCAGTATCTTCCTACTCATAAGAAAAATAATAGAAAACTGCAGTTGTGGACCCGCATGCCAAGCGTGGTAACTTTGGAAAATATGAGACTATGGGAAACACCTATGTTAGGCAAACTGATTTTGGGTGACAAACGAGCACACAGTCCACCTGATGGTAAGTGAAAGCTGTCCAAAAGCCCATAGAAATCTACATTTATCCTCGATTAAAAATCAAAATGCAGATTGACAGAATGCGTTGTCACCCCTGAGGACCAAGGTTGAATGCCTCGTTTCTAGTAAAAAAGAGTCTCCGGTTCTCTACTTTTTAGGACCACGCTCTCACAGAATACCAGCGTAAAATAGCAGCTTAAACCTTTCGCTGTCCCGTGCACTACATATAGGTCACTGCTATTGTCTTACTATTGTGTTTGATAACCGGACAGTGAAAGTGTTAATGCGACTGTGATTCGTATGGTGAGTGTAGAGAACCGGAGACCCTTTTTACTCTACCCTTTATTTTATGGATACGAGGAGTTCCATCTTATTCCACAGCGGTGAGAACACATGACGTCTATGATTGATTCTTAATCGATGATAGATCTATATGACTATGAGCCACAGCAACTACTTACTTCCAGATGGACTGTGTGCACGTTTGTCACCTCATAATATAAAAATAGCGTCCGACGGACCGCTAACTAGAAAGTCGAGAGCTCTAATCCCCCATTCAACTACTGGCATTAACTTCTAATACAAGCATTTTAAGCTAAATTTGAATCGTTTCGGGAATATTATTAACGTTGTTTTATCCTATGTATAAAAAATTACGCCTTTACTTATTTTTTGTTATTTACATAAAGAAATAGAAAATGGCAAAAGTACTTCATTATGACGACGGCGACGGGTGCCAAACAGTTTATTTATTCAAACCTCAATCTACGCTTTTTCTCTGTGATATTGAATAAGAAATGCCAAAGAAACATTGCAGGTCATGTCATCACACTTTTATGTTACACAAAAAATAAAATTTAGAATACAATAAAGCGACGATCATCATCAAGGTCATCGTCATTGTTACAGCCCCTAATTAATAGAATCAGGCGTTACAAGATGTTAAAAAATTAATTAG
This sequence comes from Parnassius orleans, assembly GCA_029286625.1. Taxonomy (NCBI): domain Eukaryota; kingdom Metazoa; phylum Arthropoda; class Insecta; order Lepidoptera; family Papilionidae; genus Parnassius; species Parnassius orleans. The sequence goes on along the minus strand of JAGSMP010000162.1, from coordinate 985,708 downwards.
TCAGATCAGCGCGTAATAAAATATAATGATGTGTCTTACCTAGTTTGAAGAGCACCTCCCGCCACACCTCAATTGCGAGCACTATCCTCGTGACAACTAACTCCAATACCACTACACCCAACACCACTAAACTAGGAAAAACATACCACCGTCGATAATACGACACGTGTTTCGCCCCTAACTAAACATCCTCGAGTGAATTAGACTCTGCGGTGGCTAACGTAGCAAACGGTTAGCGGTATAATAATAGAATGTCCTCCATACAAAATTTCGGTCCCGATGACCAGTCTCAACGGCAATCACAGGTGCGCTCTCTATTCCAACACTCTCATAGTTCGATGGGATCGCTATTGGACACGACCGGGGAGAGATCAGGTGCAGGATCAACGACTTCACGTGCTTTTTGAGGCACGAGGGTGAAACACCACCAACTTCCTGACTCGAGGCAGCTACTAAGAATTTATGGATAGAAAAACCCAATAACTAATTTCAGTCCGACCCGGGCTTCGAAACTGGGACCACATGACCATCAGTTGTGCTTACGATCCTAGATCAACGAAGCAGGTAACAAAGTAAAATTAAGTATAGTTACAGCCTATATACGTCCCACTGTTAGGCACTGTTGGGCCTCCTCTCATTTCTCAGAGGGTTATGGAAGCAGTTCGTGCACTAGAGTAATCCAGTGCACGTTAGCAGCATCTACATATATGTTTTCAAAATATTTTTGTACAAGGTAGAGCCATGCTGCAGCTACTCGTATATTACTGGTGTAGTTGTTGCACGAATGGGTCGGCTCGACTGGGGAAAGGCCACGCTCTCACAGAATACCAGCGTAAAATAGCAGCTTAACGCTGCTGTGTTTCGAACAACGAGGCATTCCATCTTAGTCCTCACGGGTGATAACGTATCTGTATTTTGATTCGTCATCGAGGATAGATGTAGATGTCTATAGGCCACAGTTTGTTACCCTTATCCTATAAAAAATCCTTACTTTTATTCCATAATATTACGTTAAGTATTTTCTTAATTTTCGCGTTCAGGTAAAATAAGATTTTTTTCTTCATATTTCATCCTCCCTTTCAAACTGTATTCATACACAATTTATCTACAATATATCATTCATATTCCTATTACCTATTGAAATGGAAATTTGCAAAGTCCCTACTCCTTCTTATTAAAAATACTAACGACCCGCCCCAGTTTCGCCTGAATAAACTTTATTAATGTGGCGTTATTTAAATTTAACATAACCAACGAAAAAATCTTCAAGTTTTTCTGAAAAAAATAACTTAGATCCCTCTTGGTATTGGTATCTATCTGTTCGCAGAGTTTCATCACAATCGGTTCAGCCATTCCGAAGATTAGTAGGATAGACAAACAGAAAAGCAGCAAAATATATACATAGCATGCAAATAATAATAGCTTAAGCAGTTATTCAACATAAAAAATAATTCATTATTACAGACAGACACTTCAATATTATTTATATGTTTAGATAATATATTTTTCCGGTTTAAATAAGATTATTCTCGATTAGGCATCAAAATGCAAATGCCTTGTCAACCCCAAGGATTATGATCGAATACCTCGTTAATGGTAAAAAAAAAGTTATACATTTCTTACCATTACTTCGATTATGACACTATGTTTTATAAGTATAATTACAAATACGTAGGAAATACGGAGGAAATATAGCACCTTAAATTCCCCGAAGTAGTTCATTATAACGAGGGTATGTACAAAGAAACTCTCTGCTTCCGAATAATGTCAATTAAGACGTTCCGACGGAAAGCTTGCCAGTAATTTTTCGGTCGTCAAATCCGCTAAAGTCTCAGTTTCAAGATTAAAACATGCATTCCTTTGTCTCTGGTTCTGTCGACAAGTATTCTTATTCGAGGTAGCTACTACCTTTAGACAAATTTAGTGATTCAAAAATGAGTAGAACTTACAGAAAGTGTAATTCACGTCACGGATTTTTTTTACTTGATGGTAATCGTAAATAAAAAACTTCATTGTAACTTCAGCTCATGGATAGCCCAAACAAGGAATACTTAATTTTATAAGTGGTAGAGCTATGCTGCTCCTATATTATAGTTCTAGCACGAATAGGTACGCTCAACCGAGGAAAGACCACACCGTCGCAGAATATCAGTGCGAAGTAGCAGCTTCATGCTGTTTTGGTTTTGTTTTTGTTTGTAACTTCTATAAAATAAAAAAGGACGGCCGCAGTTAGTTCTAAAACACAGTATCTATCTTTAAAATATGAAAAGGAAACATAAATTATAATGGCGGCTCCGTGGCGCAGTAGCTTAGCAGTGAGTTTCGCGGGATCGAATCCCGCACGGAACAAGTATTTGCATGGTCTACAAATAATTGTTCCGGGTCTGAATGTTTGTCCTTGTAAAATTTATGTATGTCAACTGCCCCCACGATACAGGAGAAAATCTTAGTGTGGAGGTTACATTTTTTTAAAAGAAATAAAAAAAAATTATCACATTGTATTCCTGTTCACTTAACCTTTGGGCGGGAAAAGAACCAGTTGTCTTGTCAATTTAATGTTTAATTTGCAACGCGACTTTGGCTTTTTAAAGTTATTTTTGAAGATTGTTCTACAAAATTAAAACATTAAAAAAAATACGGTTGACCCTACAGGCCATCCCTGGAACCTCCCACTAATTTCAAATGTAAAGCGCTCCAAATTTCACCTATTATGACGTTACATCATATTTTATTACATCAAAAACGATCTGAGAAGAAATTTCAGTTATTTGAAAAAATACTTTTCGAAATTTTTGTTAACGATTTCTCTTCAACGCCTCAACCGATTTCAATGCGGTTTGCATTAATCGACGGCGTGTTTCGAGTTCACACACACACACATACATACACACACACACACACACACACACACACACACACACACACACACACACACACACACATACACACACACACACACACGCACGTACGCACGCATTCAAACACACATACACACACACACACACTCTCTCACAGACACACACACACACACACACACACACACACACACACACACACACACACACACACACACACACACAAACACACATACGTACAGACATAGTGAAATCCTCGTAGGAATATACTTTTCGAAATTTTTGTTAACGATTTCTCTTCAACGCCTCAACCGATTTCAATGCGGTTTGCATTAATCGACGGCGTGTTTCGAGTTCACACACACACACACACACACACACACACACACACACACACACACACACACACACACATACACACACACACACACACACACACACGCACATGCACGCATTCAAACACACATACACACACACGCACACTCACACACTCACACTCACAGACACACAAACACACACACAAACACACACTCACAGACACACAAACACACACATACAGACATAATGAAATCCTCGTAGGAATAGTCACAATAGCTTCCTAGGACCTCAAAAAGTCGAGATCTGATGAAACATCGATTTTCGAAAACTGGGGTGAAACCAATAACTTCCCGATTTTTTGAAAATCATTGATTTCATAGCGGGAAGTTAAAAACAAGTTATACTAGTATACTTTTTTTATTAATTTATAGTTTCTTAATAAATAAATACCCTGTCCGTGTATTACTATATTTATTTAATACTATTACATAATTAGTAAAAAAAATAATACTACAAATTTTAAAAAAAATATTATGTATTTTAAATAACAATTGGTTCCCGTTTCACATAAAAAATGGAATTTCACCAGAGGCAATCGAGAGCCGCGTTATAATATGAAGCCGTGGTAGCTCAGATGGTTAGCGCTCGCTGTAAATTTGACAGTACGCGAGCAACCCGGGTTCGATCCCCACCGGCACCAATAAAATTGTTAATTGCAATTTCAAGTGCTGATTTACCACGTGCTCGGCGGTGAAGGAAAATAAAAAAAAAATATTTCGAAGACATATGAAGTTCACTAACACGCATTGGGGCAGCGCGGCGGACAATTCCTTGCCCTCTCAGAAATGAGAGGAGGCCTTTGCCCAGCAGTGATGTTTGTAGGCTGTAACTATAACTTTAACTAGTATAATATTATAAATAATTTAAAATCAAATTTAAGTTAAATTACATTCAAATCAGTGAGTTTACACACTTTAGTTTACATTAATATTATAAACATATGTGTTTAAACAAGATTTAAGAACTTACTTGCATCACCCTACAGCTCAACTTAGCTTACAAGTGAATATCTATATACACATTTGAAGAAATTATCACATAATGGCAAATGTCACTAAGGTTGATCTGATGCAGAAGGAACTTGAAGTTAGCTGGATGCAAAAGATGACAGAGTTTGAAAAACGCTTGAAAGCTGCATTAGTCCCATCCAATCCAACTTTGGTCCAGCTAAGTGAGGAATTTCATGCTTTTAAAGACCTAGTGAGTAACATGTTTAGTCTTCTGCAGCAACAATTTCAAAGGTGTACTAATGCAGTTGATGAAATAGATATGCGACAAAGGCGCAAGGTGCTTCTTTTTAATGGTATTCCTGAAGAGCCTGGATTAAATGAGGAACAAGAGGTACTTGCACTTATTAATAATAAAATGGGCCTTTCACATATAAGCAAGTCTTCTTTGAAACGCTGCCATCGATTGGGAGCTCCGGGAAGTGATCGGGTAAGAGCTGTACTTGTCCATTTTCATAATCATGATACTAAATCCGAAGTCTGGAGATCTAAGGCTAAATTAAAGAATACATCATACACGGTATCGGAGTTTCTTACTAAAATGCGACAGAGTACATATAAGAAGGCTCGCAGACATTTCGGGATGAAGAATGTTTGGACTCTTGATGGAACTATAAACATTAAGCTTCCTGATAGTACCCGCATAAAAATTTTCACTGAGGAAGAGTTTGATATCCTTCTTACTAAATGGCCCCAGCCTAGTTCCACGTCTGACACTGTGCAGCAAGGCCCATTAGAACCCAGTTGTCAGCAAGATGGGGTCAGGCGTAAACAAGTCATCCAGGCGGTTCAAAGTGTGGAAAGCAAGAAGACACGTCGTGTGGTGCCCAAAAAATAATTCCACTGTCGTTGGTAGTTTGTGTATTGTATCTTTGTATCTTAAGTTAATTTTTTTTTTGGTTGTTTCGTTGTTTGTTGTCATTATCAGTTATCATTAGTTGAAGGTAATTGTATTATTTACGTTTAGCTGATTACACATATGTACTTAACAAGTTCTACTTTAAAGGGCAGTATACATTATACAATATGCAATAATAACGTTTATGTCAAATGTCAAAAAAAGGTGCAAAATCAACTGAAGATCTGACAGCACATAGAGTGTATTTTTTTATAACTGGCTTTACAGCTCTGGGTTCTAGCTCTTCTGAGCTTGAAGTTAGAATGTATAATTATCCTTCATAGTACACTGCTTCACAATAATATTAATCTTGTATGTCGAAACTTAATAATCCATAATATTAATCTTGTATGTCAAAACTTAATAATTTTGTGTTCCTTTTGTATTGTACCTACTTGCTGCATTGTTGGCAACTTTTTGTTTTTGTGTCACACTGTAAAATACTTTAAGGTTTTTTTTGCTATACTGTTTACAACTGGATAATTTCGTTGTTAAGTAATATTCATTAAATTATCTTGTTACTTTAGTCACTAAACTAACTAGATTAATCTTTAACATTAGTGGTCTTGTTTAGCTTGATCAAGTAGTCTTAGTTTGTGTTGATTACCTTTTCTTATTATTATTATCATTGTATATTTTATTCATTATGTTTTTGCAATCAATCAACTGTTGGGTGATATATATAAATTGAGTCGTTTTTAGTTAGTTTAAGTAATTTATATTCTGTGTTATATAAGTATTTTATAACATATTCTTCTATATTTATCATATATTATTATTAATGTCAGTTACGTCGGATGATGAATCTTTTATTCTGCACATGATTCAGATGTCTTGTTCGAGTCTTGTAATCATACTAATAGCTTGCCCTCCTCCGTGATGAGCTTGTTGATTTACTTACTCCTTGTGAAAAATTTCTTAATGTATGTCATGTTAATGCTCAGAGCATACCGGGTCATTACTCTTATTTTGAAGAAGTTTTTCTATAGATTGTGTTCATGCAATTTTAGTATCAGAAAGTTGGCTAAAGCCATCATTAATGTCCAGCTTGTATCCTCTAAATAACTTTGTTCTTGTGCGTAATGACCGGACTGAAAAATGAAGTGGAGGTGTTGCCATATACCTGAGCAAATATTCCTTATAAAATAATTTTAGCTTCACCATCTCCTTATTCTGCCTCGTTGGAGTTTCTGTTTCTGGAAATCGTTATCAAAGGTGTAAGGGCAATTCTTGGGGTAGTATACTGTCCACCTGCTATTAACTTTTCAACTTTTGAAAGCGCTCTCTCTACCATTTCATCTGAGTACACGCACTGCATAATAATGGTGATTTCAATACTGATTTCTTGAGAAATTCTTCTCGTTCTCAAAATTTCGGTCAGTCATAGAGTTAGTCGATCTCCACATTCTCCCTTAGAGGCAACTCACCACAACTTTGACACTGATGACTCATGGATTGATCATATTATCACGGCTTCTCCTGATTATGTTATTAAGCACGGACAACTATCGGCTCCTGCTTTTTCACGACATGACCTTATATATATCATATAAGCTTGTTTCTCCTAAGCACAATCCCGCAGTACTATATATATTCGTAATTTCGCTAAAATGGATTATGATAAACTTAAAAGTGACGCATATCGTATGGACTTAACCTCTGTTTTTAAATCAACTTCTATTGACGACAAAGTCTCCATACTTAATAATATAGTTCTTAGTCTGTATAACAAACATGCTCCTAAACATCAAGTAAGTAAAGCGTCCACCAGCCCCGTGGATGACTAGGGCCGTAAAGGTGGCAATGACCAGGCGAGGTCGAGCATTTGTGAAATTTAGAAGCATCGTACTCAGGAGAGCTGGGATTGCTACAAAATGCTAAGAAACAGATGCAATCAGATGGTACGAAATGCTAAACGCCGTTATATCCATAGTAATATTACAAATTCTTCGACCGCCGATGTGTGGAAATTTCTGAAAACATTAGGTATTAGTAAGGCCGTTACATCTGATCATGGTCCATCAATCACTCTGGATGAAATAAATCATCATTTTATTGCTACTTCTCCTTTTGATCCCACAGTTCGTTCTACAACAATAGTTTCCATTCAATCCATGCCTTCGCCTCCTATTCCTTTTTTTCACTTTTTACCTGTGACTGTGGATGAGATTCAGAAATCAGTATTAGCTATTAAATCCAAGGCTGTGGGTTGCGATGAGGTTAGTAAGGTTATGATATCCATGATCCTTGAGTGCCTTTTACCTGCAATCACACATATCGTAAACTATTCCCTTGACTCAGGCCAATATCCTACTCAGTGGAAAAAAGCATTTGTGCGACCACTTCCTACTCATTACCTACCCATTTTCGACCAATTTCAATTTTGCCATACCTATCTAAAGTTCTGGAAGCCTGTGTTCACAAGCAAATCTCTATGTTCATAACCAAACATAACCTGCTGAATAAATATCAGTCAGGCTTTCGCGCAGGTCACAGTACTACCACTGCCTTGATAAAAGTCACAGATGACATTCGAATGGGAATGGATGAGCAGAAGCTTACAGTGGTAGTGCTTGTTGATTTTTCAAATGCTTTTAACACAGTCGACCACGATATCCTTATAGCCTTCCTAGCTAATCTTAAATTCTCAATCCCAGCTTTGGAATGGTTTTCATCCTATCTTCGCGGCCGCCAGCAGTCAGTTCGATTAGGACAAGAGTCCTCAACATGGGCTGACATTGAAACAGGCGTGCTGCAAGGCGGAATACTTTCTCCTATAATGTTTTCTCTATTTATAAATTCTATCACTTCAGTTCTCAACTGTTCGTACCATCTGTATGCAGATGATCTTCAGCTCTATGTGCAATCTAGTGTAAATGATCTTAATGATAATATTAACAAAATCAACCACAACCTTGATGTCATAAGAGATTGGTCGTACAGACATGGTGTTTCAGTTAACCCATCCAAATGTAAAGTAATGGTTATAGGTAGTAGCAGAATATTAGCCAAGATTAATAACGATGATCTTTCTCCCGTATTTTACAATGGAACGTTGCTGCCATTTTGTAAATCTCTAGAAAAATCTTGGCTTACATATGGACCATACCTTAAGCTGGGAGTTCAAGTTGCTGAAATAAGCCGTAAAGTTACTGCCACCTTACGTTCTCTTTGCCGTCTCAAAACTTTCTGCCTTTTAAAACTAAACTTTTACTTATCCAGACTTTGATATTACCATTATTGATTATGCGGATGTGTGTTACCCAGATCTATCTCAATATCTTCTCGATAAGTTGGAGCGCTTTCTTAACAATTGCATTAGGTTCATTTTCGGCTTACGTAAGTATGACCATGTTTCCCAGTACCGTTCTAAGCTTAAATGGCTTTCTATTCGTCAAAGGCGTAGCTCCCGAATTTTACTATATTCAATTTTAAATGACCCAAGTTCTCCTTCTTATCTTAAGGATAACTTTCAGTACCAATATTCCACTCACGATAGAGTTCTCCGTCCCCAAAATAGTCTTAAAATTCATTCCACCACATAAGAGTGGTTTCTTTAATTCCTCTTTTACTGTGCAGTCCATACTGCTCTGGAATGCCCTACCTGTTCATATAAAAAAAACAGTAACAAACATTATTTTAAAAGACTAGTTCGAGAATTCTTTAACAGGAATTGATTTATCCGACTTCTTTTTCTCTCTTTCGCTTTGTAATTGATATTTTGTATAATATGTATTTTAATATGCATCATGTTTTTTATTTTTATATTATATTATTTTATATTTATTTAAAGATTTTGTATATATAAGTATCCGTTTATATATTTACTATTCATTCTTTCTTTATTACAAAGTAGATATTAAGTTTGTATATTTTAAAAATATTTTATTTATTTGCATTTTGTTGTTAGATATAATCTTTTTACTTATTTATTAATTTATGGAGTGATTTTTACACCTGCCACAGCTTCTCAAATCATCCAGGGTTGACTGGTAGAGAATGCCACAAGGCATTAAGTCCGCCTTATATCCCTTAGTATAAGGTAGATGTAAAAAGATTAAATAAAAATATTAGATTTTTAGGCAAATTATTTATAAAAGTAAATCATTCTTTTTTAAATTTTATGACTTCCTCCCAGTTCCATTGTGGAGACTTAGATGTATGCCCATTATTGTCATCTGATAATGTTCCTTATTCAATTTGTCGTACAAAAGATCCCGAATAAAAGCCTAAATGAAAAAGTTGCTTGTTACTCGTCATCCCTACAGCGCCGCGCCGTCCGAAATGAAGTCTTTTCAGTCATTGTGGCGTTGCAATAATGAAAAAAATGAAATACTAAAGTCATGGTTCACGCCTTAATTTGGTCGCTTTAATTCGTAAGATAATTTAGGATAGCTACTGTAGTATATCTTGTCTTCGCTATTTTGACCATTTTTAAATTACCATTTGGTAGTTTTTAAATGAAATAAAATAAAATAAAAAAAACATTTCCAAATGAAAAAAAATAACTTTAACAGGAGCACAAACGGTGAAAGAAACTGCACGCAATATCCTCTTTTTTTGAATTTTTACAATTAATATTATTGCAACAGTATAATTAGGTCCTTACATATGAAATTGGCGTTTTGTACGGGAGGAATATAAAGTCATTTTTTTTTTGTAAAATATAATATTTAATTAATCAAAGTATGCACCGTTGTTATCTTTGCACTTTGCCATCTCACAGGTAGTTCATGGATCCCTTTACTAAAAAAAACCATGGGGCGAGAATCAATAAACTCTTTGAAGGCGGTTTGGACTGCCGCATCAGGTTAATTTTTTCCTTGTAAGTTGTCAAATTTAGGAAAAATGGTAATCTGTTGGAACAAGGTCCAGGGAGTACGGTGGATGTCGCCTATTCAATTGTAGCTCATCTAACTTAGTGGTTGTTTATTGTGCAGTGTGTGGTCTTGCGTTGTCGTGAAGCAGCAGTGGCCTGGAGCGATTGACCAATCTCAGTTGTTTAGCAGCTAGTTCTTCCTTCATGGTTTGCAGTTGCTGACAATAGATATCTGCCGTAATCGTTTGGCCAGATTTTAGAAAACTATAGTGAACGACACCGGCGCTAGTCCACCAAATACTCACAAGTAACTTTTTCTGACTCAATTTTCGTTTAGGACAGGATTTGGCTGGGTCTCCAGGGTTCAGCCATTGCGACGAGCGCTTCTGATTATCGTACAGTATCCACTTTTCATCACAAGTAATGATTAGATTTAAAATCCCTTCATTATTGTGTCAGTTGAGCAAAGTAACACAGCAGTCGACGCGTGTTTGCAAGTTCGATTCACTCAATTCATGAGGTACCCATCGTTCAAGTTTTTACTTTCCGATTTGCTCCAAGTGAATTAATACAGTTTATCACTTACCCCGAAGCCTGCAGCTATCTCTGAAGCGCTTTGTGATGGATCCGCTTCCACAATAGCCTTTAATTTTTCATTTTCCACTTTGGTCTCCGGCCGTCCACGGGGTTGGTTCTGAAGGTCGAAATTTCCATAACGAAAACGTTGAAACCAAAAACGTACCGTGCTTTCTTTTGCGACACCAGCGCCGTACACATCATTAATCGTTCGAGCTATTTCTACAGCACTGGTGCCACGGTAGAACTCGTACTCGTTAATATATCAATATTTCATGTTTTTCATTGTGTTGTAATAAACGACGCCAAAGAATAAAGTAATGAGGAAAAAACAAATGAATTACTTGAATAAATGAATCAAATGAATAAACAAATGNGTTTTCAAAACTCAAATGTACCAGCCAAATGAATTTTTAAATTTGAATTTGGAATTCTTAACCAAAGAGGAGATATTTCAGATCAAAGTGGTCAGTACGATAAAACGCTAATTTCATATGTAAGGACCTAATAATTGACAAGGTATTGTTGACCAATTGTCATCCACGGCTACTTCTTTTGAATAATCAAAAACTTCAACTATGCAGGAAATATAATAGTTATTTTTATTGAAAATGGGACAAAAGAGTACCAAAGAGTTATAACCACATGTAGGTATATGTACACAAAGGACTTCTGGGTAGGTGTATTGCCGGTCTTTTAATTAAAAGAGTCCGGAAAAACTACCAGTAAAAGCAAATTCTACAATTTGTTTGAACGTGACGAGGGCGTGTTAAGAAATTCGTAGTTAAACGCACGGTGAAATTGCCAACCATTAAGATGATGTGGAAGGTACTTAACCCTATTAATTTTAGCATTAGATTACGTTAGCGAACCATATAGATTTGTTGTTAGACTTGAGGATTAAGATAAGATATATTATACAGTAAGAGAGTTTCCGGTTTTTATCACTTATGCTGCTATTTTACCATGTATTCTGTGCGAGCATGGTTCTTCCCCGGTTGAACCAACCCATTAATACTGCAACACTGCAGCATGGCTATACTACGTATAAGTATGACGGCATGTGGCAACTATCACGCCACCAAACATTTTAAAGGAAATTAAAACTTATCTTTAATAGCAATAACATTCTAGTCAATTTAATAATTGTTTGTACGATGTTTCATTTTTCTTTTGAAGACTTAACAAAAAAACTATAATAGAGACTGAGGACGAATCACAAACAATTCTATTATTCAGCCCTCAGGCTCCACTTCATTAACTGGAAAATTGAACAAGGGATGAAAAAGAAACAATGAAAAGGATACGAATGGATAATTGAGGCAGGGTACATATTATATAAGAAATAATTAAAATAGTCGTTCCAATTTTAAACCTTGTAATAGATTTCCGTGAGGTTTATTTTTTATTTTGATTTAACTAATTAATTTAACTATAAATTCTGGTAAATTAAATTTAATTAATTTATAAATTTTAACAATGCCCATTGCACGCTCCTCCTATCCGGAGAATCCATCACACCATTTCGTCTCGTGTGTGGTCGTAAAAGGTGACTATGGGATGTGATTTATGGCGATCTCTCTATTATCAAGTTTTAATATTTTATTAAACAAAAACTGTTTAAATAGTTTGTAAAAAGGGTTATTATAAAATAAATGAATGCATGAATGATAATGAATGTGGAAATGAGGTGATCGGAATGAGGTAGTCGCTTACAATCTAATTCTTAAATAAGTTATATAAGTAGTTTGTACAGCCTGTGTTTTATTGCATAATTTTACTTTGAACATCCCGTTGGGTTTTTTGCTGGTTCTTCTTAGGACAGAGGTCTTTTTCGTACCAGTGGCAAAACTAAAAATAAAAATAACTTTATGTATGATACGCAATATCCTGATGTCAAATTCTTGCAAAAGAACACTTCAAGACACTGTTTGCGTAGATCGAACGAAAAATGAATTATAATAAGCTAAAGGTAGTCCGAATTAACCATTAAGACTTCAAACACTGCAGTCCCCACCATGAACATGGATGTTGCTTGCAAAGCACCACAAACATCGAGAATTAAAAATAAGTGGGATTTAACGTGACGAGGTTGTTCAAGTCTTTTATCCGCCTTTTGCATACACCTACTGTACGAAATGAGATCAATGGATAAAAAAAACGGATCTTACGCCACCACCATATGATCCACTATCCCTGATCTTCGCTAATATCCATTTGCTGCCAGCCGCCATTCGCAGAATGTCGTACCATCTAGCTAGAGGGCGTACCACATTAAATTTCGACTAATACTAAATGAAATCACGCGTTATGTTATTATAATATGCAGCGTCAAAAACGCAAACACAAATATTTCGGATATTCGTACATTTGCCCAGCCACAACAACATGCCCAATTTGTGATCAAGCAACGAATTAAATGTAAGGTAAAACACTATATTACTCTTGTTTTTCTTAGGGCTGATTTTAAATCACCAGAATAAAAGTTATTCACAAAATAAAATACAGTACTAAAAATTAAGAGTTACAGCTGTTGTTGGAATAAAATAGTTTGTTTCATTTTATATACAATACACAGTCATCCATTTCATCCATTCATTACAGCCTATAAAAGTCTAGTGCCGAACATAGGACTCCTCATAGGGGGAATTTTGCCATAATTGCTCTGATTGGCAGGCGGTTGCCACCGCAGGAAATTTTTGAATTATTATCACGGAAGATGCTGCAACCTATCTCCTATTTCAGTTTCCCCCAGTTACCTCATACGATACCCACGGGACGATATGGGGTAGTGGATATTCAACGCCACTACACGGTAGGTTAAACCAATATACAGTCAAATTATAATTTATTTGATGGATCAGCCCATAATATTATAAATATCATGTTTCTTAATTTAATTACCTCTCCATAAGAAAATATAATTGAATTTGGTATATTACATGCTATTTGTTTCAACGACAATATCAAATCTTTTTCAGATCCCAATATACATATATGTATTGTTATTAGCTAAAGTTAATTGAGTGAGTTATTGTTAATAGCAAAATGAATTGAACACTCACCATACGAAACACAGCAGTGTTAAGCTGCTATTTTACGTTGGTATTCTGTGAGAGCGTGGTTCTTCCTCGGTCGAGCCGACCATTCGTGCTACAACTGTACTAGTAATATAGCTGCAAATAGTAATAATTTCATCAAAATCACAAACAGGTTAAAGTTACTTACCGACATCAAAATTTTATTATAAAACAAGTAAAGTTGACTAAACCTCATTATACTATAATTGTGTTTGAAGAAAAATGACGCATCCAGAAGTAATGCATGTTTGACATATAGGTAAAATGATCTAAATAGAAATCAAAAAACATTTCTGCCAGGCAATTTTAATCATAGTACAAATTAAATAAGGTTAGTGTAGGATTTTTTTGAACATGTAACAATGAATTAAGGTTTTACTACACAAAATCAAGGATTTTCGGACAAAGGTTTTCGACGGACATCGTCATCAACATTAATTATATTAGTAATCTATTACATTTTTCATTACATTAGTAATCTACCCTTGTAGTATCTCAATCCTTGTAGTATATCAATCTACAATCACCCACTACTGAGTATGGGCCTCCTTCTAATGAGGGATGAATTAGAGCATAATTCACCACTAGTGCGGGTTGATGGAGATTTTAGGCCAGTGACTAACCCTTTGTTAATGACGTCTAGATAGACCTGTAGCATACGAATATTGCAGACAAATCTCTCGCAAAGTGAATAGCTGATCTTAGATTGTGGGCTGTCGTTGAATATTTAAGATAGCTTAAATCAACTGTTTGTAAAAATAAACTAAAATAATTACTATGATACTTATACTTTTACTAAAATAAGTAATTTCAAAATCAGTATTGGTAGGTAAAACACAATTTCGACTATGAAGAAAATTGCTATCAACGTTTTAAAATATTCTAAAATTACAAAAACGTTTCACAATCAAAACAACATGACTGAAAATATTTTGGTGAACGGTCAATTAAACAACACAATTAAGATCAAGTCCTAACAATTTAGAGCTTTAGTTACTACTTATTCGGTTTATTTGGCATATTAGGTTGCCCATGCGACAGTTCGGTGAAGACTAATCGATATTTTGTTACCAACAGTCACTGAAAATCTGCTTTACAGTGCGTATAAGCGACAAAACAAAATACATAAAATAGGGATAAGCTCATTTTTATACAAATTTCATATCAGAAATACTGCCCTGATACGGAAGCTACTTCACAAAAGTATGCTTCGAGAAAAATTGAAAAAAAGCTCGAACCGCTTTTTTGCTTAGCATTAGCATAGGTACATTATTATTATGTAAGTTTGAAAAGTTGCTAAGTGTAAAATGAAATGTGCTTTGATTTAAAGAATATTAAAACTTTATTCAAAATTAGCACTAACAGCTATTAGGAAAAACTAGACAATGGTTTTTATTCTTAAAGAACCTGTTTTTTTTTTTTTTAGATGTGATTTTCTGGAAATGGTAGGCGGCAAGAAGTATGATATAGACTGATTGTCGTCTTCGGAATCAGAAATGTTTTGCGGCATATGCAATGACGGCACGTAGTCCTTATCTTTTACAGAATCGTCAGATTGATCAAAATTACTTTTTCGGATTTCCTTGCATTTAATTTACTCTTAACACAAGTTGATTTTAATTCCCGACGTTTCGTGTGCTTTCCAGCACCCATGGTCACGGGGGACTAAGGTGATTGACGTCCCGATGTCAGAGTTAACCCGGAGTACCCTCAGCTTTTTAACTATTACTTTTGGTTCGATCTAGGCAGAATGAACTTACTGCCTTGAAGTCTTGCAGGGGTATGCTTGGGTTTAGTTTTACTTTTATTAATTACAGGATGTCAAGCAGTCGTTAGTACCCAGCCTCCTTCTCTATTGAAATTAGGATGTTTTTTTAAAATTTCAATAGCCTCACATACGAGTATCATCCTTGGTAGGAATCGATGTTCTTTCACGAGGATCTATCACATCTGATGTAATGGCTGGGGCCATCTAATATATGACCACAAACTGCAGACTTTTCTTGTGGACATTGGAACGTCGAATACCTCAGTCCCCCTTGTGACCATGAGTACTGTAAAGTACTCGAAACGTCGGGAATATAAAATAAGTTAATATACGCGACAGAATCCGAATACGTAAAAATTCGTTTTATTTTAATGTGTAGTGTTCGTGTAAACATAAGAAATCATTATGGTTTACGGTCTTCTGCTACCTCTTTTATCGCCATGCGTACTAACTTCTTGTTTTTGTTAAACCAAGGCGTTATTCAATATGTAAAATAAAAAATATATAAATACTCAAGTAATGTAAGAGAGAGGAGGTCAGCTTCCTTACGTTCGGAATATATTTATTGTCAAATAAGGAAAAATATTAGTTTATGAAATGTATAACAGGTATGGTAATTTCATACACGACTTCATCCACACTTATGCACAAGAAAGACTATTGTCAGACTTTTTACCCGAGCAGCAGTAGCAGCAGCGCATGCCTCCCTCAAATTGAATTGAAAGCTCCTTGGCCGCAGCGTATTTTACTATTATTTTGTTATGAATATAACGCTTATTTTTTACATATTAGAGACATACTGAATAAAATGTACCATTATTGACTACTTTTTAAGTACTAACTAAATCAGGGTTTTAAGATATAAATGTAGCTACAATTTTTAATAATAATTAGGGTCAAGTACTAAGCTGTATGTGGTACGTGGCAGTCTCAATGGAGGTGCCAATTTAGAAAAATATGAACTTAAGTTTAAAATGAGTGGCAAATGCCATTATAAAAATAAGTGCAACTATTTTATTTCCTTTAAATTCTATTAAATTTCTTCCTCGCAATTTAGTTTTGATCTGCAAGCGGCAAAACGTTGGAGTAAAATTGAGTCTGAAGTTCATATTCATTGGAAAAGACACATTTTTTCGGACAGTAAAATAGTTTTTTAAATAAAAAATCCAATCCACGGAATATATCTGTGACGCACTCTGACAAGAGCTCTGTAGTCCAGTCAAATAAGATTTGAAATCAAAATTTTGCACTCAACTTTGCATTTTTGATATAATGTAGTTTTAATGATACAAAAACAATGTGTAAAGGTTTTCGTGTCTGCAACCCCCGGCAAGGGTTGAAAAAATTTGTCAAAAGTGTTTTTTCGCAATTACTCGAAAAAGGTAAAAATTAGACAAAAAAGTTACAATAAAAATGTGTAGAGCACATGTGTATGTTTTCCTCCGGTCAAAATTAACCGAGTTAGGGAGGTTTTAAGTTTAAGGGATGAACGTAAATTTTAAAAAATCGTAGGTAGTAGAAAAATTTATAATTCATTCGTGCTACATAGTTGTAGCACGAATGGGTCGGCTCGACCGGGGAAGGACCACGCTCTCACAGAATACCAGTGTAAAATAGTAACTTAACATTACTGTGTTTCGTATGGTGAGTGTAGAGAACCGGAGACTCTTTTTACTGGAAAAGAGGCATTCCATCTTAGTCCTCACGGGTGCCAACGCATCTGCATTTTGATTCTTTATTGAGGATAGATGTAGATATCTATGGCTCAAGGCACACCACTTACCATCAGGTGGACTGTGTGCTCGTTTGTCATCCTAACCTATAAAAAAACCAATTTCATTTTTTTTAAATGGCTTAAAAAATCTAATCTTTAATTTTATGGATACAGATTTTTTTTCAATTGTCATTTTTAAAAATAATACGTAAAAAGAATAATGAATAATAGGAATCTAAATATGGCAAAAAAATAAACAACTCATTAAATTTTAAGCATTCAAAGGATATTGCTCTGCGCTCATACATTGTTCGCCCTGGAACCAAGAGCATCGGAAAATTATGTGATGTATTTTCGATAATTAGTAAATTCCTATATGATCTTATTTTTATAGCGGACTAGCTGCAGAATAGATATATTTCTAAAAAGTATCATATTTTGAGGTTATAATCGAACCACGAACATTATGGTTTTTCATAGCTCCAAGTAATTATTAAGAAACTCAAGAACAATATCAAACCATTTAGCTATTTTAGTTCCTACCTAGATAATTGGGTATGTAGTTTTTGTTCTAAAGACTAAATGTAAGTAAGTGCAACGTATAAGTGCATAGAATATAGTCGCGTCTACTATCTAGTGCATTTGCAAGCCTTTGCGTCTGGACGGCGCTGTTAAAACGCGTGACTATGAAACCAGCTTTACCAATTAGCTAGTAAGTTGTTTTTAAACCTACATTAACTTATTATTTTTGAATTAGAAATAAAACAGATTTCATTTCATTTTTATTGTTCATCTTCTAAATACATCACAAGACTCGGAATATGCAAAGTAGAAATGTAATTACAAAAAGAGGTGCAGTCCATTGCTGTACACAGTGACGAATCTGTTCATCTTCCAAGAACATAGAACCAACAGCAGAGCCACAATTTACACAAAATACATTTTCCATTGCGTATGCGTAAGTCCGTTCATGAGTGCCAGGTTATCGTTTGAGCGGTATACAGTTACGAAAATCACAGCCAGTTAAATCGTTTTTGAAAGCAATCAGAGTCCGTTAAAATAGCCAAGTCGTAATATTCAATAGATAATCCCGAAAGCCCCCAAAACACACCGATATAATTACGATAAGCGAGCTACAGCGACGCCAATGTAATTGACAGAGTGAGAGCACAGGTGACAAATGACCATTTAGTGAAGTCAAAATAGGGGTGCTAAATGCGATACGACTTATCGATATTTAATAAGATTTACTATGGTCATACGTTACAAACAGTATAACATCAACTTTTGTCATACGATAATATTAATACCATAACAAGTATGACAATGTCCTACTTTACTTATAATGACACGATACTTCTCTACTTCTTCTATACTTGGAACAATATTAATAATAACATCTGTATGTAGTCTGCAATATTGCTTTTTTTAAAGAAAACATTTATAATTCACGAAATAACAATAAGTGTTTTTTTTTAAATATTAATTGTCGTAAATTCGTAAGTCATCGTTTATTTAGAAGTAAACCACACACTTTTCAAAACGATCATTAGAAAACTCTGAATAATAATAATCATGATGAAATATGTAGGTTTTGTTCACTTCAGCATTATTCTAACTACCTATAATTTAAAATCGAGTATGACCTCATTCATTACATATAGAAGGTTTTTAAATCATACTTTAAGGGAGTAATAATAAAGGAATGGTAATTGAATGTTTTATTCAAGCTTCTATTTGCACTTTATTCGAAATAAATTCAAAATGTGATTCAGATTAAAAAATATGCAACATTGGGCATCCCTAATCATTTTCGACACCCATGACGTTTCGCGAAGATGGCGGTGATTAATGTTATTAGTCGAATAGAATACTTTTTAATGTTCATTTTGGCATGCAGCTAGTCCGTGTTATAAAAGTATTTGCAACTAATATAATAAAATATACAATTAATTATCGTGTATGTCTGCTGCTTTTATTGCACAGGGCGATTCTGGACATTGTCATTTCAATTTGAAAATTTCAAATTCTTATATTTTTTAAATTATTCGACTGGACTACTGATCATACTTGCCGATCGAATTCTTCACGCGAGCATAAACACAGTTAAACGCTTTTAAGCGTAGCACATTCAGTTGCCGCTGTTTAAATATTATTTCAAATATAATTCAAAGGTTCATCTAACACTAAAAAGCCGTGACTGCTTTTTGGGAGTATGTGATTTTAATATATTTTATTAATTCTACGCTTGAAAGCAGATAGGTGTTTTTAGTCGTGTTTTAGCTTCTACTACCATTGTTTACCGCCTTTTAGCATATTATTGAGGTATATCCTAGCCAAACTGCTGCTAAGGATTAAAGTAATTACTAACGCTTAACTGCCTCTTAGCCTAGGAAATGTGCTTAACTGCATTTTTTCGAAGTTATACAAAATCAATTTTTATAATTCTACTAAGAAAATAAAACATTAAAATCATTTAACGGTTTTATAGCGTAACGATGCATAGTAACTGATTTCTAGCGTATGACAGCAAAGAAAATGTTGCACTTAACCGCCAAAATGCTTAATCTACCTCTGGAACTATCAAACGTTAAAATATAATTCCAATATTGGCCGATAGAGAATTTTTGCTTAGTTTAGTGGTGCTGAAAGCTCAAAATCGACAAAATGCACTTAGCCGCCTTCTTCCGTATCAGGGCAGAATATAATTATATAAGTAACAAAATTAGTAAAAGAAAAACGGCAGGTAAAATATTACCAAACGACAAAATATATCCAATTTAGACAGGAAAAATACTACAGCTATATTACTTCTTTAAGTCCATAGCATTTAGGAAAAAATATTAAATGAAAATGAGTACATAATTCAGGTGTGTTAAAAGTGTTACATGACGTAATTTAATGCGGTAAAATTTCTTAAGTAAAGCTTATACCTTAGATACCGTAAGGAAAAAAATACTTTATGTTTAACCGCATTAATTTGAGTCAAGGCATAAATTACTGCTAGGCAAGCGGGTAGGTAACTGCAGTTTTTTTATTATTTTGAGTTGTTATCAGGAAGATGCTGCATCTCCTGTTTCATTTTCCCTCTGTCGCCTCTTACGACAACCTCGGGACGATATGGGATAGTAGATATTCTTACACCGCCACTACACCGTATCACCCAACATGTCGCTTATTGCTTTTCAAATATCAAATATAATAAATGAGTTATTGTTCAATCCAAATTTCAATATACCTTCCATTTTTTAAATAATATTGATTTGTAATGTGAATTACCAATTGCTTATAATTATATCTAGTTCAAGGAATTCATAGTAGTATATAAATATACTACTATGAATACTACGCGGCCCTTAGCGCTGCAACTCATTGCTAAGCCACTGCGCCACGCGATATATAATAATGCAATGCTTTATATTTTCAAATAAAAGATTAGGCCGTCGTTATAATTAGAATTATCCTTGCAGCTCATCGTAAGATAAAGACTTGGTACTAAAGATGCAAGTAAAACATCCCCTATATAATTGACATAATTGCCACCCTTGGCAGGTGGGTTGCAATCCGCAATTTTTAGTTTGAGGTTTCAGCTTAATGCTGCTGTCCATCTGCCGGGTCCTATACGATCAAGGAGTCAACATTTACGATAAAAGTAGTAATAAATGAGATGGATTCCATTATGCAGCCACTACCTGGCTTTTGGCGTAGGCACATAAATGTAACATAATTTTCTGCTTTAGGTGTTCTCCATACATTAAGTGAAGTAAAGTTATATGTATATCTATGTACTTACTACTCCTGGGTACAGGTCTCTTTACATTTCTGACAGAGTTTGAGGTTAAGAAAGTGTCCACCTTCTTCAAAATATTTTTTTTATTTCTCAGACTTGCAGGTTTCCTCACGATATTTACCTTCACCGTCATGCAGGTAATAAATCACAACATGAAGTTGCAATTAAACAAATACAAATTAAAAATGGTAAATTGTTGATTCCGACGGGGATCAAACCCTGAATGTACTGTGAAATTTACAACAAGCGCTTAAGCTAAAGTCAGGCTCAGGTTCGGCTTACATATACTGTTCTCGTATTAAGCCTGTCTAACAATAGCTGATCGATAAAATCTCCGACGACTTTACTGGGGGATGTTGACTTGCTGTTGCACTCAAAGCAGCATTAGTTCGGCTTACAAAGTTGATGTATTATGTGCATTGACGTTACAATATTCAAGTCCCTAGCTTTCTATACTTTGATATTAGCTCTTATCCTCATTTGGAACAGCCTTTGTAATCTATTGTCAACAAACACACATACCGCAAATTATCAGCGTTAATATCAATAATATATTAAGTAAATTATTGTTATCTGTATCGTGAAGGTGTGGTGCCACAATACAGTAACATTTAAATAAAAAATTGTCTTGTGGCGTACAATAAAAGTACTTATTTAATTCATTCACTCATTCATTCATAATGCTGCTGCATTTCGTATACTGAGTGAGGAGAACCTAAGAGAAGAGAACCATTTTGTTTACGAGGCCTTCCATTTTAATCCTCAGGGGTGAAATTGTTTGTGGTGACATCACAGCATTTTTATTCTTCACAAGTCGAGGATTAAGTGTACAACGTAGCATTTACTCATCATCAGATGGACTGTATGCTCTTGTATCACCCTAACGTCTTTAAGAAAACATAAATAGGACATTCCAGTCTCTATTTTTTTAATGCTAAGTCTATATTTATATTTTTATGTGTTCTAAGTTTTATTCCATTATTCCAATATACACATATTTATAATACACAGATTTCTTATAAATTTTTCCGTGAACCTTATAAAATATGAAACGGTATAAGTTCTTTTCTTTTTTTAATGTTTAATGTTTTATTTCGAATATTATGGAAGGGACTAGTTCCTGATATACAAGATTCCTAGTTCAGGAGCTTAGGCTCAATCGTGTATTATTTTTATTTGAATCTTATAAAATATTATTATTTCATGTAGTAAAACATAAGTCGAATAAATTTTTCAGTATTCGTGACAGAACTAAAAAACGGTAGTAAAGAGTTTAAATTACCGATGTGGTCATTATTTTCCCCACAAATGTCGGTGCACGTTTATTACTGGTAACCACTTAATAGTTTAAGTCATACCACGTTTCGAAGCACGATATACCATTTTGAATGTAATTCAGTTTTTTTTAAAACAATAATTCAGTCAAGTACATTTTATACGCGTTTCCGTTTTCCCACCTAAATCTAGCTCTTTTACATGAAAATTAGAATTTTTAATTTAGACCTTTAAATAAAATCGTAATATTGAAATAAAGGACTTTTATTGAGCTTAGAGTGTTATATGTGTGCCATTATGATATTAATAACCATTTTTAAAAATTTTGTCTGTCTGTACGGGCTAATCTTCAAAATAGCTGAACCGATTCTAACGAACTTAAAGGAACGGATAGAAAACAATGTGCTATATTTTAGCCGAAATCTTGGAGATTTTTTTGAGAACCCGAAAAAAATTGATAAAATCAATTGACTTTGATGATTACCTCTAACGCCACATTAATAAATCCTACCCAGACGATACCGAGGTATGTTGCTAGTCTTACTATAAATTATTGTAGTCGCATTTTAGAACTATGTTAAACTCTTAATCAACTGGAAATTCTAAGGACCCCTTGAAACAGATAGACCGACCGATTTTCGACCCTATTAGCATTCCTATTTAAAAAAATTGGTACGGAACGCTAAAGAATGTGAACGAATACATCTCTGACTCTGACTTAAAAAAGATAATGTTTTCAATTCAACTGTATATTTTTATATATATGTTACGCAATATCTTCGCCAGTTGTGATTTTTTTTAACTAATCGGGATATACTTCTAGGTAAAGTTCCATAGTCCTCTACCCCATATCATCCCGTGGGTGTCTTAAGAGGCAACAGAAGGAAACAAATCAGAAGATGGGCAGCAGCATCTTCCTAATAACGACTTAAAATAAACATATGAAGCAATCTATGCGGGAGGCCTATGTTCAGCAATGGACTTTAATAGGCTGTAACGATAACGGTGTATGTCAATGGTTTATGACGAAGTAAATTGTTTCTTTTTTTATTTATTGGGTAAATAAACAATGTCTCAATAAAATATTTGATCACCAATAATAATAAAAACAATTTTAATATTTGTGACACCTACAATTTACCAAAGCTTACGTACAAAAATAAATAATCAAAAACGCGTGAAAAGTTGGTAGGTAGTAGAAGTGTATTAACAAATTAAGATTAAAATATAATAGGAAATGCATGTATGTTGTACGGATGTGTGTAAATGGTATGATTATGTATATGTATATAAGTGTGTGTGTATGTGTGTTTGTGATGCGTACATTAGATGTGTCTACAAAGCTATGTTATTTAAAAGATGTAAAGACATCACATAAGATGTACGTATACCAATTAAACAAGGAACAACATTCGGTTTTTTGATTAGGTATTGGCTAAAA
The DNA here is from genome assembly GCA_029286625.1 of Parnassius orleans. Taxonomy (NCBI): domain Eukaryota; kingdom Metazoa; phylum Arthropoda; class Insecta; order Lepidoptera; family Papilionidae; genus Parnassius; species Parnassius orleans. The sequence goes on along the minus strand of JAGSMP010000162.1, from coordinate 962,107 downwards.
GCTGATCGGAATGAAAGAAACGACAATTCATGAGTACACACACCTTAAAATGACTATACTCTTCCTATGTTTGGCGATGCCTACTGAAAAAGTGCAAGCCGTATTGAAATATGGTTCGAACGTCGTAGAAATATATTATCATGATCTGACTTGTAATATTTTTTCTTATTTATCTCCCTTATTAAATTATATAAACATAATAATATAATATATTATATTTTAATAATATCACACACCATTTTTAAATATTTAACGATATTAGTTTTTTTTTTTAATGTTGCATACTTGATGCTTTATAAACTACATACGCTTGCTCTGAAGCATGCCCAGCTTTTGAACGTATTTTGAAGGAGTATTGGAACGTGTTGCAATAATTTAGAGACAATGATGATTTATAATAATGATTTAGGATTACAGTGGAGATATTTTAAAATCTACGCAGTTGAAGTTGATTTTATAAGACTGATTAATTTGATAAAGAGCTTACCGGCATTGATATGGCAGCGAGCTGTTGCATAAAGTTGGACGGCACGGCAGTGCGTTCTACATATACATAAACACTCACGCCTGTCACCCAGAGGGGTAGGCAGAGACTACGGACTTCCACTTGGCACGATCCTGGCACACCTCTCTCGCCTCCTTTACATCCATATATCTACGCATACACGCTCGTCGGTTAAGGGTACTCTAATCTGGCCCATTTCAATATATCGCCAATTTGGTCGATAAACCTTCGTCTAGGGCGTCCCTTTCCGACTCTGCCGTTCACTTCTGCAGCATAAATTTGCTTTGTCACTCTTTCTTCGTTCATTCTTTCTACATGACCAAACCACCGAAGCATTCCTTTCTTAATCCTGGTCACAACGTCATCTTGCAAACCACACTTTTCTCTTATCACACTATTTCTCACCCTGTATTCAGATTCAGCCCTAACATACTCCTTAATGACCGCATTTCTACAGCATTTATTCTACTCTCATGCTTCTTCTGCCAGACCCAACTTTCACTGCCAAACATTAAAGTAGGGACTAACACAGCATTGTGAATTGCCAAACGTGCCTTTTTTGACACATTCTGACTCTTCACAATAGCGTGTAGAGCCCCATTCACTCTATTTCCTGCGTTTACTCGTCGTTCTATATCCTTATCATATCTACCATCCCTACTAAATAAACATCCCAAATATACAAACTCATCCACTTGCTCAATCAACTCCCCTTCCATTCTTATTTTACATAACGTTTTACTTTCTTCTCTTTCAAAAACCATCACTTTCATCTTACTTGCGTTCACTTTCATACCTCTTTCTTTTAATGATCGGTTCATTAAAGTAACCATCATTTGCAACTCGGCCGCCGACGATGCAAATATGACTTGATCATCGGCGTACAAAAGGCATTTGACGGTTAACTCACCCATTCTCAAACCACATTCTTCAACTTTCAAAGTTTGCAAACAACTGTCCATAAATAGGTTAAACAGCCAGGGGGAAGCTACACAGCCCTGTCTGACACCTTTTTGGATGCCAAACCAGTCCGAGTAGACCCCGTTGATCCTGACACAAGCACTAGAGTCCCTATAAGAGACTTCAATGCATGTATCAAACCAGCGCTCAAACCAAATGAGTTAAGTGTTTGCCATAACACATTCCTGTCCACTCTGTCATAAGCCTTTTCCAAGTCCATGAAAGCACAAAAAACTTTCTGGTTTTTGGCCAAAACTTCTCGCAATCATGCGCATGGAAAATACTTGATCCGTACACCCCATTCCCTTTCTAAATCCAGCTTGCATCCCAAATTTTTCCATCAGTTTCTTCCATAACTCTTTCAATTAACACCTTAGCATACAGTTTTCCCACAATGCTAAGCAGGCTGGTACCACAGTAGTTTTTACAATCCTGCTGTGACCCTTTTCTATTATATATCGGGACTATAACGGATTTGCACCAGTCTTCCGGTACCCACTTCAGTTCCTAACATAAATTAAATAAGTTTTACAGCAGGCCTGCAACCACTCCCACTCCGACTTTAGTATTTCGAGTGATACTCTATCATATCCGACAGCCTAACCTGCTTTCATGTTTTTTATTGCTTTCAGTACTTCATCTATACATATCTCCTACCTCTCTCCACTTCTTTCGGAATTTCTTTTTCACTTAATTCAGACGACCCTTCACTCATAAACACGCTTTCAAACTATTCCTTCATCATTCAGCATACAGCCATTCTCGTCTCGTATAGCATTCATTCTAGGCTGTTTTGAATTTCCCCTAGCAGTTCTTACGTTTATTTTCCAGAACATTTTAATATTTGCCTGGAAGTTATCAGATATCCTTCTATCATTCTTATCCGTTCTTTCTTGCTTTTTCCTTTCAACAACTTCTTTTACTCTCTTATTTATAAGTCTAAAGTCTGCCTTTTTTCTTTCAATCTCATCATTCATACCACCAGAATTACCAGCTTTGGTTGCCAGTAAATCTAGCCATGCTCTCTTCTTTGCTTCAACTTCCATCCGAATCTCATCATCCCACCACAACGTATTATTTTTCCTTTCATTCGTTCTCTTACTTACACCACATACTTCGGTGGCTGCATCCACCAAAACTTTCTTAACATTATTCCATACAGTCTTCAGGTCTAAATCATTCATACATATTTCATTCAAACCATTTATATTCTCCCTCAGTCTACATTTATACTTCTCTTTCACACCTTCATCTTGTAACCTCTCTGTTCTTATACGCTGTAACGCAGTGGTAGACACAGATGTCCGATGCCGCCAACGCCTGAATAGACCATTAATTCGGCATAAGACCAGGTAATGATCCGTCCCTACGTTGGATCCCCGGTAAACTCTTGTATCTACCACTGCGCTCCGCAGTGCGTTATAGTAGGTATTAAATAACAACGTTTATCAATCCTTTCTTATTTTCAAGGAGGATATCCGTTACTGCTATCGTCAATGCGCCTGCCAAGCGTGGTGTTAACGATTTTATTTTTATAGTATAAGGGTGACAAACGAGCACACAGTCCACCTGATTGTAAGTAGATGCTGCGGCCCATAGACATCTATGTCTATCTTCAATTAAGAATCAAAAGCAGATGCGTACTCATCCCTGAGGATTAAGATGGAATGTCTCGTTTCCAGTGAAAAGGACCTTCTTTACACTCACCATACGAAATACAGCAGCATCAAGCTGTTATTTTACGCTGGTATTTTGTGAGAGCGTGGTCCTTCCCCGGCCGAGCTGACCCATTCGTGCCACAAACCATATAGCTGCAGCGTGGCTCTACCACGTGTACCACGTAACGACAAATCCTTCCTTTAATAGAAAAATATTATTCATGTATTGTAACGTTATGTCATAAAAAAGAATACTTCTACTTAAAACCATCAAAACAAAAAATACAACATTAGAGAGATGTAATCAACCGACATGCGCCCGTCTTGTCTCCACACACACACACACATGATCCCGATGGGTAATATTGTTCTGTGATTATAAGATCGACGGAAAATTAAATATTACCCAGCGCCAACACGGAGCTAACCAGTACATACAACACAACAAATAAAGTAAATATAAAATTTATACGTGGTAGAGCTATGCTGTAGCTATATTATGGCTGCAGCACGAATGGGCTGGCTCGACCGGTGTAGGAACACGCTCTCACAGAATACCAGCGTAAAATAGCAGTTAATGCTGCTCTGTTCTGTATGGTGATTGTAGAGAACCAGAAAACCTTTTAACTGGAAACGAGACTATCCATCTTAGTCCTCAGGGGTGACAACGCAACTGCATTTTGATTCTTAATCGAGAATAGAAATGTAGAATGTAGATGTATGTGTCACTTACCTACAGGTGGACTGTGTTCTCGTATGTCACCCATATTAAAAAAAAAACAATAGTTGCGTAATCTATGAAAATATAAAGAAACGCCTTATTGAAATTAAGTGATTAAAAATAACCCAACAAACTATTAAAAATGGTTATCTCATACACGAAAACAAAAATAAAACTTCATAAATATGTAGGGATAAATGTTTCAATCAAATTTTATTGAAACAGAAGGAAAAGAATGTTTTAAATATGTTATAGAGTTTAAGAGACATAGTTTTAGAGATAAATAGTGCTATCACACCAAGTGAATTCTCAATATTATTAGAATTATCTCACATTAGCCAAACTCAAAACACTTTAAGTGGTATCCAGTTATGAATATTTGAAATAAAGTATTACATGTATCCAGTTTCTTTAGGGCTTTTTTATGATATAAAATTACGGTTTAAACAACCAGTCTTAAAAACCCCTGTGTTTCAAACGGTACACTAACAAGTGGTAAAATTAAAAAAATTGTACAACCGACTTCAATATAAATAAATGAGAACATCATCAATGTAGTTGAAGTCAATCAAATACGCATTATTAAGGATAACTCAAAAACTACTGGTAAGATCTTTATCAAATTTATAAGAGATCACATGAAAAGCACCAGCTTTCAGATAGAAAAAAATCATCAAAATAGATTAGCCTAGAAAAAATACAGTCGAATTGAGTACCTCTTCCTTTTTAAAGTCAGTTAAAAATAGGAAATTTGACTTATTATACACTTGAGCTACGGATTGAAATCTACAATTGAATTGCTTCTAATCCCAAAAACTGTTATTTATATAGATTCAGAAAAATACCCAAAACGAGAATAGAATTTAAAATTGCTCTTGATATAATAAGTTACTTGCAAAAGTGCTGTGGTAAGTAAAATAAATCGAATGTAGTTTTGATAAATTAAAATTTTGTCTTCATCGATATATTAAAAATCGTTTAAGGTGGATTATATTTTAATATTTTAATCTGCTCTAACCTTTAAACGTAGGTAGTTTCGTGTAGCACGTCAATAGAATCACTCGGCACTTTACCCTAAAATTTATGACAGAATGTGTCATATTTTGTAGAACCGATTGCACGTTGAGCTAATTTCATATAACCACCGCCATACTCCTTTAATAGTCTCAAATTATAGAAGATTTAATAACTACCAATCTGACTAGATTGGTGGTTGGATTATAAGATATTTCGAAATTATATCTCAGCTCAATTTTTTGGTTTAAATTTTATTACATCTATTTCATACGAGATGGTTATTCCTACAAAAGCTTCCAGACTCCAAAAGCTGAATTTTTTGTTACAAAAAGGTGGAGCTTAATTTATACCTAGAAGTTTTTTTAGGTTGGTACAGCAGTACACTTTCTGTTGTCCTCCGTCGTGGTCCTCAGAGGTGACAATGCATCTGTTCGTCTTCAATTGGATTGGCTTATGTGTTTCCAAGGGCTGCATTACTCACTCAACATCATATGAACTATTAGTTTGTCTGTCACTATTATTATTTAAAAAAAACCTACGGGAGGGAAAAAAGTGAAATTGCAGCTTAACCTCTCAAGCCCTGACATTTTATTGGACAAACTTAGTCAGAACTATGGTCAAGCCAAAAAGTATAGTAGGTCAGGCCAAAGACAATTTTTCTTTAAATGATGGTAAATATAACTTAGATTCATTACTACGTTCTTATCCAAAAATAAAAAAAATTCAACAAATAAAATAGAATTATTTGTATGAAGGTCAAGTGAGCGTTAGAGTAATGACGATTGCAAGACGATTTGTCGATAAATGAAATGTTTTGAGAAATTATCAATTACCGTGTAGTGGCGGTGTATGAATATTCATATCATTCCGTGGGTTTCGTAAGAGGCGACTGATCCACTGTTCCACCGTACACGTACTTTGTTACACAGTAACAAGGTACGCGTAGTTCATTTTGTTTGGTTAAATCAGTGGCAGGAGTAACGGAGAATAATGTACGGTGGCGGCGCCAAGGAACAACGTTATGGTGGAACTTTTTCACCGTGATGTTATTTATCACTCATGTCTAGAGGCGACAGAGGGAAACAAATCAGAAGATGGGCAGCAGCGTCTTCCTAATAACGACTAAAAATAAAAAACTGCGGTTGCCAACCCGCTTGCCAAGCGTGACAACTATGACAAATAAACCCTCTATGAGGCATATAGTGGAGGCCTATGTTCAGCGGGGGTTTTTATAGGCTGTAACGGTGTTTGTTGTAATAGTGACAAGAAAAAAATGTGGGAGGAAAAAAATCGAAGATTTTTTCTAAATTTAATCTCGGTGGAACGCGGATGCTCCGTGCGGTGTTTAGGGCAGCGTTGCAGTTGTCGGTGATATTAGTGGCAGTAAAATTTTGTGCTCCTCTTTATTTCCATGGCCCATTTATTAAACAAAAGTTGCGTAAACAAGTTCAATGGTTACAACAGTAATAAATAACAAAACCAAACAAGTTTACTGAAAAGAAAAAAAAAACAAATATTATATGTCACTTCTACAACTAAGGCAAATCTAACGAATCCCCATATGTTAAAATTCAATATCTATATGTTAAAATCAAATAACTACTATGAAGAAAGAAACAAGGACATAGAAACACTCGATTTTCATAAAGAAAAGAAATATATAATATAATTATATCGATGTACTCAGTAGGAGCCTCTAAAAATAAATAAATATTCAATCATAGGCATATACTTTATTACGCTATCTTTGACCAACGCCATTTTTCTACCGACTTCAAACAGAAGGAGGTACTCAATTCGACTGTATGTTTTATTTATGTGTGTTACCTCATAACTTCTTTCTGGGTGAACCGATTTCGATGATTCTTTTTTTATTTGAAAGCTGGTGCTTCACATGTGGTTCCATATAAATTTTATCAAGGTTTGACTTATAGTTTCTGAGTTATTCTTAATAATTTATATTGAAGTATGTTGTACAAAATTTTTAACTTTTAATTATTGTTGAAAGCAACATCGCCATAATGTTCACTATATATCGAAATTATAACATAAAACGTAATTTTCGCACATTGGACTTTGTGGAATATGAAAATTTGTGTTTTTTTAAATGATTTATAGTGATAACTCACACTTTATATTAATTTCAGTTACTTCTGACTATTAAATATAAAGTGATACGTGAACGACACAGTATTTGAAATGAAAATTTTATAAAGTGTATAAAATTGTTACGAAGCAAAATATAAGCAAATAACTTTTAAAAACAGTGTAATTATTTACCTTTTATATAAAAAACTAACAACAAACTTTCTTTTGTACCCACTTTCTTTTAATTTGTAGTTGCGTCTTACACTCACGCGGCGAAGGAAATAGACTAAGGTATGTGAAGTAAACGCGACGCGTAGGTAAAGGCGAAAACTCGTAATTTGAAGTAAATTCTCTTAATTTAGAGAAGCGTAATTTAGTAAAAAAACTAATTCTAATAAAATTTTAGTTGTATAATTCTTATAAACAACATTTAAAAAAAATTGTTCTGAGCACTTTTAACTATGGTTTTGACTAAACTTAGTGATTATATTATCTTTGGTTCTGAGGGGCCTTTCTAAATATTACCATATTCTTTGGAGTGCTCCACAACGGTGACTTGGATTATCTCATGTATAAGTCCAAGACTTGACAGATTAAATAAGGTCCACTATCTCCTCGGATTTCCGAGAGACATTCCTCAGATATGCAGGTTTCCTCAATTAAAATTGTAATTTACAATTTTATCGGTGACGTCAGAAATCGTACCCTGGTGTCATAAGGAAAATACCAAATTTGAATAATCCCATTAACAACGAAGTGATATTTGTTTCTTTAGCTATTATTTGTGTATTGAATAATGAATTATTTATTCATATAATTTTCAAATGCAGTTAAAATCATCTCCATGCAACCAACCAATTGTAAATTATTCTTTGACAGTTATTACGGGCAGTAGAAGAGTTCCTGATAGCGCTCTCGACTTCGCTTCTAATTTCAACTTTGTTAAAATTATTCAAAGTTAATCTTACAACTCTCTTTTAATGTAATTTTCGCTTTGTGTTTTCCGATCGAGAAATTTTACATTTTAAGCTTGTTTTTTAAGCTTGTCACGTAGCGTAGACCACGCGCAGTAAATTAATATAAAGGATAAGAATTTAAGGAAATAAGATATGGAGAAACATAAATTCATTCAACCAAGAGGATGTAATAAAACTTTTCAGTCCGTAGAGCACAGGTACAGTCACTAATCGCAGGGAAGGGTCCAGAGAGGTATATTTTGTTATCTTATTAAGGTTTGTCTGTAACGTGCAGTATTCCAAAGAGGGTCAGGAGCAAGCAGCAATAGAAGCTGTCTCCAAAGCTGTAGGTTTCATCTTACAAGTCACGAAGAAGTGACCTCAGTAGTGTTTATCCTAATAAAATTAAAATTGAAATTTAGATTTTTACTTTCATTAAGATAAAGGTTTGTATGCACAGTTAAAATAATTTTTAAACCCATAAAGTTTTAATGATTTCTTATATTTACGCGAACACTACATATTGAATAAAACTATTTTGATTCTCGACGTTTCGGGAATCAAAATAGTAAAATTAAACGCGATAAAATCCGTAAAAATAGTTTTATTCCATAAAGTTTTCTTAATTTTATTAAAAATAATTTTTATGAAACTAATTTTACGGATACGGTATTTTTTAATGTGCGTGCAGCTATGCAGGTCTTGAGAGAGAGACCAGTATCACTGAGACCTTAAATATCTATTGTGATCGCTGCTATGTCTATTGTTCACTGCTACGCCCTACGTCCTCAATGAATAGAAGGAGTTGCTTAGGTGTGAACAATTTCACTTCTTCTGGGCGGAGTACATAGTTTCCCAGATGAGTGTTACGTTTGCGCATTAAGGGTCCGCAATCAGTTAGGATGTGTAAAGGCGTTTCTTCCTTTAGGGGACAAAACAGGCACATCCTTGAATTGCTTATTCCCAGGATGGACATATGCTTTTTAAGACAGCAGTGTTCAGTCAGGGCTCTTACCAGAATGCGCGATTTATTTTTACCTAACCCCAGGGCTTTCGAAGCGAATTTATGATCAAAATCCCAGATTAAGGTATTAGAATGTTTTAAGCCTGGTGTATCAAACCTGATCTTAAGTGATTTATTGTGATTAAGAGTTTCAAGGGTCAATCGGGCGGGGCTTTTTGAAATTCCACAAAATGGCTCGGGTCAAATTTGTGTACAATTTGAGCCCTGCCGTGCGAGCTTGTTGGCAATTTCATTGCTTACAATACCCGCGTGACCCGGAACCCATCTAAAAACGACCCTGTTGTTACCTCCCAGGGCGTTTACATGGTTCACGCAGTCTCCAACTAGCTTCGAGTTCACCAAGTTTTATCTCAGCGCTAGCAGTGCTGCTTGACTATCAGTGTTAATATAGATTATATGGTTGACGTAGTGTTTTTGCAGATTAATTTCCGGACACTATGGCGAAGTATGGCGAAAATTTCTACCTGGAAGATACGGGTGAATCTACCCAAATTCATACTAAGTTTGAATTTAGGGCGTTTCCCATATATTTCAAAGCCTACGAGGCCCATTTTTGACCCATCGGTATACCATATAGGGCTACCAACCTCACAGATGACCTGTTCATTCAGCCAGTCTTCTGTGGAGGATTGTTTCACTGTATACTTTTTATTAAAAGTATATAGTGGACGCATGATATCTGAGTTCATGCATAAGACCGGTGTTTCCTTAATTGATTCGAGTATGGATCTCAATCTATAGGAAAGCAAGCTCAAACCGCCCTGAGCGTTAATCCTATACAAACCAGCCCTCCGCTCTTTGTCTAAATAAAGATCAAGAGGCGTTAGGACTAGAAGTGCATTAAGAGTCGCTCCGGGCGATGATCGCATCGCTCCAGTTGACATTAAGCGGGCAGTCCTTTGTAGACTATTTAGTCTGTCCGCAGTCGTCTTTTGATTGGCCTTATTATACCAGACAGTGGAGGCGTAGATAAGAATCGGCCTAACTATTCTGCTGTACAGCCATAGGATCGTACTTGTTCCCGACCATGCGACTGCACGTACCTAAAGCAATTTTAGCCTTATAACATACGTTGCTAAGGTGAGAGTTCCACGTTAGGTTTTGGACGATTTTTACGCCCAAGTACTTAACTTCAGTGGAGAATGGTACTTCTTTACCATTAAGTTTTGGTGTGACTAATTTGTCCGACCGTCTCTTTTTGGTAAACGGTATTATAACAGTTTTATGAGCATTAACTGATACTGATATAACTGTTATCCCTGCACCAGTTGTTTATGGTATTTATGGCTCTTTGTATGATTCATAATAAATTAATTTGGCAAAAATCCCTCACAATGATCATACAGCATAACCCAGTGTATCAATGCGAAGGTCTGCCATCTTGTACAATAATTGGTCAACCGCAAGAGTCCAAAGGAGGGGTGACAAAACAAAACACCTCCTTGTGGACAACCTCAATCAAAAAACAGTTATAAACAGCGCTATTTTTGCCTTTGTGTTTGAGAGCATCGACTTCACCCACCTGATGGTTGTGGGGTCAACATTTTTAAATGTCAGATCCCCAACCAGCAGTTATGTGTGACTACTGTTGAAGGCGCCTAGAATGTCTAGACAGACACAAAGTGCTATTTCTTTATCCTCCAGCGCTTTTTTCGACTCTATCAATAACACTGATCAGGGCTGTTTCCGTAGATTTGCCTCTGCGGTAAGCATGCTGGTTGTAGTGTATAGGCCTCGTAGCTTGAGCTAAATCCCTAATATATCTATCTATAACCTTTTTCAATGTTTTAAGAAGAAATGAAGAAAGGCGAAAGGACTTTGGTAAAGCGTAGTCCTTTCTACCAGCTTTAGATATAAATAGAACTTTGACAATGTCCATCGTTCTGGAATATATCCCCATGTAAAATTTTCTCTGAAGGTTATCACTAGATAAAGAAGAAGGATATCGATAATCCTCTGTAGTAGGATGGGAAGTATTCCATCCTCCCCACTTGTCTTACATGGTTTAAAGGAGTCAACAGCCCACTGCACCAGGTTCGGCCTTATTATCTTTGCAGCCCTACACCAGTCCTCATTACAAGGTCTTCGTAGGGCTCTGAAAAAGTTCGAGGCAAGAGTCTTACGTAACCCTGGGAAATGGGTTAGCGCTAGTAACTCTAGTGTTTCTGTTTCACGATTAGTGAAGTTACCATCAGGCTTTTTAAGAAGCCCGCTCTGATTAGGTTTAGCTATCGATAGCATTTGGTGTAGTCTTGTACTACGAGGGAGAGACTCGAGTTCCTCGCATAGCTTCCTTCACGATGCTCTCTTATCTTTCCTAATTCCTTTATTATATTTGGTTAGGGCTGCACTATCAATATCCCATTCTTTGGTTTTTTTTAGCCCTATTGAATAGTTTCCTGGTCTTTTCTCTAAGCTCCTTTAGCTTAGTGTTCCACCAAGAAAGTTTTCGGGTTGAGGTTATGGTTTTGACGGGACAACTGTCCTCGAAGGCTTCATGGATACCTATGGTTACCGTATCCGCCGCTAACTCTAGAACTTCAATCGTTTTGATGCTTTTAGGAAACGTTTCCAAATTCCTCCTCAGGCTATCTCTGTAGACATGCGAAGAGGTCGTTTTTGGATCCCTAAAAGCAACAGTTTCATAAGTCGGTGATGCTCCAATCAAAAACTTAATGTGTTTGTGATCAGACATCGAGTTTTCACTACTACCATGCCAGTCAGTTATCCACTTGGATATGTTATTGGTCGCAAAAGTTATGTCTAAAACTTATTGCCTAGCACGCGTTACAAAGGTTGGTGTACACTCAAGTTTAGGCTTACCAGGCGATTGAATGTGAGAAAGTCATAATTTAACTCACCTCTTTCGGTGATGTTAGTGCTGCCCCATGCTGTGTGGTGAGCATTAGCATCACATCCTACCGCAAGTTCAGCGTTGTACTTCCGGGTGAACTCCACCACTCGCTTTAACTCGATGGCAGGATCTGGGTTCTCTCCGGGAAGACGGGAAGATAGGCTGAGCAAATTATTGCTGTGGCCCCTATGCGTCCCTTGTGATTTATAAAGGCTGTGACGAGGTCTTCATTGCAATACTCTGGAACAGCTAAAAGTTCAATATTTTTATTGTAAATTATACAAGCTCTGGGTCTACTGCCTTAAGTATTAATTAGGATCTTACTGGCAGCCGACAATCCCAGAACATGACCGTTGGTCACCCTAGGCTCTTGTATGAGGGCGAGGTCAATGTTGTCCTCTGCAAAGCAAACCTCCACCACGGCAGAAGCAGCTGCTGCATGGTGAAGATTTGTCTGGATGACCCTCGTCTTACCCTTGGGGTTAACCATTTATAGGCGTGGGGGGCAGGGCAGGCCAGTAAAGGACGAAAACGTCCTTTACTGGCGCTCTTGACCCCCGCCGTACCTCTCGGTCTACCGCTCCAACCTCCCTTCCCCTTGCTCCTGGCCGACACCAGCGGAGGCCCTCGTACCGAGGCGAGATCAGCGCCTTGGGTCTCGATCACTCTCGTTGATGATATTCCAGTCTCACCCCGCGAGGTGGAGGGCTGGGGGGATTGGAGTTGAGGCGGTTCAGGTTCCATTGCCGCGTCAGAGCCTCCCCTGACCTGAAAAATTATCATTTTAAAGCCAAGGACGACTCTGCCGATGGGTCGTCCAGAGAAAAGGTTACTACGAACCCATTCTTCTCGTCCCTATGGTAGAGAATTTTCCAGAGCTCTGTATGGAGCCATTCATTTTGTGCCCTCAACAACACAGCCGCCTCCTCTGAAGAGTCAGCTTCGCTGCGGGGCAGAAAGGTGATGCCCAGCTGAGGCTTCGGCAGTTTGCTCTCAGGTATTGAAAGGGACCAGCAGCCACTCGCTTGGCGTTAATCCGGCAGCGAAGGACCAAAACTGAAAAGGACCAGCAGACAGGGATTAGTCACTATAGACGTTTATTCGAGAAACTCTTATCACACCACGTTGTGTTCGGGAACAACGAGGCGGATGTGAACCCCGTGAAGGAGTATCACGCAAGAGCGTCCGCTGGATCTTTCTCGGAAGAAAGTTGGGACGACCAAGATTACGGGTCTTACTATAGTGTTCCCGGTCTCGCCGTCTTCATAAGACATCTTCGGTGGACTGTAATGTTTTTTTTTGTGGGAGATATTTTAGGAAATAAAATAGCAATTATCTTCAAAATTTCCCCATAAGAGAGCAACATTAACTTTCACTAATTTCCTATCACTTCCCTATGCGTTTGTTTTTCTTTCTTGATTAAACATAAAACTGGTAACTGGTCCTAAAAGAATTGACCAGTAACCAGTTAACTGAGCTACTTCAAAGCTATACGCGAAAGAGAACCGCGCACCGCGCGCGGTTTGGCAAAATTTTACATCGATTTTTACAATTGCCCTCTTATATTTTTCCCAATAACTTTATGCATATAAAACATACAGTTATACAATTTATACATAATAATAGCACAAAAAGGTCTTAATGTTATGACATACATCACATTATAATCACATGAAAACTTTTTAATTTATTTAAAAATATATGCCTATTTTACAACACTTTTTCAAAGTTAGAAATCTTGATTATCTTACACACAAGGTTGAAACAACAATCTTTATTAATAAACATAAACAAATTAACTATTACATTAGTTTAATTCACGAATTTACACATATTTTTCACTTAAAATTAACTTTAATTTTCTTATATAAAACTATCTTTATTTCACTATATTTAGCACAGATTTAAACATTTTTAACACAGAACTATCCTATTTTATAAGCACAACAGTCATGAAACACTTTTACATACATTTCTGAAAATTTACAAATGAATAAAAATTGTTTTCGTATTTATTTCACACGATTTTGGGCTGCGTTCACATCTAATTACATCGATGGGAGGCTAATTCCTTCCTTGTCTAAATTACATCTATCTCTTTCATTATGAAACACTTCGGTTTACATATGATATCCTTATCAGTCATAATGTTTCTTATCTGTTATCACAAAAAACAAAAATAATCTCAAGTGCTAAATATATTTCTCTCTAAAATAAGCATTTAATTTAACATAATACCTCTATTCGTATTGCAAAACTTTCATGGAATTAACGCTCAACCGGGGAATCGAACCCCGAACTTTCGTTAGACATTTTATTGAATATATTTACTTCTAACATAAATTAAGTGCCTGTAAAATTAAATAGCAATTTTTAAGCCTTCAACTTGTTTATTATTTTCACAGGAATTAAATAAACAATTTTTTAAGCGCGTCGCCAACAGGTATTATCGAGAGCTCTGCCTCCGGCCAGGATTTCAGTTTCCCGACTTCACCCACAATCCAGTCCTGGCTTGCCTTATTCGGGCATGTTACCAGAATCCACCCTGGATTGTGGTTGACACCCGAAAATTTCGGTCCCATTCCCGGCTGTGCTCCACAGGCCGTCTTAGCGATAGCCGGCGTTAGTGCCCGGTGGACCAGTCGCATCTGCTCCACGCTCATAGGATTCGAATTGTGAATTCCTACACGCGCGGAGCCAACGGCACTAAAGCTGAGCTTCTTCTCCCCCATTGCCAGCTTCATAGATTTCCGGGGCTAGTCTTTGGGTGACTCCTTCTCAGACCGACTGCGTTTTTTCGCCTTCGGAACTGGGGGAGGTTTGGGCAGAGGAATTTCGTCCCAGGGCTTCTGGTAGAGAGACAAGGCCTCTTCGGCTTCTATTTCAGCTGCTATCAGCCTTCGGTACCTCTTCCGTGCTGCCCCACTAAGGTTATAAGGCCTAGCGATCTTTTTCTTTTCCCCTCCCTGGTCCGTATCCGACTGTGTTTCGGCTGCAGACGTGCCCTCCATTTTTCGGCTCGTCCTAGGTTGGAGCGTAGAGTTGCAGGGTGCTGGTGAGGCTAAAAGAGCCTCTTCTAGACCAACAGTCAGTTCCATTAAGGGAGAGTTCATATTTCTTTCCAAATTTCGATTTTCGTCCATTTTGGTCCCACGATTAGCTAGGGAAAATTTCGGTCACCCCCGGCAGAGCCCCGCATGCTGAAGGAAGGTCTAAAATACTACCCGAATCGCCCTGGTCTCGGGTAGGTACCGTTTGCGACTGGGCTCCCCCCAGCCACGCATCCATCGGCACGATACGCTTAACACCTTGGATTGAGTTAAGATAGGAGAGAGGGGGTGAGATAAAAATAAAAGAAAAAGGGGATCGTCTGAGTGTTTCTGTTCTGTCTGTTTCCTATTAAACCACACCAAATAACGGGCGGCAACCACGTGAAGGAAGAACTCCTCAGACTTGCCCTGGGGATCAACATGACCTGCGCTCTCCCCCAGAGCCATTCGCCAAACTGCTAGTCGGACAGGAGAGAAGAATAGGTGTTAATCTAGTTCTACTGATAATGTAATAATGTGAGAATTAGGAGTAGACTAACCTCCTTACGGTAATAATAAAATTTTAAATTAAAGGTAGCTTCTGTTAATAATAATATCAGGAAGTCAAACACCTTAAGGAAAAAGATAGCGGTAGGGTTGCTAATTTTGAGTGTATAGACTTACCTATGCCCATCAACATAAAGACCTTTTCTGAGGCTGAAACATACCGATACCTGGGTATTTCACAGAACATCGGTATCGATGAAGCGGGTATAAAACAGTCAGTTTGCGATGTGTTTTATGCACGCTTGACCAAAGTGCTTTACAGCCTTTTGTCCGGTGTGAATAAGACACACGCATATAACGGTCGGGTGCTGTGATCATAGGGTGCTGTAAAAATGGTAAAATTGAACTCAATAAAATCTGTAATTAGTTTTTTAAATCCATCTTCAAACACAACACATATCACGAAATTTGCGTTGATTGATAAATTAAACGGAAGATCTCTTTTATCAAACGAAACGAACGAAAAAGCTTTCAAATTTCGCTTTTCAAAGCTTATATTATAAACAGCTTCTTTTATTACAGCATTGCAGTCGAAACAAACAATTAAAAGCTATGTACTTCTATTGTGACATGTTATACAAAGGTGGAAAAGAACATACAGTCCACCTGAGGATGCTGTGGCCCGTAGACACCAGCTATGAATATTCCAAATTAAGAGTCAAAATGCAGTTGCTTTGACTTGAGATTCATATTATTATATGATATAAGTTCAGATAAAAATATTAGCATTAACACCTGGTAGAGCCATACTGCAGCTATTTTATGGTTGTACCACAAATGGTTCGTCTCGACTGGGGCTCGCTGGGAACGCTGCTATGTTTCGTATGGTGAGTGTAGAGAACTGGAGACTCTTTTTACTGGAAACGAGGCATTCCATCTTAGTCCTCAGGGGTGACAACGAATTACATTTTGATCCTTAATCGAGGATTGATGTAGATGTCTATGGACCACATCATCCACTTACCATCAGGTGGACTGTGTGCTCGTTTGTCACCTTTATTCTATAAAAAAAACAACATGTTGTTTGCAAAACCCTGCTACGAAATGAAAGGAGGCCTGTGAATTACTCGTTGTTTTACTAAAGTTTATGAAATAATAACCAATTTTTGATGGTAACGGAATGTTATAATAAGCATAATAAAGTTGTCCTTTTTGCAGTAACATTTATTATGTCTAACAGTGTGAAACAAGAAAAACCGACCAAGTGTGCATCAGACATCACTCTGTTAGGGTTTCGTACTTATAAATTATGACCAACTTTTTTTAAACGTCCTTCACATCTACGTTATGAACAGATGTTTTTATTGTTCGTTTTTTGAATACCATATATGGGCTCTAATTAATGACACCCAACATGTTACGGTAAGAAAAATAAATTCTTTCGGCTCCTTTTTATTGGATCTGATCTGAAAAATATGAAAAATATTTAATATTCTGTTTTGTTCTCATTTCGTTCGTTACAGTCTCATACTCATTCCGTAAACGAGCTAGAGATCCGTGACATACAGACGGAGAGATGAACAGAGAGACAGACATCAGAGTGAAAGTAATAGGTCCATGAGTACTATTTGGATACGAAACCCTAAAAATGAAGCTCTATTACTTGTCAGGTTACTGAGGGCACATCGGGGCTTCAATGAAGCCGGATCAAGTTGCAAAAGAAAACGTTACTATACTAAGGGCTTTCCTTTTCAAAACATTACACAATACAACAATATTTTATGTCAGTTATTGTTTTTTATTAGTATCTCAATATTTTCACTAGCTGACACGGCAGACGAAGTTCTGCCCATTCCGGTAGGTGCCCGACAACATTGACTCCAATATCACTCCGAAATTTTTACAGGGTAAATATGAAATTTATATTGTTTTTTATAATTAAAATAATGACGATTGGCTTCTAATATAACATAATCATAAGTAGGATGAGTAGATGATGCATATTTGGCGCGCATGAGATCGCAGCCACCACTAGTTTATAATATAATGCTAATAACATTATTAATAAATTGTAGTGTATTTTATTAAGAAATAATTATAAGTAGGTTTAAGCTTTAGACCAGCAGCTAAAGTCCTTCAGAAATTATCCAGAGCACTGGAAAATTGTAGATAGCGCTCGCTCGCGACTTCATAAATCTAACTTTATAAGATCTGAGAAAAGTTAATTCATACTACTCTTTTAATAATGCAATTTTCGCTGTAAGACTGAAGTTTCAAAGAGAGGCATTTCAAAGTTTTGAAATCTTTTAAATATTACGTAATATTATCGTTTTCATTAACTTAGCATATTTAAACACAATATTACTATGCATAGTATTATACTACGCAAAAAATATTATGGTTTCGCTAGAAAGACCATAATGATTTTTAATATTTATGTGAAAACTACTCATCGAATATAACGATATTCCGTAAAATCTTGTCGCGTGTGTGCTCATGGTCACAAGGGAATGAGATTCCTGACGTCCCTATGTCATTGCAAATCCAAACTGTATTCACTTTTTATTAATAATTTACCTTGAAGTATTGCTGTGGTAAAGGGTTATGATTTAATTTTTACAATTACATAATATATAATCTCAAGCAGATGGTAGCACTCAGACATATTCCCTATTAAAATAGCCCTTTTCAACCGACTTCAAAAAAAGGAGGAGGTTCTCAACTCGACTGTATTTTTTTGTGTGTCTGTCCTCAGAACTTTTTTCTAGGCGAACTTGATGATACTTTTTTTATTTTATTTTTTATTTTAAAAGCTGGTGCTTTTTATGTGGTCCCGTATAAATTTGATCAAGATCTGACCAGTAGTTTTTGAGATATCCTTAATAATATGCGTATTTAACTGACTTCGAATACATTGATGATGTTCTCATTTTATTTATATTGAAGTCGGTTGTACAATTTTTTTAATTTTACCACTTGTTAATTATAACTTATTAAGCTTTAAACTTGTAGTACTATATATATATATATGAAATAGCAATAAAGTTATGTAAAACGCTAGTGAAGGTGACGTTTTGTTCTCTTTGCTTCAATATACAATAGCCTGTATTAAGGAGATTCAGTTCCTTATTGCCAATAGCCTCACGAATCATCCTTGGCAGAAATCGATTATCTTTTGCAAGGATTTGTGGCCTTACGAATCTGATCTTATTACGAGGGCGATCTTGAACATGTTCGTAGACTGCAGACATCCCAGCTGCTAAGTTTTTTGTTATCAAACTGAAATGACAAACGAACTTACAGTATACCTGATGGTAAATAGATACAGCAGTTCATTGACCTGTAGCTAATTTCAAACTTAGAAGGATACAGAAGCATTTTCACATCTGAAGACTAAGTGGGAATGCCTCAAAGCCTGTAATTATACTGACTCTTTACCCTTTAGACCCGAACTCAGAAGTGAGATAGCAAGTGAGTAAAAATGAGTGAGGAGGTACTTTCTATTTAGAATTTCTCATCAGCTTCATGTTTTTTTACGTTGGATGTTATTGTTATTTTTTTTCGTATATGTTAGAAAGACAACATTATATTACCACCATACGCCGTGTATTTATTCAATTATCATTAAAAAAAAATTTAAGCGAACCTAGTTTACCACTGTTGAATAAATATATTTAACACGCTCTAATAACATCCGCTGTTCTCCCTACGGAAGTGCCAATACATACACGTATAGTGTCGAACAATATGAACTCGATTAAAAATCGTTTCATAGTACTATATTGGACTAATTTTTCATTCGAAATATTACTAGCTGTGCTCGACATGTTTTGCAATACCTCGTTTTTGTCAGGAACTTTCGCGGGTGCACACGCAGAAACCCACTAAAATTTATATAATTATAATTTATAGACGAGGAACCCGCAAATAAATATTCATTTGTTTAAATTAGGTATACAGATGTAAACATCAGCAGCCGTTTTTAAGGCCACTCTTGAACATATTCTCATCTCATAAGAATTATTTGGAATATTTTACCACATTCACCACTACGGGCGGGTGACTTGGTGACCTCCGACACCTTCGATGATATAGTCCTAATGGGAGAATCACTGGAAGACTTT
Source organism: Parnassius orleans (assembly GCA_029286625.1). Taxonomy (NCBI): domain Eukaryota; kingdom Metazoa; phylum Arthropoda; class Insecta; order Lepidoptera; family Papilionidae; genus Parnassius; species Parnassius orleans. The sequence continues at coordinate 942,664 of JAGSMP010000162.1, read as the reverse complement.
GGCACTGTTCTCAACGACCTCAATAGTGTCTCGCAACGGTTAGGTCTTTAGATGAACTTGGACAAAACGAAGGTAATGTGTAATGTCCATGTCACACCTATGCAAGTAGTTGTTGGTAGCACTACGCTCGAAATTGTCGACGAGTATGTTTAGCTTAGAAAAATTGTCCGACTATGTAAGTCCGAATTCGACCAAGAGGTCAATCGGCCGATTCAAGTCGACTGGGCAGCGTTCGAGAGATCCCGACACATCTTTTAGTCAGGTATACCTCAAAACTTGAAAACAAGATTGTATAAACAGTGCGTGCTGACAGTGATTACATATATATCTAAGACGCGGTCCATCACTACTAGTCGGATGAGGAAGCTCAAGTTTGCTCACCAAGCTATGGAGAGGGCTATGCTAGAAGTTTCTCTGCGTGATAGACTTACAAATGAGGTCAGTAGAACCAAAGTAATTGACATAGGCCAACGGATTAGTAAACTGAAGTGGCAATAGGTCGGCCATATAGCTTGTAGAACCAACAACCGATGGGGAAGAAAGGTTTTTGAGTGGCGGCCTCGTACCGGTAAGCGAAGTACAGGATGCCGATGGATGCAAGTGGCACAGGAGTTCAGGACCATGTTTCGTGCTATGTTCAGCAGTGGACTTATGAATGACTGTAATAATAATAATAATTCGAATTTGAGTCAACATTCAGCATTTTGGCAACTTGAATAATGATCTATAATAAAACCACGAACAACGTTTTATATTAGGCTAGGCTTAATTTATATTATATTAAACGCTTTTAAGTACAGCCAAAATACTAAAATTTATTTTGTTAGGTAAAATGATAAGTGTTCCTTGAATATCATACACTTTTCGGTGGTAGGTGTGAAAAGTCAACAGCTGATTTGATAGCTCCAGTTTATTTATTCAATTAAAAATAATTTAAAATCAAATTTATGTTAAATTACATTCAAATCAGTGAGTTTACACATTTTAGTTTACATAATAATAAACACTAGTGGTCGCCTGCGGCTGCTCACGTGGATGTCGGTTACCGCTGCAAAAACCTACCAGGAAAGACACGGTCAGCAAACAAAATGATTCCCAGGTCAATTCACAGACACCGACACTAACATCGACGAAGCAGTCACTATCCGCAGGCTGAACAGATTTTCTTTCTGTGGATGTTGTTTGTTAAGTCCCAGTGCAACCTGTTGTTTTAGGATAAACTTAAGCTATTATTGTAGAGCTTCTCTACCACACATTTGACGTTATATTATTTTCTGGTAACAAAATATACTGATGGTCAGGGCCCGACCGTGATAGAGCAACGTAAAGTTGCCCATGCGTAAAACATTGTTTTCGTAAATCAATTCCTACTAATTTGAATGTTTGGCCCTGGATTTGTTTATCGTGAGTGCGAAAGAAATTTTTATTGGAAATGGAGCCTTTTGAAGGGTATAGGCAAATCAGTAGGGATCATGGGTATTCTTGGTATATGAGCTAATTCACCAGCTGCAGGGCCGGTGATAATCTTCGCAACTATTAAATTATCTTTTAGCTCCTTTATAAGAAGTCTCGTGCCATTACACATGTTGGGGGTCTTAAATTTCTGAGAAGCATTATCGGCGTGCCAACTTTAACGACAGTTCATGAGGTGGAAGCCAGCGGGGTTCAGAATTTAAAATTCCTGGGGTAGTGCACCGTCCTCGATGTTAGTGACGGTGTCTATGGATTTATAGCACTTAACTTCACAGTACTTTCTGCATAATTAAATTGTTTATTTCGTTGACTGTTTCATTCCTGGGAGACTATTGCTCTACACAGCCAACGAAAATCATTTTGATGTAAGTTTTCGATGTCAGGATATATAGCATCTATCAGACTATCTAAATTATAGACTATTTGCCATAGAGACTCATCCAAAGTAACCATAATCGGTGCCCAAATTTAAAGATGGAAAAATTCCTTCTCCCAGTTTCAGCAGCTGTTGTGGAAAATTGCTATGCGTATTTCCATGTAGATGAGCTCTCATATTAGTACGCAAATTCAAATGTTGAACAGATGTCCAAGGTGAGACGATTTTAAACATGCCTTCATAATATCTGCTCGCGTACCTCTGTTGACGACAGGAAGCGTTTGTCGGAAATCTCCAGCAAATACAAAAGTGATACCACCCATGACATTAGCAGAGCTTCGGAGGTCTTTAAAGTACGGTCCACGGCCTCACATGAGCTCTATGACTCATGGTGCATTCATCCCATATTACCAACGACGCGTCTTGCAGCAACTTACCAAGAGGCCCATTTTCAGAATAGAGCACGTAGACCGTTGATCTAAAGATACGGATAGCGGGAGTTTAAACGTAGAGTGAGCAGTTTTCCTTCGTTCAAGAGAGTTGCAGCAATTCTGACGAAGCAACTGCAATCGCTATCTTCCTGATTGCCGTATCTTAGCAAGTATCAAATTTGCGAGAAAAGTCTTTCCGGTGCCTCCTGGTGCGTCCAAAAATAATCTCCCCATGTTCACGCTGTCCACAATAGTCTCATAAGCATGTCTTTGATCTGGTACTAATTTTGGCACATTGTCATTAACAAACGCTGTTAGATCATTGCTGTTATACTGTTGTACCATTGTGTCAATAGTATTATTCTGGGTACGAACGGGAAGGTAATCCAAAATCACTTAAATTTTTGTCGTTTAGTTCTAGAAGTTTGTTTTCTATTTCAATTAATACTTCATTATAAATGACTTCAGTGAAGGGTGAAGTGTTATCCTGATTTTGTTGTCTGATACGATGTCTAATATCTTCACAGAACTGATCTTTGAAAGTATCCTAACTTCAATGGTTCCGATGGTTGACAAAATAAAAGTATGACTACGAACAACTCCCTTAGTTTTGGACAATGTGATAACGGCTTCGCTTAAAGTGTGACCCCAATGATCATCGTTTTCAAGTAAACCTCGGTCACGGCAAGCTGCTTGATACGTCTCTTTGACAATACCGTTTACAGTTTTAAGGTATGCAAATGAGGTCGGTCCGCGTACGTGGTGCAGTAGAATCCTAAGATAAAACACTCTGATTGGGATGGATGTATCCGTAGACTCTACCTAAAGCGGCATCTTTTTTGTCCCCGGATGTCCAACTACATTTTCACCACGCTTCCTTCTAGTGAATGTATTATTGCCCATGTATAGTATTGCGGGACTTCATGATACAGAAGAGTTTTCGCGAATTCATCTTCATTACAGAGAGCAAAAATGCCAGTAATGTGGTATTGCGTGGGTTTTGGACAACTTGATGAGCTGTCCCTGGTGTAAAATACACCCTTGACCGTTCTCTAGATGAACGGCCAAATGCACTAGTAGGGATGCCGCTCGTGAATGGAAATTCAAATAAGCGCCAGACAGCTTCAGATGTATGTACCTGCCATTTAAATAGTTTTCGACCTCATCGTGTAGGTTTCTAAGGCTAAAAGTTGCCTGATCTGAACCTTTATTTATATACTTACATATATATTTAATGGCTTGGACAGAGTGGCAATACTCCACGTTTATATGAGCGTTAAAAGTCTTACATAGTAGCGGGGTATGGAATAATCCAACTATTATCTATCGTCACCATGTTGCCCTGATTTGTAGCGTAGTGCTCCGACCTTCATTTCCTGTATCGCGCCTACGATAAACTGGATACCCATCCTCTCCGGTCTGGGTATCGTTCATGAAACAGTGAGGTATTTTTGTGCAGACACCGTTCTTCATGCATGTTGCAGCTAAATTATGTTCTCCAGGGTCCATGTACCATATTTTTAGTTATAATGTCGTGTAGTACCGGATAAATTTGTTGATCGGGTAGCTCCGCAACTATGACACTGTCGATCTCATCTGGTTGTATTTTAGTTTCTAGCCAGAACAAATGACATTGAGGTAAACCGCGCTTTTGCCACTCCACTTGCCATATAACATTTTACTTTACCGAATATCTGTTCTTTGACAAATAATTTGATGAATTTCTTCATCTTTAAATGAAATACACGTGAAATTATGTCATGACGGTCGAAAGACCGTTGTCCTGGTAACAGCTCGGCTTTTATTTCAGGCCATTCGGGGTTACATGTAAAAGTGACAAATAAGTCAGGTCTACCATAATTTCGACGTACGTCATCGCGTCCTGCGTTTTCTCGTGCATGAAACGCGGAGAACCCGTAAATGACGATGGTAATATGACATGTTGACCGATATTTGATAGGTCAACATTTGCGTCATGATTTAAGGCATCTCTGAGATGAATGTAGTCATCAGCCCTCAGTCTTTGTTGATTCCGACAAATATAATTTAATCTTTCGATATCATTTTCGCCATCATGTCAACACAATATTGACTAAATAAGTCTCTGTAATAATGTAACGGATTAAAAGAGTTAGTTCTAATCATTAATCTAAATGCATAAAATTGCATACACGAAACAGTTTTATTACGCGCAGAACCCTGCTGAGGGATAGTCAAATAATAACCGTCTTCTCCTATCACAAACATTATAGGATACTGTAGTGGATCATAGGACCGATGTAGCTCAGAAACTCTTTGAGCTGCCCGTCTCTCTATGTAAGACTATATCCCTGGGACCTTTGTCTTCATCGACCAAGAGAACAGCTACCTCGTTTACAGTAGGAGCATTATATCTGCCTCTGTGTGTTGTCTGTGGAGTGCGATCTGAATGAATAATTAACTTTAAATTATCTGAGGAGTTAAGTTCTAAGTTTTGTTTAAAACTTCGTGTACACGTTATGATTATTTAAAGCGGTCTGTAATTCGTGAATTAAATCCATTTTAAGGTTGGTGCGATGCTTGATCGCTACGATAACTGGTCTGCATCCGAAATAAAATATATTTGCAAGAACTGTGGGTTTTGGCCTGATGGTGGTAAGGCTACCAATTAGATGATACACTTGTCCTTCAATTTTAAAAGTGGGCATAAAATTTCCTTCCCTGATTTCTTTGCCAAACGAAGTCATTTGAGAAAAGACTATTGTACACGTATGTTTGTTAAAAATGCCCAGATAATGGATGGTTATTTGTCAAAGATTTTTATTGGTTGTGGCGGCTCCTGCAGGTTAGGAAGACAAACTTTACCTGAAGCACAGCACATACATTAGGTTCGTCCCCATTTCTTGGCAGAGCAGTTAGAGCAGATCTTATTCATGACTCCGATTTGGACGGACGCTTGTGGCATAATCAAACTGCGGATCATATCTGAAAGCCAGTCTGTTGCTGTTAGCTAAAATTCGATTGCGAACTCTATTTGTGGACAACTGCTGTCGCTCTGAGTCAGCTCTAAACGCTCAAGCTCGACTCTCTTTCCTTTGCACAGAGGTCCTTATATTTTGTTCATGAAGACGTTGGGAACGCTCAAGGCTCGACTCTTGAGCGCGTAGCTCAGGGTTCTCAAGCTGCAGCAGGCGTTGCGAACGCTCGAAACTCGACTCTCGTTCGCGTAAGTCAGAGGTCCCATTTTGTTCATGAAGACGTTGGGAACGCTCCAGCCTCGACTCTTGAGCGCGTAGCTCAGAGGTTCTCAAGCTTTGTACGGCAAGGCGTTGCGAACGCTCGACACTCGACTCTCGTTCGCATAAGTCAGAGGTTCTTACATTTTGTTCATGAAGACGTTGGGAACGCTCCAGCCTCGACTCTCGTGCACGTAACTCAGAGGTTCTCAGATTTTTTGTTTGCAAGGCGTTGTGAACGTTCGACACTCGACTCGTGCGCGTACCTGAGAGTTTCTCTGATTTTGTTCAGCAAGGCGTTGTGAACGTTCAGGTGAAGATTCTCCCATACGACGTATTTTTGCTGCCGTGCTTGAGAACTATGTTTAGAAAGTTGAGACCTGGCTCTCTTAGACATTTTCAAATGTTTAAGATAATGTTATTAGCGTGTAATATTCTAGCTCTAAAAGAACTGTTGGTTAGCCCTGAAAGAACTGTTGGTAAGCCCTGAAAGAACTGTTGGTTAGCCCTGAAAGAACTGTTGTTTAGCTCTAAGAAGAACTGTTGTTTAGCTAAGAAGAACTTTTGCGTAGGTGTAGTTTAAATAACGAAACCTAAAAATCGAAAATTATTAGACTTCACGCACGACCGCTGCGTAGGGAGCCGACCGCGCGACTGAGGCGCGGGTACCTTCTCATAGATCTAAACTCCCCACACGCTCACTGGGCCTTGGTAACGCCTACTTCGCACGGGCCGTGCAGCAGAAATCGTAATATTTTAATTTCGCTCTTCAGAACCAAACGTCAATTTTAATCATTTAAAGACCAAATATATCTACATTAACTGTTAGTGATGAAATAATTTATTTTGATAAGGATTAATAGCATGAGTAAAATAAACGCGTTTAAATGTAGTCCAAAAAATCAAGATTTTCAATAAAAAATGGTTTATTGTGCCTCACTCGACATAGATAGGTATAGTGTGTCGCGGATTTTTTGTAGATATTTATAAGATCTACAATTACTTAAAACATTTTATGGTTCTATCTTTAATAGTTTAGGGGGTACGCAAAATAACTTTTTTTGTTTTTTTACCTTGTGTCCGAAAAACCTAATATCTTACGGAACCCTATTTTTGTTCAAAATTAAATATAGCCTATATTATGGATAATGTAGCTTTCAATGGTGAAAAGAATTTTTAAATCGGTCCAGTAGTTTATGAGCCTATTCATTACAATCAAACAAACAAACAAACAAACAAACAAACAAAGTTTTCTCTTTATAATATTAGTGTAGATTAGTGTAGATATGTGTTTAAACAAGATTTAAGCACTTACTTGCATCTACAGCTCAACTTACTTAGTGAATATCTATATACACATTTGAAGAAATTATCACATAATGGCAAATGTCACTAAAGTTGATCTGATGCAGAAGGAACTTGATGTTAGCTGGATGCAAAAGTGACAGAGTTTGAAAAACGCTTGAAAGCTGCATTAGTCCCATCAATCCAACTTTGGTCCAGCTAAGTGAGGAATTTCATGCTTTTAAAGACCTAGTGAGTAACATGTTTAGTCTTCTACAGCAACAATTTCAAAGGTGTACTAATGCAGTTGATGAAATAGATAACGACAAAGGCGTAAGGTGCTTCTTTTAATGGTATTCTGAAGAGCCTGGATTAAATGAGGAACAAGAGGTACTTGCACTTATTAATAATAAAATGGGCCTTTCACATATAAGCAAGTCTTCTTTGAAACGCTGCGATCGATTGAAGACTCAGGGAGTGATCGGGTAAGAGCTGCACTTGTCCATTTTCATAACCATGATACTAAATCCGAAGTCTGAGTTCTAAGGCTAAATTAAAGACATCATACACGGTATCAGGTTTCTTACTAAATGCGACAGAGTACATATAAGAAAAGGCTGCAGACATTTCGGGATGAAGAATGTTTGGACTCTTGATGGAACCATAAACATTAAGCTTCCTGATAGTACCCACATAAAATTTTACTGAGGAAGAGTTTGATATCCTTCTTACTAAATGGCTAACCAGTTCCACGTCTGACACTGTGTATAAAGGCCCATTAGAACCCAGTTGTCAGCAAGATGGGGCCAGGCGTAAACAAGTCATCCAGGCGGTTCAAAGTGTGGAAAGCAAGAAGACACGTCGTGGTGGTGCCCAAAAATAATTCCACTGTCGTTGGTAGTTTGTGTGTTGTATCTTTTGTATCTTAAGTTAAATTTTTTTTTTTTTTTTTGGTTTTGTTTCGTTTGTTGTCATTATCAGTTATCATTAGTTGAAGGTAATTGTATTATTTACGTTTAGCTGATTACACATATGTATAACAAGTTCTACTTTAAAGGGCAGTATACAATATGCAATAATAACGTTTATGTCAAATGTCAAAAAAGGTGCAAAATCAACTGAAGATCTGACAGCACATAGAGTGTATTTTTTATAACTGGCTTTACAGCTCTGGGTTCTAGCCCTTCTGAGCTTGAAGTTAGAATGAATTATCCTTCATAGTACACTGCTTCACAATAATATTAATCTTGTATGTCAAACAATAATCCATAATATTAATCTTGTATGTCGAAACTTAATAATTTTGTATTCCTTTTTGTATTGTACCTACTTGCTGCATTGTAACTTTTGTTTTTTGTGTCACACTGTAAAAATACTTTAAGGTTTTTTTTTGCTATACTGTTTACAACTGGTTAATTTCGTTGTTAAATAATATCCATTAAATTATCTTGTTACTTTAGTCACTAAACTAACTAGATTAATCTTTAACTGGTTGGTCTTGTTTTGCTTGATCAAGTAGTCTTAGTTTGTGTTGATTACCTTTTCTTATTATTATTATCATTGTATATTTTATTCATTATGTTTTTTGCAATCAATCAACTGTTGGGTGATATATATAAATTGAGTCGTATTTTTTAGTTAGTTTAAGTAATTTATATTCTGTGTTATATAAGTATTTTATAACATATTCTTCTATATTTATCATATATTATTATTAATGTCAGTTACGTCGGATGATAAATCTTTTATTCTGCACATGATTCAGATGTCTCGTTCGAGTCTTGTAATCATACTAATAGCTTGCCCTCCTCCGTAATGAGCTTATTGATTTACCTCCTTGTAAATAATTCTTAATGTATATCATGTTAATGCTCAGAGCATGGGTCATTACTCTTATTTTGAAGAAGTTTTTCTATAGATTGTGTTCATGCAATCTTAGTATCAGAAAGTTACAAAGCCATCATTAACGTCCAGCTTGTATCCTCTAAATAACTTTGTTCTAGTGCGTAATGACCGGACTGAAAAAGGAGGTGGAGGTGTTTACCTCCTGAGCAAATATTCTTATAAAATAATTTTAGCTTCACCATCTCCTTATTCTGCCTCATTGGAGTTTCTTTTCTGGAAATCGTTATCAAGGTGTAAGGGCAATTCTTGGGTAGTATACTGTCCACCTGCTATTAACTTTTTCAACGCTTTTGAAAGCGCTCTCTCTACCATTTCATCTGAGTACGCGCACTGCATAATAATGGTTGATTTCAATACTGATTTGTTGAGAAATTCTTCTCGTTCTCAAAATTTCGGTCAGTCATAGAGTTAGTCGATCTCCACATTCTCCCTTGAGGCAACTCACCACAACTTTGAGACTGATGACTCATGGTTGATCATATATATCACGGCTTCTCCTGATTATGTTATTAAGCACGGACAACTATCGGTCCTGCTTTTTCACGACATGACCTTACTTATATATCATATAAGCTTTTCTCCTAAGCACAATCCCGCAGTATTATATATTCGTAATTTCGCTAAAATGGATTCTGATAAACTTAAAAGTGACGCATATTGTATGGACTTAACCTCTGTTTTAAATCAACTTCTATTGACGACAAAGTCTCCATACTTAATAATATAGTTCTTAGTCTGTATAACAAACATGCTCCTAAACATCAAGTAAGAGTAAAGCGTCCACCAGCCCGTGCATGACTAGGGCCGTAAAGGTGGCGATGACCAGGCGAGATCGAGCATTTGTGAAATTTAAGAACATCGTAATCAGGAGAGCTGGGATTGCTACAAAATGCTAAGAAACAGATGCAATCAGATGGTACGAAATACTAAACGCCGTTATATCCATAGTAATATTACAAATTATTCGACCGCCGATGTGTGGAAATTTCTGAAAACATTAGGTATTAGTAAGGCCGTTACATCTGATCATGGTCCATCAATCACTCTGGATGAAATAAATCATCATTTTATCGCTTCTCCTTTTAATCCCACATTTCGTTCTACAACAATAGTTTCCATTCAATCCATGCCTTTCTCCTATTCCTTTTTCACTTTTACCTGTGACTGTGGATGAGATTCAGAAATCAGTATTAGCTATTAAATCCAAGGCTGTGGATTGCGATGAGGTTAGTAAGATTATATTATGATATCCATGATCCTTGAGTGTCTTTACCTGCAATCACACATATCAAACTATTCCCTTGACTCAGGCCAATATTCTACTCAGTGGAAAAAGCATTTGGTGACCACTTCCTAAAATACCTAACCTCATTACCTACCCATTTTCGACCAATTTCAATTTTGCCATACCTATCTAAAGTTCTGAAGCCTGTGTTCACAAGCAAATCTCTATGTTCATAACCAAACATAACCTGCTGAATAAATATCAGTCAGGTTGCGCAGGTCACAGTACTACCACTGCCTTGATAAAAGTCACAGATGACATTCTGAATGGGAATGGATGAGCAGAAGCTTACAGTGGTAGTGCTTGTTGATTTTCAAATGCTTTTAACATAGTCGACCACGATATTCTTATACTTCCTAGCTAATCTTAAATTCTCAATCCCAGCTTGGAATGGTTTTCATCCTATCTTCGCGGCCGCCAGCAATCAGTTCGATTAGGACAAGAGTCCTCAACATGGGCTGACATTGAAACAGGCGTGCAGGGCGGAATACTTTCTCCTTAATGTTTTCTCTATTTATAAATTCTATCACTTTAGTTCTCAACTGTTCGTACCATCTGTATGCAGATGATCTTCAGCTCTATATGCAATCTAGTGTTAATGATCTTAATGATAATATTAACAAAATCAACCACAACCTTGATGCCATAAGAGATTGGTCGTACAGACATGGTGTTTCAGTTAACCCATCCAAATGTAAAGTAATGGTTATAGGTAGTAGAATATTAGCCAAGATTAATAACGATGATCTTGCTCCGTATTTTACAATGGAACGTTGCTGCCATTTTGTAAATCTCTAAAAATCTTGGCTTACATATGGACGATACCTAAGCTGGGGTGACTGTTGCTGAAATAATGTAAAGTTACTGCCACCTTACGTTCTCTTTGCCGTCTCAAAACTTTCTGCCTTTTAAAACTAAACTTTTACTTATCCAGACTTTGATATTACCCATTATTGATTATGCGGATGTGTGTTACCCAGATCTATCTCAATATCTTCTGGATAAGTTGGAGCCTTCTTAACAATTGCATTAGGTTCATTTTCTGCTTACGTAAGTATGACCATGTTTCCCAGTACCGTTCTAAGCTTAAATGGTTTCTATTCGTCAAGGCGTAGCTCCCGAATTTTATAAGTACTATATTCAATTTTAAATGACCCAAATTCTCCTTCTTATCTTAAGGATACTTTTCAGTACCAATATTCATGATGGAGTTCCCCTGTCCCAAAATAGTCTTAAAATTCGTATTCCACCACATAAGAGTGGTTTCTTTAATTCCTCTTTACTGTGCAGTCCATACTGCTCTGGAATGCCCTGCCTGTTCATATAAAACCCAGTAACAAACATTATTTTAAAGGACTATTTGAATTCTTTAACAGGAATTGATTTATCCGACTTTTCTCTTTCGCTTTGTAATTGATATTTTGTATAATATGTATTTTAATATGCATCATGTTATTTTATTTTTATATTGTATTATTTTATATTTATTTAAAGATTTTGTATATATAAGTATCCGTTTATATTATTTAATTAATAAATTGAATAGTATCATTCTTTCTTTATTACAATGTAGATTTTAAGTTTGTATATTTTAAAAATATTTTATTTATTTGCATTTTGTTGTTAGATATAATTTTTACACCTGCCACAGCTTCTCAAATCATCCAGAGTTGACTGGTAGAGAATGCCACAAGGCATTAAGTCCGCCCTTATATCCCTTAGTATAAGGTAGATGTAAAAGATTAAATAAATAAATAAATATCGCCACCACTAAAATTCGAAATTTTGTCATACGTGATGCCTAAAACAACATAAAATATTTTAGCACTGTAAAGTAGATTCGGTGAGTGATGTTCTTCCTAGCTTCCTACAATGTTATCATTTGAAATTAAATTTTGAGTAAAGTATTTTATAATTAACGACAGTTTAATAAAAAATTAAATAAAAGTTTAACACTAAAAATTTGTTTATAAGATTAGTGGATGTCGAGATCTATAGACACCTACATCTTTCCCTAATCAAGAATCAATGTGCTTCCATTCCTAAGAACTAAGATTGAATGCCTCGTTACCAATACAATAGTTCTGCTGCTATTTCACACCATTGTTCTATTATGCATTCAGTGCAACACCATGTGATGGAGCGTAAGATAATTTAATTAATTTCCACATTTCGTCCCGTGGGTGTCTATGGGACATGCCGGAAAAATCTCACAGCTTCCGATATACGGTGATATAAGGTGGGATAACCGTCTTGTTTAAGTCATGTGTAAAATACTCAGAAGAGGGCGGGCAATTGTATCAAAAAAGCGAGACGTCTAATATGATAGTCAATTCGCCTGCAAACGTGACTGTTACGACTAAAAGCCAAAGTGCGGATACAACTAGGTTTAGCCGGCTACTATTAGGTGCAGCCTATTGCGGTTGGTTAAACTTAGGTGTATCATATATAATTTATAAATTCTGCGGTTTTGGGGTGGCCCCCGCACCTTAACCTACTGTCGCTGATATTACTTGATACGTATATCCGTGCTTTTACAAATTTAACAGTACACCTAAATTTAACCAACTAATGCTGGCCGCACCTAGTACTAGCCGGCTAGAACTAGGTGTAACCGCACTTCGGCTTTTAGCCGTAACATGACGATTAATCAAAATACTTCCTACAATGGAGGCCTATGTCCAACAGTGGATTTAGGGCAGATGTAGAATAAGAACATTCTGTACAGCGTGGTCCTCCTCGAGCCAACACATTCGAGCTGCAGTCAGCGCTTATCATCGAAACGGATCCATGTTTTCAGCGTGACAATGAGATTACAGAAATAAAAACAATTTTATTATGTATTTACAAAGTTTTTCAATTCTAATTTATTAGGGTATAATAACTTTACCTTTTCCAATACTTTGGTTTTGACACATAATTTTTGATAAATTCCTTGGTCTAGCAGTGTTCGTATTAGATGTGGTATTTAAACTAATTTCTCTTGGAACGCATACATGATACGAGGTCGATATTAGTTAATGTGACAATACTAGAAACAAACCTGACAATTGAGTGGGTGAAAATTGAACACACATATAAAAGACACAGGAATAGAATGTCTAGGTGAACTTAAATGTTCTTAAGTACAGTTTGACATTTTTGTTACGCACGTTCATTCTTCTTTAACATGTGTAACAGTCTACAGCTAGATATTTGCTGGATAGTAGGGGATAATTGCCATAATAGGTAAACTTGGCAGGTGGATGGATGATCGCGATCTGTCAAATATGACACCGCTCTTCATCGTCGGGTTTTGGGTATTTTATATAATTGATATTCACGAAATGCGTTAATTTAGGTGTATGTTAGGGATGAATCTGTATGATGGGGAGAGAAATTGTGATAATATAATATAATATAATATATATTTATTGCAAAACAATGGGTACATTATATTATATTAGTGACCGTAGCGCCCTTACAAGCTAATGAGCCTGTATCAGGAGCAACGCTCTTCCATTAATTCAGGTCGTTTTAGAAGAATGTACAGTTTAAAAATAATAAATTTTGAGTTACATGATTTTGAAGTAGCGTTTAAAGATAACAATGAAAATAATTATTCTAATATAGTTCCAATGTTAAACTAATTCTACAAGTAACAGAGCTATCAGGTTCTACAGCTATCAGGTTAATTTTCCTTTTTTTACTTATTTTTTAAAACTTTTTAGCGTGAATAAGTGCGTGTGTGTGTGTGTGCGTGCGCGCATATATCTGTGTATATGCGCGTATGTACGTGAGTGTGTATGTGTTTTGTTACTATTTAATTTTAACTAGTAATGCCTCTAGATCATCATAGGTTTTATCTTCCAAGCATAACTGTAAGCACCTCTTACAGTCGCGATATGTTTTAATTATAAGTTTAGGCTTTTATTAATCATTTTGTAGAGGTAGACCGAACGAGCTTTATATTGTCTTGAAGCAAATAAGATAAGAAAAAGTGTGGTTTGCAAGTTTGAAGATTTTGTGACAGGTTTAAGAAAATAATTCTTTGGTGGTTTGGTCATGAACTAAGAATGAGTAAGGAAAGAGAGACAAAGCAAATTTATATTGCAGAATTGAACGGCAGAGCCGGCAAAGGACGCCTTAGACTGAAATTTATCGACCACATTGAAGATTGAGAGTACCCTTAATCACCGAACATGTAGGTATATGGATGTAAAGAAGGCAAGAGAGGTGTGTCAGGATGGTGCCAAACGGAAGTTCTTCGTCTCTGCCTACCTCTCTTCTTGTTATAAAATTTACCAGATCTTGGTACCGTCACCAATCAGAGCCCATAAATCTGTTGAAATACCCGAAAAATCTATAGTCCTCTCCCACGACACCGACCGTATGATATGGTATGGTAGATTCTCTTATTCTACCACCACACGGCAATTCGTGTTCATTATAAAAATATATAATATTCGAAAGAAGTAATTGAGTCGGTCTAGCAAATGACGTGACGTTTATTAAATCGTATGAACAAATAGACCAAAAACTAACTGCTAATATTGGCTGACGTTGAATCATTTCAGCTCATTAATCACACTAAGTACGGGTAATTAATGCTTAATTTTCCATTATTATGCTGGATTTTACCCTGATTTTTTGTAAATTAGGGTATATAATGCTGAAAAGAAACTCTGGAAATTTACTTTTATTCTAGAAATAGTTATGCTTGTACATCCTTTCATGATATACGTGGCAGACTTTCTGGATCTTTCATATTAAGGCAATATAATGGTAATTAGTTACTGACCGTGTCGTCCTATGGGTGTCGTAAGAAGCGACAAGGGGAATAACCAGGAGATGAGCAGCAGCGTTTACCAAATAAAAAGTAAAATAAAAAATAAAATTCGGCTGCCAACCCGCCAACCCGCCAAGCGTAGCGCAATTTGAACTAAAGTTCGCCATTGGTTAATGGTTGTGATATTTACTAATGTACTACTTTAGAATATTTACTATATTAAGTATAACTAGCAGTTCCTAGTTTTCGAAATTCGACCGTAATACATTAACTTTTAGGTTTGTATACTAAGCAAGCTCTATTCCACTTTAAACTGTACTTAAAAAATAAAACACAGATATTTATTATACAAAACATAAACATTTTTTTGCTTTGACACACACTCCACATATTCAAATGACTGAAATAACACAAAATTCACAGCTCGTTCAGTAAGTCTGTTTCTAGAAAACATTTTAAAATTCTTTGGCGACAATCTCCACCCAGTGCGACTGTTTGGCCACAAACTATTAAGTGTTTGACATTGGCCATCGACGTAGTACTTACTCCGAGACATTGGCAGTATGAACGTAAACAATTTTTTATTTAATGTATTTGTAACACATACTATAATATATCAATTATATGTTCCTTCATCCCATCTTCCTAATATGAAGATGGGATGAAGGAACCTAGAATGTGTTGAACCAAGAAAACCTAGTATGAGATTTTGAATTGTTTACACACACTTTTTGTAAACAATTCAAAATCTCACACTCCTCCGTGTGCGCAATATGCTTTAAAAAAAAGTACAAAGTTTCTCTTCACTTATTAATATATAGTAATCTATATATCAATAAGTATGTAAAGAATGTACAGGTAGAAGAAATAATTTTCTTCTTCCTGTACATTCTTTACATAAATATAAATCCATCTCAAATTAGTAGAATGCAGATACACAAAGAACTAAACAAAACTTTGTAGATTTCCAGCATTTTTCATAGTTTTATTACGATATATTCAGATTATCCACTCCGATAATCTTTTTTTATAAAATATGGGTAACAAACGAGCACACAGTCCACCTGATGGTAAGTGGATGCCGTGGACTATAGACATCTACACTTGTCCTCGATTAAGAATCAAAATGCAGATGCGTTGCACCCCTGAGGACTTCGATGGAATGTCTCGTTTCCAGTAAAAAAGGGTCTCCGGTTGTCTACACTCACCATACGAAACACTGCAGCATTAAGCTGCTATTTAACGCTGGTATTTAATTGTGGTATTCAATTAATTTGTTTGTCTTGTTTAAGTAAAATCTTAAATCTCAAATAAATATTGTAAAATAATTTGGAATTGTATTTTATTTCTAAATCTGCTATAAGCAGTTTGCCTCTAATCATTTTGAATACTTGCGACTTCTAGTATTATTATATAATGTCGATTTCATGTTTGATAAAATTAAAGCTAATGAATGACCTCGAATAGTGAATTTTAGTTATGGAAAACGGTCTGACTTTTGAGGATAACGGTGATTATACATTAGGTGGACTGTGTGATCGTTCTATATCTAAAGAAATCGTTTACAGTAAGCTAAGACCGAGTAGTGGCGGTGTAAGAATATCAACAACCTTATATCGTCCCATAGTTTTCGTAAGAGGCGACAGAGAGAAGCTGAACCATGAGAGAGAGAGAGAGGATGGGAAGCATCTTCATGATAAAATCTGAAGAAAAAACTGCGGGAAGACCTATGTTCAGCAGTGGACATTTGTTGGGTTGTAATAAAAGGTCTGAGCTTTTAAATTTCATTTATAAACAGCGTTAGTAAGCAATGAACAACTTTTAAATCTTCATCATTAAAGGTTATTCATTATACAAAATTACTATAAGAGAGCTAAAGAGCTATGCGCGAATTGTTCTTAAACTTATCCATGGCACTAAAGCGCTGTAGATAGCGCTCCAAACTTCATTATTTCGACTTTGTTCAAGCGATGCAAAGTAAATTTGCTATTCTTTTAATTACACAATTTTTACTGTAAGGCTATAAATTTCAAAGCTGGAAGTTTTAAGTAGCTGTTGTTTTTTAATTATATAGAGAAGAGTTAAATTAATAATGGCATTTGATTGTGTAATGTTTTTGATTATTCTAATTACATCTATGGTTAGGTATGTGTTACTAACCAGACATCTCTCTATACATGAAAATGTTACTTTAATCTTATTAGGTCAAATATGAGCTTTTGTTTAAGTTAAAATTTGAGCTATATTCTATTTTTATGTCTTTTAATATATGATATATTAAAAGATATAAAAAGAAACAAAAATAAAAATATAAAATCCTACTTCCTACTAATATTATAAACGTGAAAGTTTGTAAGGATGTATGGATGTTTGTTACTCTTCCACGTAAAAACTACTGAATGTATTTTAATGAAACTTTACAATACTATAGCTCATGCATAAAAACAACACAATGGCCATAACTAATAAAGATTTTGTGTAAATTGGTCAAAATATAACAATAAATGTTAAGTAAGTCGGAAAAAATCTGTCATCTGCGAGCTATTTTGGCGTGCGGTGCAAAAACTGTAAGAGTTACACAAATATAATGTATGGTGGAATTGTTTCTCCTAAATAGTTCTACAAAAAAGTCCGCGACAGCATATATCTATCTTTTATCTGTAAGCCATTATTACCAAAATACTGAACCAGGGGATGAGTCGCTCGCGTCCGTAGGCTTCGACCACCTAATCCTAGGCCCACCCTACACGTGTCCCCCGGGTGGTGCTAAACAAGCGACAAAGCCGAAATAATAGACTTAGCTCCTCGCCGTGTGGTAACGGCGTAAAAAATACCACCCCCTACTTTTGCACTATGAGGCACAAAATAAAAGAAGTGGCCCCGAGTTCCCGGCGCCCCTTTAATGGGGCAGGGTGTGCAGAATCTGGAGGAAAACCGGCGACGAGGTTCGTCACCCGTCACGTTCTGTTCCCGGAGGGGCGAAAGGGATTGCGAAGCTCGTCTGGCTACGCTGAATGTATGTGGAGCAATGAATGATGAGATGGATGAAGTATGCGATATGATGTATGATAGAGGAATAGATGTGTTATGTGTAAATGAGACAAAACGGGAGGGAAAGGATGCCACTACACATGGCATGTATACCGCGTACTGGTCTGGGGTAGACGAGACCGACCGGGCATGCCAGGGAGTCGGTATCATCCTTTCAGAAAGAATGGGTCAGTGTGTGAAAGAGTATGAATGTGTAAGCCCGAGACTGCTATGGATACGAATGAAAGTGGGCTTAAAGAAGTTGTTTATTCTAGGGGTCTAAGCCCCAGACATGTCTAAGCCCACTTATATCCGAGAGCAGTTTTGGGAGATGGTAAGGATGGTGCTAATGAAATGCAAGGGTAATGAAAATATTGTTATATTAGGAGATTTTAATGGAAGGGTTGGCGTGAAGAGGCTTGGTTATGAAAGGATATTGGGAACGTTTGGTGATGAAAGTATAAATGAGAATGGTGAAAGCCTCCTCACCGTATGTGTGGAAAAGAATCTTTTTGTGACGAACACTTTCTTTCGTCATAAGAAGATTCACATGTATACATGGGAAAGAGGTGGTGATAGAAGCATGATAGATTTCATAATTGTGGATGAAAGAATGAGGAGCGCAGTGGTAGATACAAGGGTTTACCGTTTATCCAACGTAGGGACGGATCATTACTTGTTCTTATGCCGAAATAATAGTCTATTCAGACGTTGGCGGCATTGGACATCTGTGTCTACCACTGCGTTACAGCGTATAAGAACAGAGAGGTTACAATATGAAGGTGCGAGAGAGAAGTTCAAATGTAGACTGAGAAAAAATATAAGTGGTATGGATGAATTGTATATGATTGATTTAGATTTGGAGACTGTGTGGTATAATGTCAAAAAAGGTTTGGTGGATGCAGCTACCGAAGTATGTGGTCTAAGTAAGAGAACGAATGAAAGGAAAAATAACACTATGGTGGGATGATGAGGTACGGATGGAAGTAGAAGCAAAAAAGAGAGCATGGCTAGATTTACTAGTAACCAAGGCTAGATAGATAGATAGATAGATAGATAGATAACACTTTATTGTACGCCAAAAATAACATAAATATTAACAAAAATGGAGAAATAGAAATGTGGTACAATGGGCGGTCTTATCGCTAAGAGCGATCTCTTCCAGACAACCTTTGGATGGATTGCAAGAAAACAATAAAAACATGTGTGTGGTTTGGCGACAAAAATAACATTATTTTTATTAAAGCCATAAAATAAAAATATAGGATGGATATATAAGTACATAGATAAGATAAATACCTACATAATTATTAATATATATGTATATATACATAATACATAAATACATAAACACTCACGCCTGTCACCCAAGGGGTAGGCAGAGACTACGGACTTCCATTTGGCACGATCCTGACGCACCTCTCGCCTCCTTTACATCCATATATCTACGCATACACGCTCGTCGGTTAAGGTACTCCTAATCTGGCCCATTTTCAATATATCGCCAATTTGGTCGATAAACCTTCGTCTAGGGCGCGTCCTTTCCGACTCTTCCGTTCACTTCTGCAACATAAATTTGATTTGTCACTCTTTCCTCGTTCATTCTTTCTACATGACCAAACCACCGAAGCATTTCTTTCTTAATCCTGGTCAAAACGTCATCTTGCAAACCACACTTTTCTCTTATCACACTATTTCTCACCCTGTCATTCAGATTCAGCCCTAGCATACTCCTTAATGACCGCATTTCTCAGCATTTATTTTATTCTCATGTTTTCCAAGACCCAACTTTCACTACCATACATTAAAGTAGGGACTAACACAGCATTATGAATTGTCAAACGTGCCTTTTTTGACACATTCTGACTTTTCATAATAGCGTGTAGAGCCTCATTCACTCTATTTCCTGCGTTCACTCGTCTTTCTATATCCTTATCATATCTACCATCCCTGCTAAATAAATATCCCAAATATATAAACTCATCCACTTGCTCAATCAACTCCCCTTCTATACTTATTTAACATAACGTTTTACTTTCGTCTCTTTCAAAAACCATCACTTTCGTCTTACTTGCGTTCACTTTCATACCCCTTTCTTTTAATGACCAGTTCATTAAAGTAACCATCATTTGCAACTCGGCCGCCGACGATGCAAATATGACTTGATCATCGGCGTACAAAAGGCATTTGACGGTTAACTCACGCATTCTCAACCCACATTCTTCAACTTTCAAAGTTTGCAAACAACTGTCCATAAATAGGTTAAACAGCCACGGGGAAGCTACACAGCCCTTTCTGACACCTTTTTGGATGCCAAACCAGTCCGAGTAGACCCCGTTGATCCTGACAAAAGCACTAGAGTCCCTATAAAGAGACCTTAATGCCTGTATCAAGCCAGCGCTCAACCCAAATGAGTTCAGTGTTTGCCATAACACATTCCTGTTCACTCTGTCATAAGCCTTTTCCAAGTCCATGAAGGCACAAAAAACTTTCTGGTTTTTGGCCAAAAACTTCTCCGCAATCATGCTCATGTAAAAGACTTGGTCCGTACACCCCATCCCCTTTCTAAATCCAGCTTGCACATCCCAAACTTTTCCATCAGTTTCTTCCATAACTCTTTCAATTAACACCTTAGCATACAGTTTACCCACAATGATAAGCAAGCTAATGCCACGGTAGTTTTTACAGTCCTGCTGTGACCCTTTTACCTTATATATTGGGACTATGACGGCTTTGCACCAGTCTTTCGGTACCCGCTTCAGTTCCCAACATAAATTAAACAAGGTGTACAGCAGGCCTGCCACCACTCTCTCTCCAGCCCTTAGCATTTCGAGTGATACTCTATCATATCCGGCTGCCTTACCTGCTTTCATGCTTTTCATTGCTTTCATTATTTCATCTACACTTATCTCCCTACCTCTCTCCACTTCTTTCGGAATTTCTATTTCACTTAATTCAGAAGACTCCTCACTCATATACACCCTTTCAAAGTATTCCTTCCATCTCTTTAAATTAGAGACTTCATCATTCAGCATACAGCCATTCTCGTCTCGTATAGCATTCAATCTAGGCTGTATTGAATTTCCCCTGGCAGTTCTTACGTGTTTCCAGAACATTAACGTTTTTCAGAAATTAAATCCTGCATCCTTCTCTGATTACCGCCCTATATCCATATTATCATTCCCGTCCAAAGTTCTTGAAGTTCTTTAAATCCTTTACAATCTGGTTTTCATCGGGGGCATAGCACTAGCACAGCTTTAGTCAATATTACGGAAGATATCAGATATGACATGGAGAACGGTAAGTTAATTGTAGTTACTTTACTGAATTTTAGTAATGCATTTAATTTTGTCGACTACGACATTTTACTGGGCATATTAAGCTCTCTTAATATATCTGCAATGGTGGTTGAATGGTTTCGAAGTTACCTGTTTGGGCGCCGACAACGCTAACGCATTGATAATACATTCTCATCATGGTGTAGCACCATTGCTGGTGTCCCACAGGGTGGCGTTTTATCACCTATGCTTTTTTCAGTTTTTATTAACTCAATATCCAATAAGATAAATCCTTCCTATCACTTATATGCAGATGATTTTCAGATATATACACAAGCTACTCCTAGTGACTTAGCTGTAGCTATTAACACTATAAACAGTGACCTAGCAATCATTTCGGAATGGAGCGGAAATTATGGTTCCAAAATTTACCAACTGAAGTCACAAGTAATTATTATAGGTTCTCCGCATATGCTTATAAAATACAATTTATCAAAAGCAACCAAAGTTGTATTTGATGGTAATATAATCCCGACTAATGACACTGTCAAAAACTTGGGCGTATACATCGATAAAACTTTATCTTAGGATCCTCAGTTACAAGAAGTTAGTCGTAAACTTTTTGCAGCTGCTCATTCTTTGAGAAGACTACGAAACTTTTTACCAACTGCCACTAATATTGCGCTTGCGCAAACTATTCTGCTTCCAATCCTCGATTATGCAGATGTCAGCTATCTTGATCTCACTGAAATGCAACTTGATAAATTTGAGCGACTTCAAAATTTTGGTATAAGTGTAACTAAGAGAACGAATGAAAGGAAAAATAATACGTTGTGGTGGGATGATGAGGTACGGATGGAAGTTGAAGCAAATAAGAGAGCATGGCTAGATTTACTAGCAACCAAAGCTGGTAATTCTAGCGGTATGAATGATGATATTGAAAGAAAAAAGGCAGTCTTTAGACATCTAAATAAGAGATTAAAAGAAGTAGTTGAAAGGAAAAAGCAAGAAAGAACGGATAAGAATGATAGAAGAATATCGGATAAATTCCAGACAAATATTAAAATGTTCTGGAAACTCATAAGAACTGCCAGGTAACATTCTTCAAAACAGCCTAGAATGAATGCTATACGAGACCAGAATGGCTGTGTTCTGAATGACGAAGTGTCGAGTTTAAAGAGATGGAAGGAATACTTTGAAAGCGTGTTTATGAGTGATGAGACGTTTGAATTAAATGAAATAGAAATTCCGAAAGAAGAGAAAAGAGATAGAGAGATAAGTATAGATAAAATAATTAATGCAATGAAAAGTATGAAAGCAGGTAAGGCAGCCGGATATGATATAGTACTCGAAATGCTAATGGCTGGAGAGGGATTGGTGATCGACCTGCTGTACACCTTGTTTAATTTGTGTTGGGAACTTAAGCGGGTACCGGGAGACTGGTGCAAAGCCGTGATAGTCCCACTATATAAAGGAAAAGGATCACAGCAGGACTGTAAAAGCTACCGTGGTATCAGACTTCTTAGCATTGTGGGAAAACTGTATGCTAAGGTACTAATTGAAAGAGTTATGAAAGATACTGATGGGAAAATTTGGGATGTGCAAGCTTGATTTAGAAAGGGAATAGGATGTATGTATCAGGTCTTTTCCATGCGCATGATCGCGGAGAAGTTTTTGGCCAAAAACCAAAAGGTTTTTTGTGCTTTCGTGGACTTGGAAAAGGCTTATGACAGAGTGGACAGGGATGTGTTATGGCAAACACTGAACTCATTTGGGTTGAGCGCTGGGTTGATACAGGCATTGAAGTATCTGTATAGGGACTCCAGTGCTTGTGTCTGGATCAACTGGGCCTACTCGGACTGGTTTGGCATCCATAAAGGGGTAAGACAGGACTGTGTGGCTTCCCCGTGGCTGTTCAACCTATTTGTGGACAGTTGTTTGGAAAATTTGAAAGTTGAAGAATGCGGGATAAGAATGGGTGAGTTTTGTACGCCGATCATCAAGTCATACTCGCGTCGTCGGCGGCCGAGTTGCAAATGATGGTTACATTAATGAACAGTTCATTAAAAGAAAGGGGAATGAAAGTGAACGCAAGTAAGACGTAAGTTATGGTTTTTGAAAGAGAAGAATGTAAAACGATATGTGAAATAAGACTAGAAGGGGAATTGGTCGAGCAAGTAGATGTGTTTGTGTATTTGGGATGTGTATTTAGCAGGGATGGTAGATATGATAAGGATATAAAACGACGAGTGAACGCAGGAAATAAAGTAAATGGGGCTCTACACTCTGTTGTGGAAAGTCAGAATGTGTCCAAAAAGGCACGTATGGCAATTCACAATGCTGTGTTAGTAGTAGTGAAAGTTGGGTGTGGCAGAAGAAGCACGGGAGTAGAATAAATGCTGTAGAAATGCGGTCATTAAGAAGTATGTTAGGGTTGAATCTGAATGACAGACTGAGAAATTGTGTGATAAGAGAAGAGTGTGGTTTGCAAGATGATGTTGTGACCAGGATTAAGAAAGGAATGCTTCGGTGGTTTGATCATGTAGAAAGAATGAATGAGGAAAGAGTGACAAAGCAAATTTATGTGGCAGAGGTGAACGGCAGAATCGGGAAGGGACGCCCTAGGCGAAAATTTATCGACCGAATTGGCGATATATTGCAAATGGGCCAAATTAAGAGTACCCTTAACCGACGAGCGTATATTGGTAGGTATATGGATGTGGAGGAGGCGAGAGAGGTGTGTCAGGATCGTGCCAAATGGAAGTCCATAGTCTCTGCCTACCCCTCTGGGTGACAGGCGTGAGTGTTTATGTTATGTTTTTTATGTTATACTGAACCATAAATACAATAAAATTTGATACTTTATTTCCAATGCACATTTTGCAGTAACAAATGGATTTTATCAAAATAAATACTTTAATCGCTTCTAATGTTCAAAGTAGATAAAGCTTGTCTTTTGAACTACGTAATGTGGTAATTTTTTTAAAAGTAACGACGATATAAAACTGTGCGGTCCAGCGCGCGCAGGGCGGTCAGGCGTATTGCGGGCGAGGTAGGGGAAAACATCGCTCATTGCCGCGTGAGCAAATGTACATCTTTACGCTTAAACCGCTGAACCGATTTAGATGAAATTTGGTATCGAGATAACTTACGTCCCGGGGAAGGAAATAGGATAAGCTTTGATCACGGAAATCATTCCTAAAGAGGGATGGAATTTACTATGAAAGTGCGATTATTGATGGATCACCTATGGCTTAAAGCATAATATCTCCGCGGACGAATTCGCGGGCAAAAGCTATTCTATAAAATTTAATAATGATGTATGCTTTTTACAGGAAATTTCACTTCATTTTGTTATTTAACATTAATAATTTCTTTATCTTTATTCCTTTTTTTTAAAAACATTACCCCCACACTAGGATTTTCTCCTGTATCGTGGAGGCAGTTTACAAACATTAATTGCACGAGGACAAACATCCAGACCTGGAACAATTACTTCTACTATGCTTCTTTTTTTAACTAATTTTATAAGGGTAAAATTACCAACATTTTAACTAACCTGCATAAAACCTAAAATCTAACTTAAAAAAATAAAAACGAAGAGAAGAATCGCAAGAAAACACAATGTATCTCACAAGTAATACATATTATATTAAATAAGATTGTTTAGTGCGATTGCCAAGTCAATCTATTTATTTAAAACATAAAAGATTTTTGATATGGTTACTATAAGATGTTGTTAGGTTAGCTAAAAAAGTAATAACTTAAGACAGAAGAACCCTTAAGTAGGGACTGAATAAATTAACCTGACTTGGTATTACATGGATCTCACAACTTTTTATAGTAGAAGAACTGAGTTACAAGACTTGTTTTTTTTTCACAAGTTATATTTTTGATGGCATCTCATTTCTTTTTGTAGATAGTCCTACTTTATTTCCTTTCCGGTACCTTCTACTTCTTGAATACCAACAACGGATTTTCTTAAAGCCCAATCTCTTTCTTATGAGCTTTTCTTATTTTTGTAGGTAGTCTTCATCTTTTTCTTTTCCGGTACTACTTCTTGAGCTTCAGCTACAGTTTTTCTCAAAGCCCGCTCCCTGTCTCTATGGGTTTTTCTCGGAGGCTTTGATGTTACAATTTTTGATGAGTCTGGACGGTAAATGCTTCTTAGTCTATTGCATTCACAAATTGAGGATTCTTGCGCTTTAATGCTTTACGGAGCGTTGTCTTCATTAGACGAGACCTCTCCAACTTAACATTTAGGTTCAGTGTGCCTCTAACCATTCGGTGATCGCTACCAGTTTTCACCCTCGCGATCACTGAGACAACATTGAACAGTTGCCATCTAATCGTCATAATGAAGTCACTCTCATTTTTTGTCGAACCGTCGGGGCTCGAGTTCATCATAAAGAGTCCCTCTTTTTCCATTAAGTCGGCCAGCTGCTGTACCCTTGGGTTTTGTTGCCCTATTCCAAATTTCCCAACCTTCAGCTCACGGTTCTCTCTTGTGCCTAGTTTTGCTTTGAGGTCTCCCATTAACACCGTATAGTGGGTTTTGGAGAAATGCATGGCTTTTGAGATATCCTCATACATTTCCTTCACCTCCTCATCGGGATGTGCCGAGGTTGGTGCGTAAACCTGTATGACCTTCAAAGAATACCGTTTGGTGATTCTGAGTATAAGGTATGCAACCCTCGTCGATACACTCACAATCTTTACAACGTTGTTAACGAAAGATTTGTGGACGACAAATCCAACACCTCCTTGGGACAGATAGTCACCCTCCCGGTGATAGAACAAGTTGCCGGATTCTAGGATTACCGTGTACTCCCCTATCTTTGGACCTCAGATAATCCTATAATATCCCAACGCAACTTGTCTATCTCTTCTTCCAGCTTTTTTTTGTCAGTCCTCAGGGTGCGTGCGTTGTATGTTGCCAGGTCGAGTCGCCTTAGGTGGCAACCGAAACTCCACTGGAGATTCTTAGCACGCCCTGCCCTGCCGTTACCATGGTCGCCACCGTTGCCAGGAATAGCGGGGCTGCCGGGGACTGGGGGCCGCCTTTTTGTAACTCTCATCAAGGGGGTTTATTGCCATAGTTGCCACGTTTTGCGAGCGGGTTGGTAACCGCAGTTTTTTTATTGTAATTTGCTGTTATGAGAAAGATGCTGCTGCCCATTTTCTGTCTCATTTTCCCTTTATCGCCTCTTACGACACCCACGGGAAGATATAGAGTAGTAGGTATTCTTACCCGCCACTACACGGGGAAACACAATAGAAATAACCATTATATATTATACTTCTATGAGAAATGCTCACAAATTCATATCTAGCGCAGTAAAACATCTTTATTCTAATATTTTTCGCGAGATGTGAGCAGTATAAGCGAACTCAACCACAGAAATAATATTTTATTAGCTCCAATAGTACACTTAAGAAAATTGACTTTGGAAATATAATGTAAAGATAGGGGTAAGCACTTTGCTGTGATGTTTTCCCATATCAGCTTCTTTGATTTTCTTCGTAATGGGACAATAAACTTAGCAAACAATATAACATTTTAGAATTGTTTTATTGTTTTATATACAATATATACTTTTATATACTGTACGGAACTAGCAACCCGCCTTGACTTTGTCTGAATAGGATCTTTTAATTTGGCTTATTTAGATTTAAGATAAATAAAGTTTTTTAAAAAATTAACTTCAAGTTTTCGGATAAAATGTAGCCTAGCCTAGATTCTTCTGATAATGCTCTCTATCTGTTTGTACAATTTTATTACCATCATTTCAGTCATTTCGAAGATTAGCCCGCACTGATAGACAGACAGACAGACAAACAATTAAAACATGGTTGTTTATATCTTAGCATTCTAATAACCCCTGAGCTTAATAGAAGCCAGTTATTTCAAAATTACGGACAGAGACGTTAATAACGTATATGTATATATATATATATATATATATATATATATATATATATATATATAATTATTAACGTCTCTATATATATACATGTTTTAGATTGATTTATGTAGGTTATTTAACCGAGGCATTTCACTTTAATTAATATTATATTTTATGACTTACATGCCCTGAAAATGCTGTAAGGTGAAAGTGGTCGGTTTTTTGTATGTAAATAAATATAATCGGCGAAATTAGTACATTTGTCTGTCTTATATGAATAAAGATAGAGCTTCGCCAAGTGACAGCAACATTAAAATATAAATTATAATTTTATTACTTTTATCATAAATCTTAGTATAGTACGTGAGGGTAATATGGACATCCGGTTAATATGGTCACTTTCTTATAACTCAAAAACTACAGCATAGTTTGCATAGATGGTTTTATGATACGATAGCTCTTCATCAGTCAATCAAATAATAAAGGGTCAAAAGGGTGCCGCTTTAACGACGCCATTTTGACAGTTGACATTATAGTAAATATTTTAGTCGATTTTAGTATTGTGTAGTGCAGTTACTTTTATTTCAGTTTATTTTTCGAAGTGTTCCCAGTTATTGCCAATGGTTGTTTGCTAATTTTTTCCTAATATATTAGTTAGAATATACGACTTTGTGTTTTTGTCTCTGTCTTCCTCCTAGTTTTGGTTTTATAGTGCGGCAAAGCTTAAGGTGACCATATTACCCTCACGTAACTTTTATTATTATAAATCTGTAGGGTCAGTAGTGCAGTGAATAAGCACTTGCATACGGCGCTGTAGTGCCACAGTTTCGAATCCCACACGATACAAATATATGCAAACACACAATTTGGCCCACGAACAATTGTTTTAGATCTAGATGTTTGTCAATGTGCAATTTATGTATGTAATACTCCTCCATGTTTCAGTAGAAATGCTTTATGCCCCTACTTTAGGGTGAACACTGTTTTAATGACAAATAATATGTTGTTTATAATTGAAACGTAATATTAATTAAGATTATATTATTTTGTGGGGATAAACGTGGACGAGGAATTAAATGCAAAAATACGCCGGATCCTCACTCCCCCTTCCCACCATCGGACAACCAGACGGTCGGTAGGCCTTCAGCCCTTTATAACGTTAATCCACGCATTTGAATTCAACGGTTTGACTTGTTTTTTGTCATACCTACAGCAAAGGAGTGGAATCATTTTCCGGTGTCTGTTTTTCCGTCCGATTACATTCCGAGAGTGTTGAATGTGTTTGTGTGTGTTTGTCACTGAATTCCTCCTTTACGGCTTGACCGATTTTGATGAAATTTTACGTTGTGTTTGAGTGGGTCCCTGAATGTTTTAGATTCACACTTAGATCCAGTAGGTGGCGCTATTGTCGAGATCCAGAAATCATCCATGAGAAGTCGGGACGGATAGCTAGTAATAAGTGAAAAGGTAGATGTAATGCCATCCAAATCTATATCCAACTTATAAAGAAATTATGCTTTGTCCCAATACCAAATAACGGTGATATGATCATCATCATCATTAGATCCCTTCACAAGTCCACTGCTGAACACAGGCCTCCCCCAAGGAATGCCATAAAGCACGGTCCTGAGCCACCTGCATCCATCAACTTCCTGCTTGTCTTACCAGGTCGTCACTCCATCTAGTGGGGGGACGCCCTACCCTTCGTCCGCCGTTACGAGGCCGCCACTCGAGAACCTTTTTTCCGACCGAGTTGAATCCGTCGATTGACCTCTCGGTCGAAGTTGGACTTACCTAGTCGGACTATTTATCCCAGGTTAACATACTTGTCAACAACTTCGAGCTTAGTGTCCCCAACAACTACCGGCATAGGTGTGACATGGACGTTAACGGTAACGGTGATATATCTCCTGAAAAATAACAAATACGGCTTGTACGGACTACCAGAATGAAATATTTTATTATATTTTTGACAATTATTTATAGTGTTCTCTACACTCACCATATGAAACACAGCAGTATTTTAAACCGCTATTTTATGGCTCCGTGGCGCACTAGCTTAGCAATGAGGTTCAGTGCTTGGGGCCGCGGATTCTAATTCTTAATAATTCTAATTATTAATAAGTTTAAATATTTATAACTTTAAATATAATTAAATATATAAGTAACACTGCTAAGTTTAATTTTTTTTCTTTTATTTTTTTTTCTATTTTAAGTTTAAAATCCAAGATTAAGTTATTAATTACAGTAGGTACATAGAATGTAAGTGGGGCATGTATTCGCCAACAAACTGCCCTGCAGTTTGGCGAAAGTAGTATAAGAAATAACTGACTGTATTTTAGTGTAATAAACATAAAAAATCCCGCACGGAACAAGTATTTGTATGGACTACAAATAATTTTTCCGGGCCTGGATGTCTGTACTTTTGCAATTTATGTGTGTTAACTGCCTCGCGATACATGAGAAAATCCTAGTGAGGGTAAAGTAAAAAAAAAAAAAGATTTTACGCTGGTATTCCTCAACCTCGACAATTCCACTACTTAACATTTTATGCCTCCCCCAAAGAATAAACTGTTCTGTATCCATCGATTTCCTCCATATCTTACCAGATCGTCACTCCATCTATTGGGGTAGCGCCCCACACTTCGCTCATCAGTACAACGCTGCCACTCAAAAATCTTTCTTTACCATGGGTTGTCGGTTTTTTCGAGATATATGGCCGGTTCATTACCACTTCAGTTTACTGATATTGGAATATATCGGTAATTTTGGTTTTACTTCGAATATATTTATTGCGAACTATATTAAGCAGAAAAACAGCAAGCTTAGCCCTTTTTAACATATAAATAATAATAAAAATAACTCCAAAAATATCTTCTTTTAACTGCACTTATATTGGATCACATAACATGTACGTTAAACATAACATTGAAGTGTTAACTAAAAAGACCGTTCAATATTCCCGTTTCAGTTATTTATATTCAGTTCAGGAGCTTAGCGAATGCCTTTTAGCCACAAACATAATATTTTATTTTTGGTCGTACACTCAGGAAAATAGAATCGAGTATCTAACATTATTTTTAAGATACGTGAATCAGCTTTTTAGTTATGAAAATAAAAATGAATTATGAATATTGGTTCTATATAGAAAGTGACCAATATATAACATTGCGTTAATATCACGGAGCGAATAATTTAATTTACTATTAATATATATACCAGGGTGGTCTGAAAAGTTTTCGACCTCAACGTAAAGATGGCAGCACTCGTCAATAAAAGCTAGTGAATGTAGTTGTGCATCTTTTGACAGTTAGGCCCTGTCCGCACTGCGATATTTCATAGCGCGACTTTTATTCTGGCGTATTATATTCCGTGATAGGAATTACACCTAGTACGCACTGCGAATAAAATTTCGTACGATTTTTGTCAGTTCGATGCAGTTCTCCGCTCAAACGCACGTATAAAAATGGACAACAGATTTTTTTACATTTACCTGATACTACGGCGGCGGCGTGATGGACGAATCAAAAGATGTCATGAACATTGGATTCACTAATTTACGGCCTTGAGACCTATGAAAGTATTTTTCTACATAAAACATCAAAGGTTGCAACAATACAGTAAAAAGTTTTTCAGATATTACTGAATGACTATAAAATCATTCGATAATTTACTACGACTTGTTGGTTTGCGCTATTACCTATCAAGATACGAATTGGAGAAAATAATTTTAGCTGGAGAAGGCGCGAAACGCGCGAATTTTATTCCACAGTGCGTACATAGCAATATTTACTTTATACTGCACAAAATATTCGCACCGAAATAAATCGCACCGCTTCGCGTTCAATTTGAATCAAATCACAGATTTCTTTCCCGCGCGAGTTTTTTACCGCCAGTGCGGCTACTCCTATAAGATACTCTATGTTACAGAATTGCGAGAAAAAATCGCGCGGTGAAATATCGCAGTGCGGACAGGGCCTTACGCACCAAAATTTTAGCCATTTTGGACGCGTAGTTCTTATTTGGCAGTCTTATTTTGGAGTCGATGTGAGTGTTTTGTGAAAATGGAAAAAAATTGAGTATCGAGCTGTCATTAAATTTTTGTTTTTAAAAGGCAATACGCCTATGCAAATCAAAGATGAGTTGGACTACAGAGTTGGAGATACACAGGTATGGAACTCTGCACCATCATTTATCACAGTGAAATTTTGGGCAGCTGAATTTAAACCAGGCCGTGAGAGCTTGGGAGACGATGAAAGTTCAGGACGTCCAAAACTGCAACTACTGACGATAACATCGCTAAAGTTCACTAAATTATGATAGACGACTGCAAGGAACGTGTTTGTCACATATTAAATCATGATTTAGGCATGAGAAAGCTGTCAGCGCGTTGGGTGCCGCGTTTGCTCACGTTAGACCAAAAACGTGTTCAAATGAACATTTCAATGCTCTGTTGGCGTAGTTTATTCAAAGCAATATATTCGAGTTTTGGCACCGATTAATTACTGTAGATGAAACTTGGATACATCGTTATACGCATGAAACGATAATTTTAAATTAAATATTTTGTACTACCGACTTCAATATAAATTATTAAGAATAACTCAAAATCTATTAAGTAGACCTTGATCAAATTTATATGGGACTATATGAAAATCACCAGCTTTCAAATAAAAAAGAATCGTTGAAATCGGTTCACCCTGAAAAAAAGTTATGAGGTAACACGCATAAAAAAAACATAAAGTCAATTAGTACCTCCTCCTTTTTGAAGTCGGTGAAAATACAGTCAAAACAGTGAACTGCAAGGGGAACCAGCTCCAAAAGCAAAAGCTGTTTTGGGCTGGAAAAGTGATGGCGACTACTTTTGGGATAGTCATGGAGTTATCTAAATCGATTATCTTCAAAAGGAAGCACCATTACAGGAGCATACTATGCGTCATTGCTTGACAAACTGAAGGCAGAAATTGCAGAAAAATGGCCACATGTCGAGAAAAAGAAAAACCTGTTTCACAATGACAACGCTTCGTCTCACACCTCAGCGTTTTCCATGGCGAAAATCCACGAATTACGGCTTGAACTGCTTGACCATCCGCCTTACTCACTAGATCTAGCCCCAAGCGACTTCTTTTGTTCCCTCACAGACAGAGATTTTGACAGGGATGTTTGTCAAATGAGGCAATCAGATTCGTGAACAATTATTTTGCAAAAGAAAAACGCCGACTACTATTTCGACGGGTTAGAGATGGAAACATTGCTGGGAAAAGTGTATAGAGTAACAAAAGAAACTATGTAGAAAAATAAAAATAAATTTTAAGAAAAATGTACAGTCCACCTGATGGTAAGTGACTATTGCAGTTCGTGGACACATGCAATCAAAAGTAAACAAAGAGGCTACAGATGCGTTGTCACTCCTGAGGACTTAGATGGAATGCATCACAGCCTGTAACTATACTGGCTCTCAATACTCTTCAGGCTAGAAAGCAGTACAAACACTACTATTCAGCGGCAGAAATAGGAAAGAGTGTGGTGCCTACCCAGACGAAATCCTAGGCAGAAAAGAGTCCTACCACCTAGAAAATATATATGACGATTGTGGTTGCCCCTGGCAAGTGTGGCAACAATGGCAGATATCTCCTGTATGAGGCAATCTGTGGGAAGCCAAATGTTCCGCAGTGGACTTTTGTTAGGCTGTAATGATTATGATCATAATATATATAATAATATGATCATTTAGCCGTAGATTTAGGAGTAAACGCTCACCGTAAATTTAATAGTATGTACGCGAGCAATAAAGTATTATGGTTGTAGTAAGAATGGGTCGGCTTGATCAGGGAAGGACCACTCCATAATACCAGTGCAAAATAATAGCTTTATGCTCCTGTGTTTCGCATGATAAGTATAAAGACTGGTGACAATTTTTAACTGCAAACAAGGCATTCCATCTTAGTTCACCGGGATGACAACGCATCTGCAATTTAGTTAGGATTAGTTTAGGATAGATTTAGATGTCCATGGACCACAGCATTCACATACCATCAGGTGGACTGTGACCCATAGAATAACTTTTATAGGCGTTCACTTATGGAACCTAAGGAATTTTCTTATATATAACTATATTTATTTAAATTTATTTCTACATTCATAGTAATGAACTTCAGTATTTTTAAACAAACATGAATCATAATATCATAAGAAGATAAACAGAGAAAATAAGTTTAATGTTAATTTTGGAATGCCTTTTTAGGTATGTAATATTAAATTCATAAAAAATTCAAATCGAAATATCCATTAAAGTTTAACTCGCCTCAAGGCTGTCGAGAATATAAAACACAAATTTACGGCTCATTTTACGATTATATAATTCCATACCTAAATTATGCCTTTAATATTAAATGACCTTTATTAACAACCTTATTAACTAAATGTACTAAGAGAAAGATCTTATAAGAGTTTTCGTGACGTCCAAATTACTAAAGTATTTCACGTAATAAATTGATTCAACAATTAATTCAATGCGAAAATATTAATAAATTTTTTACAAAATAATGTCTTAAATTGACATAATATGAATGTGAGACGTGGACTTTCACTGCTGGCCTTATGAGAAAGTTCAAGGTCACTCTGCGAGCTATGCAGAGTTTCTCTCTCTGCGTGATAAACTTAGAAATTAGGATATCCGCAGTAGAACCAGAGTAACCGACATAGCCCAACGGATAAGTAATCTGAAGTGGTAATGTGCCGGCCATATAGCTCGAATAACCGTCAACCGATGGGGACCGAAGGTTCTCGAGTGGCAGGTTATCGGTAAGCAAAATGTAGGCGGCCCCCCACTATATAGAGTGACGACCTGGTAAGAGAGGAAGTCGATGAAAGCAGGCGGCTCAGGATCGTGCTTTGTGGCATTCCTCGGGGAGACTTGATGATGACGATGTTAATGATTTTGTAAGAGCCATTTCCTTCCCCAGACGGGCTCACCCACTCGTGCTGCAACCATAATTTTTCCGTTGGGCTATTAAAAGTATATACAATATAGCTATGAATATGAGAAAAGAAACATGGGTAGGTCTACCTCGTAAAAAAGCTAAAATAGCAGTATTATTTTTGGGTCTTTCGCATTTCTTGGGTGGTTACTAAAACTGAGCTGTGCGTAAAAATTTATAAAATAAAATAACAGTAAATATTAAATTTTCTGCCTATTGGTCCTAATAGTGGGCTCAGAACTTTCTTACCTGAAAAAGTTATGAAGCAATAACTTTGCTTTGCTGCTCCAGTGAGTGTTAGCGGATTTTACGACTTTGTAGTATTTCTATTCCTCAGTGTTAATGGAAAATGCAATATTATTATAGTTATTGCTGCATACAGTTCCGCTATCTGTGGTCTTTACCTTTTTTTGTACTTCTTGTTAGTTTGTGGAATATGGCTACCCTCTGTTTTCTGTGTAACTTGGGTGCATCGTATGTAGTAAATTAATAGTAATAAAACTGCAGTTTTCTTTACTTAAACGAAGATTCCAATACTTAGGCATGAAGGTTTTCTTAGGTGATGCTGTGTGTATGGTGGAATTGGGAGGGCAACGTTTATTATGAGCTTTTATCGCCGGGCAAAACCATTGATTCGGATCTCTACTGCCAACAACTAATGAGACTCAAGCAAGAAATTGAGAAAAAACGGCCGGAACTGATCAACAGAAAAGGAGTGGTATTTCATCATGATAACGTCATACCACACACATCTTCGGCCATTCAGCAAAAATTGAGAGAGCTTGGTTGGGAAGTGTTAATGCATCCACCATATAGTCCTGACCTTGCACCCTCAGATTTTTAATTGTTTCGGTCTCTTCAGAATTATTTGGGTAGTGTTAGGTTAACATCAAGAGAGGACTGTCAAAATTACTTGTAGCATTTTTTTGATCAAAAATTCCAAGGTTTCTACAGCAACGGGATTATGTTACTACCTACGAGATGGCAACAAGTTATCGAACAAAATGGCACATATAAATTATAATTAAATGTAATTAAACTTTGAAAAAAAATGTCTTCAATTTGTATAAATATGAAGACACTTGTTTCCCGACCCTATACGTAGTAGAGGCATGCTGCAATTATATTATGTTTGTAGCACAATTCGATCGGCTTGACCACGCTCACACATAATACCATCGTGAAATAGCAGCTTAAAGCTGCTGTGTTTCATATGGTGCATGTGGAGAACTGGAGACTTTTTCTCGTTTGTCAACCTTATTCTATTTATTAAAAAATCCAAAACGATTTAAATATTATCTACATAAAAATTATAGTTTCATTGTTTATTAAAAACAAGATATTCCTTTATCCTTATTTAATAATGCCTTTTTCCAGCTTTCTTTAGTCTTCAATTAAAAGAAATAGTGGAACGCGCCTTTCGGACAAAGAAACTCAGATTGGAGTCTTAATGAAAAAAAAAACCGTTTGTTACTTCCCTATGGAATGTACTTATTTTGGTCTTTGTATCTTTCTCAGAACAATGAAAGCAAAAAGGATGTGATTTGTACAAACACCATTGAGAACCACTTCCTGCTTTGTTTCCTTCTGTGGCCTTTTACAAAATCTACGAGACGATATGAAGTAGTCGATATTTAACACCGCTACTGTGACAAATATACTTATATACACACATACATAAATACCGAATAAATAAATAGTACATCTATCAACGACTAACTACAATTATTTTATATCTAGTGAATATTCAGTAAATGCTCACAAACCAACTTTTTAAGAAGAAGAGGAAAGAAAGAAAGAAAGAAACGCTTTATTTTGACAAAGACCAGTGCAGTGATGAATAATACTACAACAAAATTTATAACAAAAAATATTTTTTGTCTTTGTACGTCGAAGGCATGCCAAAAATGTCATTACTCAGCATGAGCTGTGGTGAAACCTCTCACTCTGATTTTAAGTATTTGTTAGATGATTTTCTGATCTCATCGGGCAAGAAATTTTAAAGTAGTGCAACCTGAACCGTGAAGAAAAAGAAGTAACCATAAAACCCGGTGAAATTAGTGGAAACATAAATCTTACTGTTATAGGAAGATCAAAGAACCCTATCATGACAAGACGAGAGGTACTGAAAATGATCTTAAAGGTAGGAAAGCAAATATACATTATGTATATGAAAAAATAAATAAATAATGTCTAAGTTTCATCAAACTGCTCGAATTGCGTTCTTTATAGCTGAATAAAAGTTTTCTCTCGCAATCAGCTGATTAAAGTCGTGAACGCACGCAATTACTTGTTTCAATCCACTTCACTTAAAGTTCATTTTCCTTCAGTTAGTTCTAAGATGTAAACGTACGTTAACCTAACGTTAGTACGCGAATTTTCTCTGCAAGAAAATTAGATGAAAGCTAGTAATTTTCCGGAAATTAAGAGTATTCCCGGCTTTATTCACAGCAATAGACTTTATAAAATAACTTTTTAAGCAGATTTAGTGTCCGATTGTTTTTTTTTTCGTAGGATTTATTTTATTAGGAGGAAACGTTGTTAGAAATGTATAAACCAACCGATTTGAATATGCTGTTTTTAGTACTTCAGTAATCTGCTCAAGTTTGCGCCACTGTCTATGCCACCTGTCTTGTCATTGCCATTTGTTACATAAAGACTGTTTCACTGTTTCTATAATTAAATCTATTATTATAAATTCAATCCTGTTTTATTTTATCCATAATCTATCATATTATGGGCCCAGGATACGTGATAATTAAAAGTACGCGAGTAGTTTCTTCGTTGAAATAATTAAATACGAGATGCCTAAAACGAGGTTCCATCGCTGCCCTTGCCGGCGCCTGCAGCCACGAGTTCTGGAATAGCAGTCAATTTTGAAAAGCTTAGTGGTATATCAAATTATGAAAATTGGAAATTTTTGATGCGGTTGTACTTGTTAAATGCAACTGATTTTTACGGATTATATCGCGTTTAATTTTAACCTTTTAATTGACGTTGTGCTTTACAGCACCCATGGTCACGGGGATACTGAGGTGTTTGACGTACCGATGTCATATTTTATGTCAATATTTTAGCAGCGTAAGCATACCTACTGCACGAAAATAATTCGAAATGACGTGTCAACCTAAACGTTTCGAAACCGTCGTAGTCCACGAGTTCCTGGCCTTTGTTCAACAAAAATTGGACGGCATGGACCAGGTGTCTTTGGAGCAGATACTGATGACAAGCTTCACCGAGGACAAGATCATCCAAGCGAAGAAGGTGTCAGCAGATTCAGCCGTGACCCAAATCCGTCTTATCACAGTCACAGAGATGGACGCGGTAAGAAAGACCTGCAAGACATCTTAAAGCTGTTCAATGAGACCGACCCTGATGACATCCCAACTTTCGTCGCGCGTGGTCTCAACAAGCTGCTTCCCGTGACGTTTGATCACGTAGACGTGACCTGATTGTTAAAAGACATAACCACGTTGAAAGCAGATGTTACCGACATCCGTTTCAAATTTGAAGAATCGGAACGAGCCATAACAGAGCTGAGGAACGAAGTCACTACGTTGCGCAGCATAATTGTAACATCTGCGAATTCACCGCCGTCGCAGAATATAAATACGAGACGCGGTAACCGTAATAGTAGTCATATTTCACCGATGATTGCGACTCCGTCACGTGATACCGTCTGTCAGCGGGTTGATGACCGTGAAACTAGGGGGTTAACTTAGGGGGTCTTTGCATCACAAACTCAGCCCTTGACTGAACCCAAGAGTACTCCTCCGCCGAAGGCAACCTCACAACAAGAGAAGACGTTTGCGGATGTTGGCCGAAAATCTTCACAACCGGCACCCTCTTGTGGTCGAAAGCGAAAGAATGTGGAAATAAAATTAGTTCCAGTGGTGACTCGAAACAAGACTGATAAGGACGGGCTTACTCTTGTTGAGAAGAGACGTCAGTCGAGACCCGTCTGTAACCAGCGTGGGACCGCCAAAATAAACGCGAGTACAACTCTGCGTGTTGTGGAGCCAACCATACAGCTCTACATCTCCCGTTTGGACAAAAGTACGTCGGGAGAAGACGTCCTGCGTTTCGTGGAAGAACGAAGCCGATGCCGCATTGAGGATCCGATCTCTTTACATTTGCAGCGTCTGGAGTCTAATAGGTCAACGAACATCAAATCCTACGTACTCCAGGTTCCTGCAAAATACAAAGAGACATTCCTCGCTCCCGATTTCTGACCCTCTGGGGTAGTGTTTCGCCGATACAGGGACGCGCCAAAGAAGAAAGTTCCCTAAATAGTGTTAATTTATGTCTATATTTTATATATATTTTTAGGTTAAGGTATACATTGCTATGGGCCAATGTTCTTAATTTTTAAGTATTGTATTGTATAAATGCCCCATTAGACGATGATTTTGTGTCAGTGCTAATGTTAAGCGGTTTACCGCCGGATTATGACCCGCTCATTATGGCATTGGAAAATTCTAACATTAAATTTTGTAGTGAAACAGTGAAAAGTAAATTACTACAAGAAAATTTACGCAGACACAATGACAAGTAGGAAGAAAGTGCAATGTTTTCAAACAGGTCTACAAAAAGAGTAAACAAACATTCCACGACGGTCAAGTGCTTCATATGTAAACAACCAAATCACTATGCTAAAACTGTCCGACCAAAACAAACAAACGTGAGAAACGGAGTGAAAAATGTGAAAAAGCGTGGAACGGAACTTTGTTGACTGCGTTAGCTGTGGAGATGAACTCGAATGCTTGGTATGTCGATTCCGGCGCGACTTGTCATATGACAAACAACAACATTTATTACAAAATTATGTTGTGGATACTCCTCGGTTAGTGACAGTGGCCAACAACCAGAAGATACATAGTGAGGGACACGGTGAAGTGGATTGTTATTACAAGGACATACTCAATCTACAAAAATATGTAAGGTTATTTACGTGCTGGTATTGTCAACAAATCTTATTTCTGTTGGAAAATGGCTTCAAAAGGACTTGAGGTGCATTTTGATACACAAAATTGTAATATTTATTGTGATAAAATCCCAGTTGCCAGCGCTACAAAGGTCAATGGTATCTATGAACTGGATACAGCGAGTCAACAACCAACAAAGGAACGCGGGCTTGCTGCGGCGTCTCAATTAGTGGCTTTGGTTGAGCCTTTGGGCAATGAACGAGCAGAAGCTGTGAATTTGTGTAAGGCGAAACCATCACAGGAGTTATGGCATCGCAGACTCGGGCACCTTAACAGGCGAAGCATGGACTTACTGAAACAAGGTATGGGTAGTGGAATTAATTACACTAATTGTAAACATACTCCCTGTGTAGCTTGTATTGAGGGGAAGCAAAGTAGACTACCATTTCCACAGCAGTCTTATAACAGAGCCACAGACAAACTAGGTCTTATACATTCCGATCTATGTAGGCCTATGTCAGTTTCCTCATTTAGTGGTGCTAGATATCTGTTAACATTTATAGATGATTTCACAAGAATGATATTTGGTTACTTTATTAAAAGTAAAGATGAAGTATTGCCTGTAAGATTTTCAAAACCTGGTGGAAAATCAAACTAATTTAAAAATAAAAATGCTAAGAACGGACAATGGTCGTGAATATGTTAATAAACAGTTCCAGATATTCCTAGAAGAGCATGGCATCGAGCACCAGACAACTGTACCCTACTCACCACAATAAAACGATGTGGCAGAGCGGGCCAATCGCACAATTATGGAGGCAGGACGATGCATGCTGCAAGATGCTCGACTAGACCGGAGGTTCTGGGCAGAGGCACTGAATATAATTTATTAAGAAATTAAATATTTATTGAGAATAAGTCACCGAGTAAGGCAGTGAGAGGCACGAAACCAGAAGAAAAATGGACTGGTAATAAAGTTAATTTGTCTAATTTAAGAATAGTTGGCTGTGAAGCCTATGCATTGATCCCTGTTGAAAAACGCAAAAAATTAGATTCAAAAGTAAACAATATATTTTTGTGGGGTATTGTACTGAATCAAAGGGATATAGGTTAATTGATCCAGAAAATCCTTCAAAATGTATTAAATCTAGAGATGTGCGATTCTTAGAAGGAAAAATGTACAAAGATTTAAAAATAAATCAGGAATATCACACTACTGATTGTCAACTACATCTCACTATTAATGAAATGGATGATGTAAATACAAGTGAAAATAATAATGTTAACCTGTTGCCTGTTATGGAGTTAACTGATACAAATACTTCTGACTCCAGTTTTGGCGATGACCCCAATGATGTCACATGGAATCCTCACATGACTATGGATCGAGAGTCAAGTGACTACGAAGACACTGAAGAATGTGCAAATGCTATGGTTGCCATGACAGCAGCAAGTTACGGTGTTGAACCACAGACAATAGAGGAAGCATTGTCAGGACCTGATAAAGACCACTGGAGAAAAGCCATTGACGAAGAGTATAAGTCGGTGTACACAGTCTCTTGCAATTCTCCATTTGAAAGGAACAAAGATTGGAACTTAAAATTACTGCCTGCCGGAAAAAAAGCTGTTAAATGTAAATGGGTTTTTAAGAAGAAACTTGGATCAGAAGGTCACTTACTTCGTTATAAAGCTCGTCTCGTGTCGAAAGGGTTTACTCAAGAATATGGGATTAACTACAAGAAAACCTATTCACCTGTTGTACGATACTCTACTATGCGTACATTAATTGCCTGGCAGTCAATTTGGACTTGCAAATTGATCATATGGACGTCAAGACGGCTTTCTTAAATGAAGAACAGCAAAAGACTGTGTACATGGAACAGCCTGATGGATATAAAATAAATGGTAAGGAAAAACCATGTATTAAAACTGAATAAAGCAATATATGGACTTCAACAGTCATCTACGGCCTGGTATGATAAGAATGATAGTGCCTTAACAGACCTCCAGTTCAGGAAAACACTCATTTAGCGTTGTGTTTACATAAAGTCAGACGCCAATGGAAATCTCACAATATTGGCCTGTATGTCGATGAAATTCTTATCTTTAGTAAGCAAATAGACAAAAGACATCATTATATAAGACAAATTGTGAATGATAAAATTGTAAATTCAGAATATTTGTCAACTGAATATGCCTGCGGATGTCCTAACTAAATGTTTAAGTAAGATAAACATTGTAATTATGTCTCTCATCTAGGTTTACAAATCGTTTAGTTTAAGGGCAGTGTTAGAACTGTATAAACCAACCGATTTGAATATGCTGTTTTAGTACTTAGTAATCTGTTCAAGTTGGCGCCTGTCTATGCCACCTTTGTAACTTCAGTTCTTCATTGTGAACCTTCTGCGAGTAGCCACGAGGTACATTTATGAGTACGAATTTCCCGAACGAAAGTAATTGAATCAATAACGCACAGTTCGAGCTCTGTCTTGCCAGCAAAGTCAGGAATTTGTATTTAGAAAAAGCCAAAATTAGGGACTTTTTAGGTGCTAATTAGGTGTACTTAATTCCTTGCTATTAATATTTATCGTATATCTATTATCGTCACTGCGCTGCTAGCGATACGTGTTGCCAGCAACGCAAATTTCAACAGTTTGTTGCAGTGAAAATTTTAGAGTACCTAATTTTTAAACTTGGCAATTAAAACACCTAAAATTCCCCTAATTTTGGCTTTTTCTAAATGCAAATTCGAGACTTTGCGTTGCTGGCGAGACAGGGCTCACAGTTCGTTCGTTAGTGCATTAATTCATTGATATTGCGTTGGTACGCATTGTTTCAACGTCGAGATTTCATATTTAAAAAAATTCAAGCGGCCATGGATAGAAATATACAAAGCAAAATCGAAAGAAACAAATGTATAACTAGCCCGAAATATAAAATTTATACATAATTTATTATTTATTAAAATTTATTTACAATATTAAAATTTATATAAAAATTATTTATATGCATATTTTATATGTTATTTTTTTTATTAATCTAGCGTGAGTTGATTTCTTGATTGCAGTGGAAATTATTCAAAATGTAAAAATCCTATGTAAACATACAAATAAAACTGAAGTGTCTATCTGTAATATCAAAATCATGCCTTTATTGAGCTCAGGGTGTTATTAGCATGCATTAAGACATTAATCACCATTTTTATTTTTTGTGTGTCTGTCTGTCCGTCCGGGTTAATCTTCGAAATGGTTGAACCGATTTTGAAGAAATTTTATGAACAGATAAAAAGCAATGCCAGGAGAGCTCTAGGCTGTACTTTATCTAAAAAGCTTGGAGATTTTTTTGAAAAATTGAAAAAATTATAAAATAAGTTATATTTGAAATTATCCTTAACCTAAATGACGCTACATAATTATATCTAAAAAATATAAAAGGCGAAATCCGCGTGGGTCGCTAGTCTATACATACATAGAGACAAATAAAATTGAAGTGTCTGTTTGTAATGTCAAAATAACAGCTTTTTACTAAATGCATATGAAAGTATATACGGTACTTATAACACAATTTTTTAAATTTTTGTATGTCCGTCTGTCTGTTTTTTCCGGATAATCTCCGGAATGGCTGGACCTATTTTAACGAAACTTTCACTGGCATATAGCTGATGTTACAAGAAGAATTTTATGTTTTAGAAAAAGAATCAGGGTACCGGGCAAAAAAATAAAAACCCATTGAATCCAATCGTGATAAATTACACGCAGCAAAGTGAAGATATTTTAGAGATGCACAGTCTGTGCATCTCTAAAATATCTCGGGGTTCATATGGGAGGGCCGGAAAATTATATCTTCGAAGAAGCGACTCATTTAATAATAATCGAACTTCACTTTGAAGTTCCTTTGATCATATATTGGAACGAAGTTCTTTATCGCAAGGTACGAATTAGACGGATGGGGGCTAGGCGAGAAAAAGTGTAAGATTTTTCCGTCACGGCCCCCTTTCTGTAGTGCGAGCGAGATGGAATAATATCCATCTCCCTCGCACTTTTCTTATCTTGCCATAAAAGGAATATTATTTCAAATGACGCTTCATTTTAATAGACGCTAGTAATTCATTTATTTGTATTTGTTAACCAGTAATATAATACGTTTATCAATAATAATATACTACGAATGTAACTTCGTTCCAACCAAGTGTTCCACAACACGCACGCATGTTTTTTATATTTTGTCGCTTCTTTCTTCAGATATTTTAATCAAGTATTTGTTAAGAGATAATGAGATTTGCAATTTTATGTTAAATAAACGGTTAAATTATTTAGAAATATTTATTTATTTATTTATTGTGATGAATTATAATATAAATGTAACCTACAATAAATCATTTCATTTATAATTAGTTCTTTGTAACTAAGTAGATACATACAGATTCTGCAAATTCAGCTTCATTAACTATGTTAAGCTTATAGAACTTAGCAAAAGTTAGAGAGCGGCTTTTAAGTATTGTGTCGATGCAGACGCCAGCGGAACTTGCAGAGGAGGTTTAAGTGTGTCGTGTACTGTGTGCAATGAATATTGA
Source organism: Parnassius orleans (assembly GCA_029286625.1). NCBI lineage: Eukaryota > Metazoa > Arthropoda > Insecta > Lepidoptera > Papilionidae > Parnassius > Parnassius orleans. The sequence continues at coordinate 899,235 of JAGSMP010000162.1, read as the reverse complement.
AGTATCAACCCCACTTTCTGATAATACCAATTTAATCCATCGACTTATTGTCTGGGCTGTAGCTGCTTTACTAGGTTTATTAATTGTTAATAATAAATTGTTTTCATTCGTGTTTCTTAGATCTTTTGTTATATTAATATAGTATGTGAGTACGGTAGCAGGAAAAATATTTTTATTTTCTGCAAAGTAAGGAATAAAAAGTATAGGTTGTTCCCTTCCTGGAGCCGAGGTCTTTATAACATCTGTTATCACTATCTTTACTCCGTTTGATGCGATATGTATATTATCAAGCTTTATAAAAGAAATCGTTTGGACTCGCTGTACCGTATATAAGGCAAGTACCATAATTTTATTTTCTACAAAATAAGGAATAAAAAGTATAAGTTGTTCCCTTCCTGGAGCCGAGGTCTTTATAACATCTGTTATCACTATCTTTACTCCGATTGATGCGATATGTATATTATCAAGCTTTATAAGAGAAATCGTTTGGACTCGCTGTACCGTATATGAGGCAAGTAACATAACTAAGTTTTTGGTCAATTGGCTCAGTTCTTGGTCTGTATTTGGGTACCATTTAGAAATATAATAAAGTACTTATTGTGGGTCCCAAGTGTTTGAATATTTTGGCCTACTGGGTTTTAGTTAATGGACTCCTTTTAATAAACTTTTAATAAATTTATAAGAACCAAATTGTTGTCACCCAATAATAGGGAGAGTGCAGGTCTATGAGAATTTAAAGGCCCGTACCAGGCACCTTTACTATACTCTTCTGTCAGAAATGATATAACATTTGCTACCGTACTCTCAAATGCATTAATGTTGTGATTTTTACAGAACTGTCACCAGAGTTTGTACGACACACTATATTGCTTTTTGGTATTATCAGAGGTGGATGCTAGCATTAGATCTATTGCTTCTGCTGGAATGTTTCGTTGGAGGAAAGCTTCTTTGAGAGTATCGCAGCAGCCAGTGTAAGATGGCTATGTAACGGGTGGTGGTAATCCCTGTACGATGATTGAATCAAATTTCTCTGGGTTAAAAATATATTATTTCAGAAGCGATTAATTCTCTTAAAAGAGGAAACCATGGTTGTGCAGGCCACCATGGGAACACGAGTATTCAGCACACGCTTCTTTTATCTCATAAATACATTTAAGTATTAGTGAGAATGGGGAAAAACATAGCAAAATTTATCTTTCCAAATAATTGTAAACGCATCGACAAAAGATGCGTCCGGGTCGGTAAACCAGGATACATATATTTTGCATTTGGCATTATTGCGAAAAAGCAAACAAGTCAATTACTGGTTGACCTAGTTTGTGGGGGATTGTGTTAAATGCTTGATCTTGATATACTCCATTCTACATCAGGGTCGATCTTTCTTGATTCCGCATTTGCTTCAACATTTTGCTTAGTATTAATGTAAGAAGCAAATATGTTATATGTTACGCTTCTCACACCATTGCCAGATTTGTTTGGTCAGATTGTATAAGTGTAAATAGTGTATTCCTCTCATGCTATTAACATAGCTTAAGGCTGTCTTATTGTCAACTCTTATCAATATTGGACAGTTCGACAGTTCCATTGTAAATGTTTTTAGTGCTAAGAATATGGCTAAGCGTTCTAAATAATTACTATGATACTTTCTTTCGGTTTCCTTCCATGAACTATGAGCGCGATTAGCATTGCAAAATGCTCCCCATCCTATTTTCGAGGCGTCCGAGAATATATAATAACTTAAAGTCTGGACTTTTAATAGAATTAGAACATTTAAATATGTTTTGAATCCAACAAATTAAATTATTAAGTATATATCAGTCTAGATTAATTTTGGTGTTATAATTGTGAAATCTTTTTAACAAAAGGTATTTTTGGCTTTTTAGGGTTTTGGTATATAACCATTCATATTTAACGACTGGGTATGCTGCGGTGAGTATGCCAATTAACTGAGTGAATTCTCTGATTGTGCAGGGGGGTAAACCAAGGAACTTTTTAACAAGCTGCGCTAGAGTAGAGCGTTTTTCGAAACCAAGACTTAGAACTTGTAATATTTCGTTAACATTACTAAGACATTCTGAGTAAGTTTTTCCTATGCATAACATATCATCAAGGTACACTACTGATTTATATCCTCGATATCTAAGGTGGGTCATAACCTCCCCCATTATTTTTGTAAATAATCCAGGAGCAATGGAAAGACCATAAGGCATTGCGTTAAATTCGTATGTTATTTTATCAGAAAATTCAAAACGAAGGTATTTACGGTATGATTCTTTAATTGGAACTAAAAGATTAGGAACTAGAAATGTTAGAATAAAAGTTAAAGGCTTCTTTAAGGTCTATAGTGGCTAGAAAGCCATTTTTTGGAATTAGTTTAGACGCTGTCTATGATCTTCCATTTTAAAATGAGATTTTGCAACAAATTGATTAAATAATATAACGTTTAGAATAAATCTTTTTCTACCGTTTTCCTTAGGTGCTAAAAATATACGAGATATAAAATGTTAATGGCACCTTGGTCTAAAAGTTCATTAATAGCGATTTTAATATTTTGTTTTTCTTGATATGACCATAACGTTTAGTTGTATGAGGTTGTAGAACACTTTTGCAAACAAGAATATCGACACAATTAGTTTTAGAACTGTCTTATTGTCGGTTATTTTAGTCCAACACTCACATGTACCTGGCTCAGGGATGTCGTGTTGGGGCACGTGGTTAGTGGCTGGTCTTCGAATGGCTGGGTGCAGGGGCAGCTCGGTGACTGATTCGTTTCTGACCTCCTCGCCCCCTCCCCTGTTTGAGTAGACGCGTGAAGGTCCTGACCAGTTTCCCTGGTAGCCAGACCGGTTAGCTATTGTTTGCACTCTTAAGCTGGAACTAGAAGGCTTTGAAATGTGCAAAGTATTCTTTATTTTTTCCCCTTGCTTTACGATAGCCTTAGACGCTCTTATTTCTTCCGAGAGATCGTTACCGAATAGTGTATTATCTCGTTCAGAACTATTTAAAACTTGTAAATATGATTTGTCCAAACCGGGGATACTAAACTTTATTCTAGCCTCCGTATTTTCGTGATGTAGGTCGAATAAAATTCGGCATTCATCGGTAAAAAACCTGATGGCATCTGCCCTCTTTCTGTTATTAAGGGACAGAGTACTGGGATGAGGTAATTTTTGAGAAGAGTCTCTCTAATTTCTTTTTTTATACATTTTTTCAATAATGGTAACCATATTTTTGCGAGTTCTTCTTGGATTATCTCACCAAACTCCGAAGCCTCGTCTGTGATTTCTCCTAATGCCGCCAAAACCTTCGGGTTCAAACCAGGAGTAGTGGTAGTGGCTGATTCATAGTCGATGCAGTATAGATCGGGCACAATTTCTGAAGTTGTCGCTAATTCATCGAATCCAAATTTAAATTCATAGTTTCGCAGTCTTATGTCGCTGATGGGCCTGGCAACAAAAGGTTTTTATAAGTTATGACTGTAGATTTTAATTTAGGCGGCAAAATATATTTAGGTTGAAAGAACAATATTACATGTGGCACTTATTTCTAGAACACATGGTTGTTCTTTTTTTAGCCATCGTGTTATCATCTCGGATAACTTCCCAGCATGATTAACCTTTATGTTACCATCTCGGGCAACCTCCCGGTATTGATACATTAAGTAATGAGTAGGTTGTTAGATATGTAACCTTCGTGTTATCATCTCGGATAACCTCCCAACATGATTATCCTTCATGTTACCATCTCGGGCAACCTTCCGGTATTGATTCATTAAGTAATGAGTAGATTGTTAGATATGTAACCTTCGTTTTACCGTCACGGGCGTCCTCCGGGCGATTTTTCCATATTGGATGTCGTACCTACTAACTTTTATGCACTTAAACACCAACGTTAGAAAAATTGTACGAGTACTTACTTGGGGTGTATTTAGAATCTGATGAAAATAGGCATCTTATCGACGACAATGTGTTTTCTTTTCTAATTTCTGTAATTAATTTTTTTAATATACAATTTTATCTTCGGTATTCCGCTTTGGCATTATTACACTTTATATGCGTTAGTATCTCTATCAGTAAGGAGCACTTTGCACTTTATATTTCGAAGACGTCCCTTCGCTGCAGCGCACGAAAAAGAAATGATTACAATATCTGAGCAGCAAATGGAGATGATTTGGGTGGGGTAGTTAGAAAATAAATAATTTAAAAGACGTGCGTGGTTCCTTGCGCAAGGGAAGGGAACTATTTGTTTAAAATATCTGAAGAATGAAGCGACGAAATATAAATAACATTTTACATTATAGGCTTGGTCGTGTTGGAAAGATTTGCCGAATGGCAATGACCAATGTAGACAAAGTTTTCTGTTCTAATTTTACCATAATTACCTATTTTTTTTTACAGATTCAAAACGGGATCATTGCAACAAAACAGTAGAAATCTACGAAGACGTGTCTTCACCTCCCGTGACAGCCGAAAACTTCGGAAGACCTCTTACTTGTACATATAGGTAGGGGTGTAATATTTTATTTTGTTTCATTATTCGCTTTTTTCTAAAAACGTGACCCCACACTAGGATTTTTCCTAAATCGTAAAAGCTGTTTACATGCGAGTACATAAATGGCACAAGGACAAATGTCCAGACCCGGAACAATTATTTGTAGATCATTCAAATACTGGTTCCGTGTGGGGTTCGAACCCGCCGCACTCGGCGCCCCGCGCCATGGCGCCGTCCGTTCGACCGTCTTTGTACATATTATGCTTCTGCTTTAAATCTTACTCAACCGTTCGGTGTCATCGTATGGCGTTTGAGAGTCCATGAACTTTCATCCCTTGGATGTAGCAAAAGGCGAAATGTCGGAATAATCTTATAGCTCCCAATATAACATGGCAGTATGACTATAAAAAGAAAATATAGTACTCTCTACAACCAAAGAGGCACATACCCAGAAGTGAACTTTCACGGGCTGATAGGAAATAAGAGTACGTGTATTACCGTTACTGTTACAGCATATTAAAGTCCACTGTAGAACATAGGCCTCATCATAGATTGCCTCATAGGGTAGATATTTGTTATAGTTGCTACGCTTGGCATGCGGGTTGGCAACTGCAATTTTTAGTTATTGTAGCGTAGAAGGCGCTACTGCTCATCTCCTAGTTTATTTCTCTCTGTTGTCTTTTACGACACCAACGGGACTACAAAGTTGTTACACCGCCACTACACGGTCATTATAAAATATTAATTAATAATCTATACGATGAAAATGATGATGTTAAGGTCAGCACTCATAATTCTTGCCACTTTTTACATAAAATGCAAAATAACCAAGCGGAGGAAACTGTGTCGAAGATGCCAAAAGTTCTATTGACCTGTTGTCCAGTGGTGCGATTGCAAATCCGTAATACAATAAGCGAGGCCTATAACGGACTATTAACAGGAATATTGACTGTTACGACAAGAAGGGTATTCTCCGTAGGGTTCAAAATTCAAGGTAGGTTCTAGCACTGCTTTATTTATTTACTTTTGTTCGCAGGTTCAGAGCATTTCGTGGATCACCAAAAGACTGGATCCTTAGGATTAGGTTTAAAAAATTCAAAGTTGGTACATTAATCAACGGTACGACATGTCACAAGGGTTACATGCAGGTAAATTGTATTTATGTAAATTTTGTTTCCTTTAAGAGCCTTTTTTCCGCACTTGAAAATATAACTAGACGTGTTCATTCTACCTGTTCATCAACATTTCCTACCTTTTCAAATATTTCATAATTTTTTAAGTAAATTACTAAAATATTTTACAGTAGTACTTATTTGCCAAATATCTTAACCATCTTATCTTAGCCATGGCAGCTCAGGGGCTAAACGTTCGATGTAAATTTCACAGTACGCGAGCAACCCGGATGCGATCCCCGAAGGGCACTAATGAAATTGTTAATTGTAACTTTAAGTGCTGATTTATTACGTGCTCGGCGGTGAAGAAAAACATTGTGAGAAAACCTGCAAGTCTAAAAAATAAAAATAAAAAATTTGGATAATCCAAAAGGGCACACTTCGAACGCTCATGTCATGTTTTGAATAATCAATTTACTTTTATTAATTACCGAAACACGTATTTCATTTAAAGCTACAAAAAATTGTTTCTGTTTAATTAACAGAATTTTTATTGACTGCTTGATACCGGTGATTCGTATTTTGGTACCGAAAAAAATTGTCAAATAATTAATAAAATAAAAACAATATATCAATGAACGGGACGGTTTACAATAGTGAAATTCAAAAGGCTTCCTAAGGATAAAAATCTAAGTGATACGAGTAAGTTCTGTTTTTCGAAAGATATCTTGTTCACTTCCATACCCACCAACTGACGTCCAAGTGAATTTATTTTCAATTAACTTTTTTTTTCTGTACTTTTTTATTATTTTATTTTTTATTGTAAAGCTGGTGGAAGTGATTTAAGTTGAGTGGATCGCGATTTTTTGATTTGATGACAATAGAGCACTACATCTCCGCTTCGCGTTCGATCGGGGGCAGCGCGGCGGACATTTCCTTGCCCTAAAACTCTCTCTGAAATGAGAGTAGGCCTGTGCCCAGCCGTGAGATGTATATAAATTTAACTTAATAAAGTAAAGTAGTCTGTAAATTAAACTTAACTTTAACGAACTGTTGCTTGGTGGCAGAAATAGGCAAGAGGGTGCTACCTACCCAGATTGAGACCTATACAGAAATAACCAATGGAACCTTGCCACCTAGTAGATAAATAAATAATAAACCTTACCTACCTACATTAAATAACTATATTATACATCGCAATTCTAGGCTTCTTCTATTTTTTAGCGGTTTTTCCTAAATTTAATATTACTGAAATTTTGCCAGGCGTCAATTGCAAGCCCACTCTGCCTACCTTTATAATAAGCTTCACGAAAATTATAAAATATATAACTTTCAATCCCATAATTCTAAAAAAAAAAACAATAACTCAAGGACTGGAGACGCTTGGGTACTGTGATACAGAGGACTTGCTATTTAAATATGAATATTAGGCTCTAAACATGATTTCTAGTTGTTGACTTACCGATCCCAAGATATTACATCGTAAGGCTAGAAATTTTTGATAAAAGCAAAGCTCATACAGTCAGGACAGAAAGTCAGTATATTCTAACTATCATATAGGTCCCATAGTTATCTAACACGTTAACTTGTGGTTATTCAAGAATTGATTTCGTAGGGCTAGACGGGTATAATGTGATAAAGTAAATATATAAATGTAATAATATGTCTTAACTTAACTAACGCATAGACAACTCACATGCACTCATGTTACATTCACATCTCTAGTGGTTATCAACCGAACCCAAAATTTGATATCGTAGGGCTAGCTCGTTACAATGTAATAGAAATAATTTGCTATAATTTATGTCGACGCGCTAAACTATTTTAAATTTAATTTTTTTTAAATTTAATATATTATGAACAAAGGATTCAATTTCAAAAAATACACCACAAGAATCTGATAAATTTCATTTTGCCTGAAGGAAGTTGTTGAACTGTTTGAAATTTGTTAATGATTTGCTAATTCAGCTACTTAATTTCTGAATGCTTAAGGGTGACGGAACTCGGAAATAAAACCGACGAAGTTTGAACCAATTTGGACGTATAATAACTGAATCGTTTGCCTACTGCCGGACTCAAATTGAAATCGCGACGAACTCTTGTTCTAATTGTAAATCGTAATAAAGTTTAAATCAAACTTCTAGTGGAATCGGCATAAATGATATGATTTTAATGCCTTTATTTAATTTCATTGCATTCATTTAAAATATGTTGAATATTATATTTATATATTAAATAATCATCATCATCATTACAGCCCATCACAAGTCCTCTGACCATAGGCCCCTCCTATGGAATGTCACAATGCGCGACCCCAAGCCACCCGCATCCATCGACTTCCTGTTCTTTTGCCAGGGCATAATTTCATCTAGTAGGTGGCTGCAATGCACTGGTACGAGGCTGCCACTCGTGAACCTCTCTTTCCCATCGGTTGTGATATGGTACCATTGGCTTATTGTCACTTCAGCTTACTTATCCATCGAATAGTCAACTAAATACTTGAAATTTTTGGATTTGTGAACAATCATAGCATAATACGTCTCAGAGCTAGGGCATAAGCCTCTTGTGAGAACTCTTAGAGCAATGAAGAATTCGCCGCCCTGCCCCAGTGAGTGTTGGAATACATGTTTTCGAAATATTTAAATTTCTTAGGCATTATTTTAGATATTTTCCTTTACTGTCGAACATGTGGTTAACCAGCACTGCCAGTGATCGAATTGAATTTGCTGGGTACTATCATATGAAATTCATGGCCAGCCTCTGATCGCCAAGTCTTGTGAAATGTCAAATTTTAAAACATATTCCTTACTTTAAAATCTGCGCGGCTAGTAACTTACGACCTTACCTAATTATAATCGTTGCTTATCGTTTAAGTATAAAATATCTCTATACCTATCTTTTTTTAGTGTCACTAGAGAGATAAAGAATTTTAAGTATTGCTTAAATTTAAGTCGATTTTTCAGAGTAAGATCGTTAGTGTATGCGTTTGAGGCACGAAATACGGAAATACCTGCCTATGGTATCACTTTTGTACCGGTTGTACCGGTTGTACTCCTAATCCCGAATTTATAGTTAGACAATAGAAAATAGACAAAACTTTATTTCGACACAGAACAACCACACTCAATAAAATATATTAGGTCCTTACATATGAAATTAGCGTTTTGTCGTACTGACCACTTTGATCTAAAATATCTCCTCTTTGGTTAAGAATTCCAAATTCAAATTTAAAAATTCATTTAGATGGTACATTTGACTTTCGAAAACAGTCATTCATTTGTTTTTTCCTCATTATTTTATTCTTTGGCGTCGCTTATTACCGCACCATGGAAAACATGAAATATCGGTATATTTACGAGTACGAGTTCTACCGTGGCACCAGTACTGCAGAAACAGCTCGAAGGATTAATGATGTGTACGGCGCTGGTGTCGCAAAAGCACGCTACGTTTTGGTTTCAACGTTTTCGTTCTGGAAATTTCGACCTTCAAAACCAACCCCGTGGACGGCCGGAGACCAAAGTGGAAAATGAAGAATTAAAGGCTATTGTGGAAGCGGATCTATCAAAAAGCACTTCAGAGATAGCTGCAGGCTTCGGGGTAAGTGATAAAACTGTATTAATCCACTTGAAGCAAATCGGGAAAGTAAAAAAACTTGAACGATGGGTACCTCATGAATTGAGTGAATCGAACTTGTAAACACGCGTCGACTGCTGTGTTACTTTGCTCAACCGACACAATAATGAAGGGATTTTAAATCGAATCATTACTTGTGATGAAAAGTGGATACTGTACTCGTACGATAATCGGAAGCGCTCGTCACAATGGCTGAACCATGGAGACCCAGCCAAATCCTGCCCTAAACGAAAATTGACTCAGAAAAAGTTACTTGTGAGTTGTTTGGTGGACTAGCGCCGGTGTCGTTCACTACAGATTTCTAAAATCTGGCCAAATGATTACGGCAGATATCTATTGTCAGCAACTGCAAACCATGAAGGACGAACTAGCTGCTAAATAATCGAGATTGGTCAATCGCTCTTGGCCACTGCTGCTTCATGACAACGCCAGACCACACGCTGCACAACAAACAACCAATAAGTTAGATGAGCTACAATTGGAATGCGACATCCACCGTACTACCCGGACCTTGCTCCAGCAGATTATCATTTTTTCCGGAATTTGTACAACTTCTTACAAGGAAAAAATTCAACTCCGATGCGGCAGTCCAAACCGCCTTCAAAAAGTTTATTGATTCTCGCCCCCATGGTTTTTTTTAGTAAAGGGATCAATGAACTACCTATGAGATGGCAAAAGTGCATAGATAACAACGGTGCATACTTTGATTAATTAAATATATTCTACAAAAAAAAGACTTTATATTCCTCCCGTACAAAACGCCAATTTCATATGTAAGGACCTAATACATATACATAACATAACTAGGTACCTATTTTTACAAACAGAACGATATTTTAATACAACAATTTGTTTCAGATCGTAGACGGCAATTCTAAGATTGACATATCAAACAGAAGGGAACCGGGCTTGTTTTGCGGTGAGATTGAACAACCGCAGACCTTTATATCAGAAACTAATTTCGTCAAAATAGTTTTCCACGCTGACAATTTCACAGACCAAACATACTTCAGCTTCGACTCAAGGTTAGTATTTAATTAATCTTAAACCTTTTTTCATTTAATTTTATTAAGCAAAATACATTATGATATTTTTGTAAGTTACGAGTACACTATATGAATGTTAAATGAAGCTCCTATCTATCGAACACGTTTCATTAAGGAAATAGTATTTTGAAGTTATACTTCTTTTAGGGCTTTTGATAAAAATTATGAGAGTGAATTTTTTACGATGCGCGCGCACACCGACAGCTAAAAACTACACCATGAAGTTGTTACGATGCGCGCGCACACTGACACGTCAAAGTGACAACTTCATTTGGTAACTGTCTCTCAAGTTTTCGTGAGAACTGATAACTATATTTAAGGTTAAGCTAAAGAAGTATAACTTCCTACTTGCGTACATAAGTACACACACACGTTTTTTTGTTGGGAAATTGAACCGTGTATGTATTTTTTGAAAGATTTATTGTGGAATGATTATCTCTAAATGCCAAAAGAATTAAAAAAATTCAATTTTAGTAATATTTCGTTTGTATCTGGACATCTGCAGCCAACTTCAAACAAAGGCTATAGATACGTTGTCACCTCTGAGGAGCAAGGCAGAATGCCTCAAAGCCTGTAATTATACTGGTTTTATATACCCTCTAAACAAAAACACAGCGTTTCACGCACCATACTTATTCAGACGGCCTAGAAGGTGCTTAGAACTTAGTATAAGTTACAGTGTAACGTCTGTTGGGGACCCAGCTAAATAATTAATAGAATTAGTCGTTACTTTGTGGAAATTCATTATACTAAAGATGTGAAAATTAATAACTAAGATCCGCGTGACATATAAAATGTTGTGTCTAAGCCTAGCTTGAAAAGCATCTCCCTCACTCACACAATTGAGTGAACTATCATTGCCACCGTTAAAGTGGGTTTAGTAAATAATCATTACATAAAATAAATCACGTTACATTTCTTCTTAATTCGCTATTTGCAATGTTTACATAATAATTATATCACAGATTATTTTAATATTTTTCTGTACAGAGCGGAACAGCAGTTTGAAGTATACCTACGTTACGGTCAACATCCGGAACTGTACCCCAACAAAAGAGGAGAAGTTGTTGCCGGGTATGCATTATAAATTTACCTTAGACAATACTCGATTATCACTATCCGTCAGACTTCTACACGAAGTCTGACGGATAGTGATCATCGAGTATTCTTCATCTAATCGCAACACAAACTTATAAAAATATGACAGCCTATAAATGGAAACATCGATGGGAATTTCCATTTTCCTATAAAATGTTACTACCATACTAGGATTTTATCATTTGATGATTTTATCATGCAAGCGTTTTAGATACATAATTTTTTCTTGATAAACAGGACAATTATTTGTAGGCTATACAACCACCAGTTTCTTGCAGGATTTGAAACCGCGGTCTCCCAGCTTCGTACATTATATGTATATTTTAAATACAACTTGTTATTAAGTTTACGGAAAATTACATTCCTAACAATGGTTAAGCCGAGAACTGTGAACCAAAAATATAATCAGATTTAAATTTGGGCCAGCGTTTCAAGCGACCCCGAAAATTCAAATCAGACAATGCCGAATAGCTTTCCATCCGATTTAATCCAAAATTTTCATCACGTTCATGTCAAAACCTGCCTTTGATGTTCGTTTTGCAATTTAATAGGGAATACCAAACTCTCTGAAGCATAGGTGAAATAATTATTGACAATTGTGAATATCGCCAATTATTAATTAAAGCCTTTGTAGGGAGTTAAACAACTGATAGAGCAATCTGTGACGTTTCTGGAAAATGATTTTGCTATCCATTTATAGTTTCACTAGATAGCACTTATTTGAAATCTTTATTTATATATTTAAACTTTATATACACACATGGTATATAGGCGGACTTAATGCCTAAGGCATTCTCTACCAGTCTACTTTGGGGTGATGCAGAGATAGAATGAAGTGGGTGCAGTAAAAAGTTAATATGAGAATACGAATGTAAAATAAATAAAAATGTTGGAATACATTGAAATAAAATACATAACATATAAATGGTACATCACAAAAAATATATTATAAAATAAACTATACTAAGAATAATAAATTGAAAAATAAAATAACTAACATAATAAAAATTTATAACACATATTATAATGTCAGATGTATATAAACTCATAAAGATATACAAATATACATACAATCACATAAATTTACATAAATATATATTTGATTGATTCTGATTCTGCCAATTTATTAAGTAGGTGATCCCAAACATTCATCTTGTTTGCTAGCCGTCCTGATTTCGAGAGAGAGTGCGTTCCAAAGGAGAATAGATTGAATGGGGAAAGAAGAATGAACAAGTCCAGAGCTATGGGAGCGACATAGGAGAAAAAAGTTGTTCGTAGAGCCAAGATTTCTCTCATCACTAGCGCTAAGCAACTGAAAGTAAAAAGATAAGTAGGAAGGGGAAGTTGGAGACATCAGGATATAATAAATGGTGGTGAGTGCACGCAGACTACGGCGCTGACGAATAGGTAACCATTTTAATTGATTATCTTTTTGATTAATTGAAAATGAATCGAATGCAGTTATTAGAAGGTCATATTTGTTGAGAAGATCTGTATTCAGGTCTAAATGACACACATCACCATAGTTGATTAGGAGAAAAATTAAACTTTGCACAAGCATTGTCTTGATTTCAGATGGTTGAAAAAATTTTAGGCGATATAGAGAACGCAGGGTACCGGTGACTTTCTGACTAACGGTCGTTGCTTGGGCTTTCCAAATCAAAGTGTAATCAATTAATAAACCTAGACCTTCACAGTAGAACACAATTGAATCTCGGTACTATTAAGAAGGAGGTAGAGCTACTGTTTTCAATCTCTGGATCATCCGACGACTACCAATTATTATGGCCTGACACTTCGAAGGGTTGACCATTAGGCCAAACCTATCAGACCAGTTCTTAATGTACTCTAGGTCCCTGTTAATTATGTTCACCGCTGTGGAAATATTGTCAATACTAGCTTGTGTGTACAATTGCAAGTCAACGATATACAGATGATACGCAGACTAAAGGTTTTGGGTAATGAGATTAATAAATATAGAAAACAACAAAGGAGATAACATACCGCCTTGAGGCACACTAGTATGTATGTCAAGCCAGCTAGATGATAGCTCATCGATGCGAAATGACTGCTGCCGCCCTCTAAGATATGATGAAAGCCAATCCAGTGCTTTGGATGAGACCATAGAAAGGGAAAGGATGGAAATGAGAATGTCATGACTGATGGTATTAAAGGCGTTCGAGAAGTCAACTAAAACCAAAACAGTGACTTTAGTGTTTTCTGTGCCTGCCCTAATATCACCAGTTACTTTCAGGACTGCGGAAATGATACTATGACCGGGTCTAAAGCCAGACTGCAAGGGACTTAATAAGTTATTACAAGAGATAAACTGGAAAAATTGTTCGTGGACACAGGCCTCAAGGACTTTGGATAAGAAAGGAAGAATGGATATACGTCGGAAATAATTGGAAAAAGTGGGATTGGGGATATTGTGTAAGGGAATAACGTAAGCCTTACGCCACAGTGAAGGAAAATCTCCAGAATCCAAGGAGAAATTTATGATGTGCGATATAACTGGGAGGATATGGTCTCAAGTATATAGATCATCATCCGTCGGCTGATGTTGTCGCAACCTACGGCATTAGATTTAATGGAAAGAATTGTCTTCTTGATCTCATTCATAGCTACTGGAGAAAATTGAAAGAGATCAATGTCGGGATGAGGTAAACCCATTAAGAGTTCAACAGTAAGACGCTTGGTTTGGTGATCAAGAGGACTGTTGGAGATAAAATGAAAATTGACATCATCCAGACCAAACGTCTTCTGAAACTCACAACGTTGTCGTTTACCGATACTTATGGTTCCAAGAAACTATCAGATGTTAGCAGGAAAAGAGGATGATATGTTACTAAGAATAAATTGGCGTTTAGCGTTGCGTATCATCTGAGTCCAGTTTTGATCACATCGATCTTTTATAAATTTGCCGAAAGCCCGATCTCTACGTCTCATCGCAATTCAAACCCCAATCGTCATCTATGGCGCATGTGGACGCTTGAGCTTCACTTTTTTAATGGAAGTACGTACGTCATATAGTCTAAGGATAGCTTCATTGAAAGCCCCAACCTTTTCGTCCACAGTGGGTGCAGCAACCACGCTGTTCCAGTTTATTTTGGATGCATCCATACGACCATAACAACACATGTGAAGGAGTTTTAGCTGAAGTTTTAGGAGGTTTTAGGACGTAAGAAAGGAAAATGAGGTCATGATAGGAGAAAGAAGGATGAAGGTTAGGGATAAAGCTGCTCGCGTCCGTAGGAATTACTTGAATCCTGATTCCCACACGTATCCCCTGGGTAGTGCTAAGCGATTAGCACTGCATACTGGTAGTAGGTTGGTCCTCTACTAGTGAGAGGCCCAGCCGAGGGTTAGTTACCACCCAACTGGCAAAGACATACCGCCAAATGATGCAAATGGTATTCCGGTATGATGTTAGGTGAAACCTATTTCTTAGAGAACTCTAAATCGGTTCCATAATGCACGGTTAGTGTTTCTGCGGGACTTAAAAGTGTGGCGATACAAGTCAGCAGATTGGGATGAGATGCGGCATTTCTTTGCATCTTATCCTTGGCGGCAGGTCTGCTTCTCGTCTGAAGAGCCGTTGAGCAGCGCGGATGCCATAACCGATGTGATACGTCAAGCGGTGGAGTATTTCATCCCCTTTGCTGACGTGCCCATTAGTGGTAAAGCTCGCCCATGGTTCAACGCCGAATGCGCTCGTGCTGAAAAGCACAAGCATATGGCGTACTTATCCTGCGTCGATGCTCGAGACCGCAAAGCTCCAGATGTAAGGCTTAAGAAGAGAACCTTCAACCAAGTCGCCAGGTCCTGCAAAAAGGCATGACGCCAAGCCAGTTTCGACCGCATTAAATGCATCGGTACAAAGCTCTCTGTCAAACCATCTGACAGTAGAGCTTTTTAGTCTCTCGCCAAAGCGGTCAAGACAAACTTTTGTCGGTCCACACTGCCTCCGTTGGTAAAACCAGATGGCTCACTGGCGCATGCGACTCAGGAGAAAGCGGACTTATTTACTTCTCTTTTTGCTTGCAATTTGCGTCTGGACAGTAGCAACAGCGTACCACCTCAATTACCTCATTGCGGTACTTCTATGTCAGAGGTCCGTATCACCAACAAGGAGGTTCTTAAAATCTTGTGAAGTCTAGACGTGAACAAAGCTAGTGGACCTGATGGTATACCAGCTATAGTTCTAAAGGTCTGTGCACCTGAGTTGTCTCCTGTGTTGACACGCTTGTTCCACCTCTTATTCACGACTGGAATAGTGCCCAAATCTTGGAAGCTGGCCAATGTGCAGCCTGTGCCTAAAAATGGTGGCCGTACCGACCCTGCCAACTATCGGCCAATTTCAATTACCTCCATACTCTGCAAGATTATGGAGCGTATATTGAACGCCCACCTCATGACATACCTGGAGCAAAATGATCTCCTCAGTGATCGCCAGTAGGTGTTTTGCTGAAATCAATCAACTGGGGACCTTCTAGCGTATGCCACTCACATATGGGGCGAAGCCCTCGAGAACAGTGGTGAAGCACTTGCTGTTTCCCTCGATGTCTCGAAGGCCTTTGACAGGGTTTGGCACGCTAGTCTATTGGGCAAGCTTTCAGCGTACGGCTTATCCCCTGGCCTGATTGTCTGGGTGAAGGACTTTCTGAGTGAACGGTCCCTCCGGGTCGTCGTCGATGGCTGCTCAATTGATACTGTGGCGACTAACGACGGTGTTCCTCAGGGTCCGTTCTCTCTGCAACTCTCTTCCTGCTGCATATAAATGATCTGCTCATTGCCGGTATCAATGGGTATGCAGACGACAGCACAGTTGTGGAGAGATACCAACCAAGTGCCAGGGCCAGTTGGGATCAAATGCAGTCAGAAAGAGAGGCTATGGTTGAGCGTGTGAGTCTCACACTACATGCGGTCTCCGAATGGGGCGATGCCAATGTCGTGAGATTTAACGCCTCCAAAACACAAGCGTGTCTTTTTGCCGCTAAAAGGAGCCCGCTCACCTTGGCTCCTACTTTCCGGAATGTATCCTTCGAGTACACTGACCGCCTTCAGTTGTTAGGGGTTGAATTTTCTCCGAACCTCAACTATGGGCGGTTCATTGAGTCCAGAGCCAAAGCAGCCGCAAGGAAACTTGGTGTCCTTGCAAGGTTGCGGCGGTACTTTACGCCGGGGCAGCTTTTTACCTTATATAAAGCGCAAGTCCGGTCGTGCATGGAGTACTGCTGTCACATATGGGCGGGTGCTGCAAATTGCCACCTGGCAGCGTTGGACTCAGTGGAAAGACTTGCTAAGAGGTTCATTGGTGATCTTGATTTGAACTTGATTTTTCAGCCTCGAGCACAGGCGCAGAGTAGCCAGGTATTATATAGGATGCATTTCGGTGAGTATGCGCAGGAATTACACGCTTAATTATTTAATTCCTCTCTCTCCTTTCCACTATCGGACAACCAGGCGGTCGGCGGGTCTTCACCCCTTTGTTGTCGATATTCCACGCATTAGTACCAAACGGTTTGCTTCGGGATTTGTAATGCGTACAGCAAAGGAGTGGAATAGTTTGCCGGCGTCTATCTTTCCGTCCAAATCCAATCTGGGCGTCTTCAAGGCAAGAGTGAATAGGCGTTTGTTACGCTAAGACAGTGCGATTTACCATCTAAGGCTGCATCACCACTTACCACCAGGTTGGATTGTGGTCAAGCACTGACTCATAATAAGTAACAAAAAGCAGGTGCAAAGTGTTGACCGTGGGAGAAGACAAGAGAAGGATCAGAGGTAAGGATTAAGTCAAGCCAGGTATCCTCCACGTTAATATTGTGATAAGTGGCTTGTAAAGGTAAAATGTGGAGGCAAACCGACTCGACAATTTGAAGGAGTTTAGAGGAACGGGTTCAGTGAGGAGTCAGGAGGTCTGTATTAAAATCGCCCATGATAATATGATTTGAGTATTCCAACCCCAAGGATTCCAGAATCGATTCAAGACTGGAGAAGTAAGATGATAATTGGTTACTTACGAATCAAAATGCAGATGCGTGAGGACTAAGATGAAATGCCTCGTTTCCAGTAAAAAGGGTCTCCGGTTCTCTACACTCACCATACGAAACACAGCATCGTTAATCTGCTATTTTACGCTGGTATTCTGTGAGAGCGTGGACCCTCCCCGGTCGAGCCGACCCATTTGTTCTACAACTATACCAGTGATATAGCCGCAGCATGGCTCTACCATGTAAATTGATGATGTATTATAATATAGAAAGATGCAGTATAATAGATGGAAGAAGAAACTAGAATTTTATAAGAGAAATCACAACAAAGATATATAGCGACCCCACCCCCTATCCTATCAACTCGTTCGGTACGTATCAAAGTGAAGCCAGGGAGAGAGTAAGAGGTAGAACGAAGATGGGGCTTAAACCAAGTCTCCGAAATCCAGACGGCATGAAAATCAGCGTCAGAGAAAGCCTCAATCAGATCACTGTTGTAATTAGGTACGCTTTGTGCATTAATGTGACAAACATTAAACAAGGAGCGGGATTGATCAAATAATGTCGCACAAAATCCCCTAGCGTTTCCGTAACAGAGCATTAACTGTCATTTGATAATGAACAAAACTCGTTGGCAGAAAGAAAAGAATCATCATCGGAACTCATCTATATGTAATGATATATATAAATTAATAAATAATATAAACCTAAACGATATACGAATAAATAATATGGTATACCATTATTTGCACCTCCCGCCACTAACACACTCAAAAAAAAAGATAAAATATAATACACAAAACAATAAAAATAAAATGATTTTAATTTTACACACTTTGAATACATTGTTAACAAATGTTATGGCATTTACTTGAATAATATTTTTAACTTTGCTATTCAGCTTATTATTCAAAATTTGCACATTAAAAGTCATCTTTTCTTTTAAAAGTAATGTACTCCAGACAGAATTTCGGTCACGGCGGCCAGTATGAACAAAGACTAGCAAGACAAGATTATAGTATCCGAGAGTATAACCATAGCACAGGTGCACTCTGTATTCCCTCATTTCCGTATTACGATGAGACGGTAATCCGACACGACCGAAGAGAGATCAGGCACAGGACCAACGCTTTTACATGCTTTTCATGGCACGGGGGTGTAACACCACCAACTGCCTGACTTAAGGCTGCTACTTAGAATTTCTTGCCAGAAAAACACAATAACAGATTTTGACCCGACCCGGGATTCGAACCCGGGACCTCAAGATTTGTTGTGTTAACGACCACTAGATCAAAACGACGACTGTAAAAAATAAAACAACATAGATCTTTAGTTTTGTATGAATTTTAAATGATTATGATGAGTTTAATTCTAGTTGAAATCTTAGAGCAGACGTAGCTCAGGGCTAAGGGCTCGCTGTAAATTTTACAGTACGCGAGCAACTAGGGTTCGTACCCCGCCGGCACCAATAAAATTGTTAATTGCAATTTTAAATGCTGAATTACCACGTGCCCGGCGGTGAAGGAAAACATCGTGAGGAAACCTGCATTTCTGAGAAATAAAAAAAAACCATCAAAGACATGTGAAGTTCGCTAACACGCATTGGGGCAGCGCGGCGGACATTTCCTTGCCGTGAAACCCTCTCTGAAATGAGAGGAGGCCTGTGCCCAGAAGTGGGACATATATAGGCTGTAACTTAAACTTTTTTAAAGCTTACAAACTGTCGAGTAGTAATAAATATTCATAAAGGATTTCGCGCAATCTATTATTAAAAGTACTCCAGTATAACCCAATCAATCGTCCATAACGACTACGTAATCCAACAAATCATCTCAAAGGCTCGCGCTCCGAATAAATCAAATCCGAAGTTGCCAATTACTTAAAGGGCTCTCCCGAAAATGTCACAGAAAGCGTTGGAATCATTTTCCTAGTCTTCAAATAGCCACCACTTCGGCCGGAACGTGACCAAAATGGTGAATAAATCGAGCCAAATTGCTCGAAAGCTGTCTTGGATACCTATTATTGCATTCGCAAGATTTATGTCAAATAATCAAGTGTCAGAAGCGAAGTAGGCAGCAGTGTATTCTATGTAGGAGGTAATAGCACCACTGCTGATTTATTATAAATTTTATAAGGATTTAATAAAAATATATTTTATAATTTTCAGTTTATGTTATTGAATAAGGGTGACAAACAAGCACACAGTCCACCTGATGGTTAATTGAATGCTGTGGCCCATAGCCTATTAAGAATTAAATCGAGGTGCATGGTCACCTGAGGTCTAAGATGGAATCCTTTGATACCAGTAAAAAGGCAACAGTAATAAGCTGGTATTTTACACTGGTATTTTGTGAAAGCATGGTTCTTCCCCGGTTGATATATTATATTATATTATTCCAACCTTTAATGACTGACTTGTTGGTCTAGTGGTTGTTATTACAACCACTGATTGTGTCGGTCCAATGTCAGTTATAAGGGTTTTTCTATCAGGAAATAATCATCAGTAACAACCGGAAGTCAGGAAGTTGCCGGTGTTCGTAAAGCATGAAAAGCAGTGGTTTGTACGCCTGATCTCTCTGCGGTCGTGTCGGAATACAACTCTGTGAAACGTGGCATACCTATTAGAGTGAGAGAGTAGAGAGTGCGCAGATGGATAGTCTCCGTTGAGCCTTGCCGCCGTGACCGAAGTCTATAATTCTAATATTATTATTACTATAATTATTTCTAATTCAAGCCAGTGTGCATTTTATATGTCAAAATGATTGATAATTATTTTCTATGTAGATCATACTGCGAGCGAGTGTTTCGTGATTGTCGTCTTCAAACATGCTACGTCCAATCCGCTGCATACCCAGGGGTATACCCAAGAAACCTACACTGCAGGTAGAATGTTTTATTTAATTTAAAATTTAGTGTTCAATTTTCTAGTTCTTGTACTACCAAAGTCATACCGATTATATCACGTATGAGTTGCATCGGACTCGGATAACTTAGAAAGTGAGGTTGCTACTGATATATTTTTAATATCTTTTTTGTATCTGTTACGACTTGAAGCTGTCAATATATATTTCATTTTTCGTTATCATACCGCAAAACTACTCTACTGAGCTTCTCCCGCAGGATTTGTCTTGAATATCGCGGTACTAGAAGAATTCGAAGCTTTCATAATGAGATTATCTCGTCGCCGGTCCGGTTATTTTACGTTTAAAATAAACGAGCAGGTTATACCGTCATCTATTAAAAGCCATGAGATCTTTTTGACACTACCTTTAAGACACCCAATGGCCAAAATAGGGTGAAGGAATTTTTTCGCTGAAGCATTGCAAATATTTACCAAAATTAGGTAAGAGAATGTTAGAGTAATATCACATGTTGATGACCCAATTTCATTTCCTTATTTTCCATTTTTTTTAAAAGACGTGGCCCTATTCTATGAATTTAACCTACAGTACGGATGTATGTAGCTGTGGATGCGTTTTATATATATACAAAGATTAAAAATCCAGAGATGTTATGTGGGTTATTTGAACACGAGACTCACATCGTCACAGCCAAAGTCTTAGCTGCCGCGAAACCAAGCCTAAAAGGTACATTAAATAATGTATAATGTATCAGAGGCTGCCTCGTTGGTCTAGTGAATGTAGTAGTGCGACTGCTGATCGTGAGGTCTCGGGTTCGAATCCCGGGTCGGGCCAAAAAAGTCATTTATTGAGCTTTTCCATCAAGAAATTCTTAGTAGCTGCCCGGAGTCAAGAAGTTGGCGGTGCCTCACGCATGTGCCTCGGAAAACACGTGAAGCCGTTGGGCCTGCACCTGATCTCTCTCCGGTCATGTCGGTTTACCATCCCATCGGACTACGAGAGTGAGGGAATAAAGAGTATACCTGTGCTTGCACATACACTTGGGCACTATAATCCTGTCCTGCGCCGATGGCTAGTCTCCGTTGAGGCTGGCCGCTATGACCGAAATTCTGTCTGGAGATATTATTAATGTTACAGAGAGGTAAGGAAGTAAAAAAAAAAAAATGAAAAAAAAGAAGTAAAAAGTTAACCTTGATTTATCAACTTTTTGGGTAAGGTCCGAACAATGATTAAAATAATTATGACTGCTCTTCAATTTATCAAAAACTAGCGATCCGCCCCGGCTTCGCACGGATAAATAAATATAGTATACAAAGTTACATAGAGAATAAAACACACACCCAACATCAGTCGCAGGTGTAGGTAGAATAATTGATAAGGAGCTGAATAAAATATCCCCCCGAATAAGTTATCGTTAAAACAGATAACTGTAGCGTAAATCAGCCTGATGGCCGCCCGTTCTGAAATCATCTTAAATAAATAATTTTCTTGCCTAGGTACCACCTCAACACACGCTTACCCTACATAAAGCTGTACATAGAGAATGAAGAGTTTAATATAGACGGGCAACGCTGTGAGAACATAATGACGTGTCCCATGAGGCCCATAACTTCAGGTGAGGACGTTTTATTTTAAAAGCTTGTTTTTATTACAAAGTCTAAAAGATTATTCGTACACCGCTCACATTACACAATAATGGGAGTGATTTATGATATTATGAAATAAGAAAATATTTTTGTCGTAATCGTTAATTTATTTATTGCTACTATTTTAAACAGAAATGTACGTCGTTATTAAAGAAAGTAATGAGAAAATATATAATTTTCTTTAATGTAACAAAGCAGTGATATGAAACTCTGCCTTGTTCTCGGTGTTCTCGGTGTTTAAGAACAAGAATTATCCTGATATTAATTAATGTTTTAAATAATGTTTATCCATTTTAATAATGGATAAACATTATTTAATGTGCTTCGAATTTACTGGATGCTTCTAGACGATATTAAATTCTTAGCAACTGTCAGAAGTTTGTAACAACAAAACTATTGAAACTTTCAATTTTCATATGGTGTTAAAAAATTACGTGGTAGAGCCATGCTGCAGCTATATTACTGGTATAGTTGTAGAACGAATGGGTCGGCTCGAACGGGGAAGGACCACGCTCTCGCAGAATACCAGCGTAAAATAGCAGCTAAACGCTGCTGTGTTTCGTATGATGAGTGTAGAGAACCGAAGACCTTTTTTATTGAATTCCATCTTAGTCCTCACGGGTGACAACGCATCTGCATTTTGATTCGTAATCTAGGATAGATGTAGATGTCTATGGGCCACAGTAACCACTTACCATCAGGTCGACTGTGTGCTCGCTGATCACCCTTATCCTATTAAAAAAATATATATATCAAAAAATCTATAAAATGGCTAAGTATTCATGAAAGACTTTCGTTTTATAATTTCTACGTCCCTACTGTTTTCTGAATTTGATTTTTGATTTTCAGTATCGTTTACAGTATCAATATTAATTATATGTGTAGTAATAGTTCGGGGAAAAAGTTTCTTCGTATTTTTGTTTGTATAAAATTGAAGAACAATCTCTTTGGTTGTAATATTTGTATCTGGCTGGTTTTAATATCAATACATATAAGACATAAAAAAATAAAAATTAAAAAAACACTTTCCCGCCATTTTTCAATTGTTTTTCTGTCCGCCAAAATGAGTGAATCTAACGAAGAAATTCGATACATTCTGAAGTTTTATTAGAAAAAAGTAAATATGTGATTCAAGCCGCTAAAAAATATTGTGACGTTTATGGACCTAATGCAATGTCAGTAAGAATAGCACAAAGTTGTTTCAAGCGTTTTCAGTCCGGGAATTTTGATGTCAAAGATGCAGCTCACTCTGGTCGCCCTCATACGGAGAAAGTTTTTTTTATAGGATAAGGGTGACAAACAAGCACACAGTCCACCTGATGGTAAGTGGTTGCTGTGGCCCATAAACAGCTATATCTATCTTCGATTACGAATCAAAATGCAGATGCGTTGTCACCCGTGAGGACTAACATGGAATGCCTCGCTTCCAGTAAATAGGGTATCCGGTTCTCTACACTCACCATACGAAACACAGCGGCATTAAGCTGCTATTTCACGCTGATATTCTGTGAGAGCGTAGTCTTTCCCCGGTCGAGCCGACCCATTCGGGCTGCAACTATACAATTAATATAGCTGCAGCATGGCTCTACCACGTATAAAAGTAGATGCCATTTTTGAAAAAGTGGAGCAAGATCGGCATATTAGCAGTTGCGACATAGCCGAGAAATCTAGAATTAACCACAAAACAGTTTTGGCCCATTTGAAAAAGTCTGGCTATACAAAAAAACTCGATATTTGGATACCACACGAGCTCACTAAAAGAAACCTAATGAATCGTGTACTCATTTGCGATTATCTATTGAAACGTAATGAAACCGAACCATTTTTGAAAAGATTGATCACTGTTGATAAAAAGTAGATCACCTACGACAATAATGTGTGAAAAAGATGATGGTCAAAGGATAGTCAACCTGCACAGACTGCACGGATTAACACGCAATAAGGTCATGCTGTGTGTATGATGGGATTGGAAGGGCATCGTTAATTATGAGTTTTTACCGCCGAGTAAAACCATCGATTCGGATTTTCACTGCCAACAACTAATGAGACTAAAGCAAGAAATTGAGAAAAAACGGCCGGAATTGATCAACAGAAAAGGAGTGGTCTTTCATCATGATTACGCCAGACCACACACATCTTTGGCCACTCAGCAAAAATTGAGAGAGCTTGGTTGGGAAGTGTTAATGCATCCACACTCTTACCCAGAGAAAAGTCTTACCACCTAGAAAAATGATTGAAATTTAATTTTCGTAATAAAAAGTGATACCCCAAAAATGTTCTAACTTTAAGGGTTGGTTCAAAATTAATGCCCCATCCTAAGATGACAGAGAAAGATGGGGCATTAATTTTGAGTGCAATACGCATGAACGATTTTTCTTATTTTGCTTTAATTGTGTACCTTATTACACAACGGTGTTAATACTTTTTATAAATCTTTTACAGGTTCAGAAAATTGTCCTTATGATTACATAAGAATTTATGATGGGAAGGATGAGTCTGCTTCTGTAATTGGAACATTCTGCGGCATGGGAAAATTCCCTTACTCTATAATTGGAACTTCTCAAGACTTGTTTGTGAGTTCGTCAGTTCACCAGCAGGTAATTCTTACCACATTTTATAATCTCGACGGAGCCATATTCGCATTTATGAATAGATTTTGTTCATTAAAACTCAAATATTAGTTTTGTAAGTTTTATTTTAAAAATCTTATTTTGAAGAAAATTTGTATAAATATTATAACATTTTTAGATTTCAACAATTATTTAATACAACATTTCTCGCTGTACAGTTCTAAGAGTGCTAGCTGTGTTTCCACGCTGACATGTTTCTTAAGCCGGTATTCAGCGACAACCTCGAGTTTAGATTCATTGTCAAAATTTGTGGAGCACAGTATGGACTTGCCTCAAGTTTTGACATTGTGGAGCTTAAGTTCAAACTCGAGATTGTTCCTAAATATTGGCCTTAGGACTCTGGGTGAAAAAAATAGCTCACTTGTCACTAGCTATGATGACTGTCATGTACTTGATTTAAAAATATTCACCGCGCGTGTATCCAAAATTATTTACATCAAAAGATACAAGAAAAGAAGTACTCGTATGTCGTACATAATCATTTCCATTAAGGATAAAAATACAGATGTGTTGTCAACCCTGGGGAGTAAGATGGAATTCCTTGTAGCTAAAAAAATGTTCTGGTCACTACAGGTACTTTAGTGACTCCTGTTTTCATTTTAGACGAAACAAAGCATCACTATGCGCCAAATTCACACTGATATTAAATAAACATTGTATTAATGAATTTGTTTTTTATAGGTCCTCTTCTTAACACTGGCTTCCACTTTAACGTTGGCAACTGGCCCGGTCACGTCGAAGCTCCTGGTTCAAGAGTTGGTACTTGCGATTGGCTTCTTACTGCAGAGTCTTTAAAAAAATCGGGTGATACTGAGGGTATATTTTTATCTGTAGCACACTGGTACCCGCCACACACTTCATGTACATATCTTATGCAGGGTTTCCCTGGGCAAGTAGTGAGACTGTATTTCCCAAGGTAAATGTTACAGAAAATTTGCTTGTTTCATAGATATCGTATTTCCATTACTTCCATTTTTTAAATAAAAATATCAATAATTCAAATTTAATTTAAACTTAAATCAGTTTATCCTTGGATTTTAGTTTTTGTAATGTAATATTTAAGGTTCAGTATAATCTAATAATTGTTATTTAATACCTAAGTTTTAACATTTACAACATTTTACAAAAAGAGTGTTGTTGTTATTTACAAAATCGAGTGTTATTCTTTTTATTTTAAATTAATGCTACAATTAAATGTAATTATTATTGATATTTATATCCTTCATCTTAATACCTGTTTATTAAGATGAAGTCAATATTTCACGATATGAAATATTAGTGTATTTATAATAGCTTTCCATTTGACACATACTTGTTACATTAAAATCGCAAAAATTGTAGAAATAAATGTGTACTCGTACAAGCGGTGGGGTCGCGTCAGCGCACACGCACAGCCAGTCTTTAGTTCAAGCCTCACCCAAGAACGCGGTTTTGCACTTTGTTTCTTTTTTTAAGCAGATTGCACTGTAATAAGACACAAGCTGCAGCACACATCTATAAGATTTCTCGTGAAGATGTTCGTTTACAAAATAAATGTGCTGCACTGTAAGCTAACTAAAGCATCTGCAAGTTCAGTACGTGCACTGTTGGAGTTCTACAAAAAATATTTGTGAACAAATATGCTGTAAACAATTTTGGTGGAAACGAGCCATTACGTACCCAAAACTGTGCATTGGTATTTTTTTGGTATGCATATACTTTTCTGCGGGATGAAATCATAATTTATTAATTTATGATTTAAGAGAAAGTTAAAGGTCATTAATAAAACGTGCAGTACGGTTTAAACTCTATATTTTAACCGAAATAATTGATAAAAATTACACAAAATTTTAACATTATTGCATTATATCAATAAAAAAATTAATTATCAAAATTGAAAAAGCTGCGAAAAAGATATATCTATTTATTCCTAGTTTTTATTCACAAACACAGCACTACCAACTTTTTGGTTATTTCAATTTATAAACATAATAATAATATCGCAAGAAACCACGACCCATAAGCAAGCTTGATGATTCTTTAACATGGCGCCATGGAAGACAAACCTTAGAAGTGCAGTCGCCATATTTTTAAGGCATCTTAAATTAGGTAGCCGAATGTGCAATTCATCAAAAACATACAAAATCTAAAGTTTTCATACTAAAGATATCCATAATTTTGTATTCTTACATTATTCTACGTTTTTAAGAAAAATATTTTGTTGACAGCTTCCGCATAAACCGCATAGAATCACCTATTGTTCCATGGAGTGGCGATTGTGGAGAATCTCTTACTCTTTATGATGCCCCTCGACCCGACGACGCGCGAATTATAAAAACCTTCTGCGACACTTTTAGCAGGCCCATGGAGAAACATGATTTTGTTTCAACAGGAAATGCGATGTTTGTGCGGTTTGAGAGTAAAACAGGGAGTTACAGTGGGTATGTTGTTTCAATTATGTTTAAATTAAACCATAGAAATAAAACCAACTTTACGAATTATAAATCAAATAAATTGTAATGATAATTATAAGGCTGATAACCGTAAATTGTTGCTAGCTACAAATATCTTGTTTATTATGATAGTGATATACTTCTGGCACACTTCGACCATTGCCAATCACACTCTTTATATAAAAACGTATGAAAAACAAGCACAAAGCGACTAATGTAGACGGATACTTGTAACCCTTGAGGACTAAGATGGAAATTCTTGATCGAGCCGACCCATTCGTAACATAGTTGCAATGTGTTTTTATCATAGTAACCAATAACCAGTTTAATGTATACCACAAAATCTCGCATTTTCTGTGTCCGTTGCATCGATAAGATCGGGGGTTGATTAAGATCAATGTCGAGTACATGGGTGACCAATTTTCATAATCAGGCCCGCAATTCATTTCATTATTTCGTGCACAAATATTGCCCACGCCTAGTATTTAAGCACAATATCGGCGACGTAGGAGCAATGTTTACCAAGAATCGATTTTTTTTTGAAGAAATTTATTGCAATGTTCAAGAAATATTATCTTAGCAAGCATAATAGATTTCCTGACTGCAGAATCGTGAATCCGTTGTTTCAATACCAGTTAGATATAACGCTTGTTCAAAGATATAATAATTTGTTTAAGCACAGCAAACAAGTTAACCGTGGTCGAAATCTGCCTGTATAATGTCATCATCATCTCACACCCAATCTTTTCAATATTTAGATCGCTTTCAACAAATTATTTGTAGTTGTGTCACCACACTATTAAGCTATATTTATAAATAATTAAACACTGTTACAGATCCTCACTTTATTATTGGGCTCATTATGACTTCTTTAACAACACACGTTTCGGTGAGCCCGTTCCGGGAACTGCTTGCGATGAAGTAATAGCCTCTTGGAAACATAGAACAGGGCGTCTCAGGTCACCACTCAACACCCTCGTTTACAAACAAGCGCCACCCGGAGAAGACGTACACTGCCTGTACAGATTCGTTACAGACAAGAGAATATTTGCAAGGGTCATTTTAGCAATTCTCAGTGTTAACTTTAAGGTTTGTTTATATAAAATAGTTTCTTATGCATAAATGTTTATGTAAATTTATTTAAAGAAGTAACTACCGTTACAGCCTATTAAGGTCCACTGCTGAATATAGGCCTCCCCCATAGATTGCCTCATATTTGCCATAGTTGCAACGCTTGGCAAGCGGGTTATTAGGGAACGCTACTGCCCATCTCCCGATTTTTTTCCCTCTGTCGCCTCTTACGACACCCACGGAACGATTTGTGGTAGTAGTAACTAAAAGATGATTTTTTTTTTCATATATAAGTACAGCTTATATAATATTTTTAACCTTTTTTAAAAGTAATTAAAAGGTTAAAAATTTATTATTATAACGCACCGGAAATTACTTATTTGCAGGAACATCCTTACACTGCCGTTTCCTGCCAAAACTGTTATGAAGATCGAGCTGATAAACTTATTATCTGGGAGCCGCACCCCGGTGGAAAAGCAGCAAATACATCATCTGGTATAAGTACAACACCTTTACCGCTTCACTTAGCTGTTCAGCGATCTCTTGGATCTTGTCTTTGTGCTAAACATGCAAATACAGTTTCAAGGGCCCGACCTTACCGAGTAGTTTCATCGGGTGAGACCTTGAACTTACAGTTAATTGTTGATAATGCCCATGCTGCAGCATCATATTTCAAAAATCCTTCACCCCTCTTTGAAGCCCGCTATGAATTTGTTCACGGACCGCTTTGTGGACCAGCAGTGCTTGCAGCTACTTTAGACGGAGAAATTGTATACCCACATCTAGAAGCATTAGGTTACACAGAACCTCCTAAAAGAATTCAATGCATATGGGATCTAGAAATTGAAGAGAAGCGAGATATTTGGTTACATTTCGATAGTATTAAATTTGCATCAAGGCATTGTGATGATGGAAATATTCAAATATTTTTACCAGGAAGAATTGAACCGTATCTATCAATTTGTGGTGAAAATGTGTCCTTGGCTCGTGAATTACCTATACTATCAGCTGGTGAATTAGGTTTTGAATCATTAGATGATCCTTTAGTTATAGAAAAAGAAAAGACTAGATCTATAAGGATAGTTTTTATTGGAAGTGCGTCCCCGGCTAGGGCTACTTTTAAAATTGCGTGGACTGGCTTGTATCATTTGCCTAAAAATTCAGACGGTACTTTGATGACTTCAAGACTAACAGATGGAGGTGTTAAATCAAACTCTGGCCAAGGATGTGATTTTATATGCCCAGGAGATGAGGCCCTTTGCATACCAGCTAGACTGATCTGTAATGGTATTGTTAATTGCCCCAATTTTACTACAACGGAGAGGAAATTCTGGACAGCTGAAGAAAAGAGAGCACGAGAAGCATTCTCTGAAGATAGTTTGCGTAGACTCGGATACCTTGATGCATTAGGTGGAATACCTCTCGGCCAGTTTAACGATGAAGCTCCCGAACTTTGCGCGGGGGCTAGGAGTGCTGGAGGGGGAGATTGGATGGCGCCTACTTTGGGGGCTGGATTAGCGATCGTTTTAGCTGTATGTGCGTTGGGAGCCGCATGGCGTCTTTGCTGCCGCAAGCGCTCTCCAGATGAAGAATCCTTGGACTACTGACATGCGGCTCGCGGCGCTCCACATGCGCCGCCATCTCTGCGCTCCCGATCAGCATCCAGAGATTTTGGATTGGACTGGAGTCTTCATTGACAGACACCATACTGAGCGCCAGAGGCACCCTTCGTTGAATATTAAAATCAGACACAATATGTGTAACGCACAAAATATTTACAATTAACAGTTAAATAAATAGCATTGTTAGATCTTGTTTTAACTACGTATTTGTTTTACACGACACGTTTAACAAAATGATTATTGTTGCACTTTTGGTATTTTGCTTATTGACTTCAACATAGTGTTTGTTATGGAAAATATTTTTATTTTTATTAACGTTGGTTTAATTTATAAATATTATAATAAATAATTGTTGTCTTTTTATACACAATTTGTAAGTGTTACATTAACAATTTTATTGTGAGAATATCTTTCGAGGGAAAATATTCTGGCGCTCAGAAAGTTGTTTTATAATTAGTGTAAATACCCAATTTTCGGTTATTTCTTATCTAATGGATGCTTGATAATGAACGATCATAGGTTAGAAAAAGGTGATAGTAGCCATACAAATAACGAAGTAACGATTATCTAATTAAAGTTACTGCCCTTAGGATTTGTAAGCACAATTAATGTTAAAAAAATCTGGAGGAAAAGTTAAAAGACCGTTCTAAAAATAGTTGTTACTAAAAACCTTAAATAAAAAAAATACAACAAACTGTTGGTGTATAATGTTATTGTTAAAATAGTCAACCAAAGTAACAACTTAAATACGTTACACTGCTGGGCACACTCATTAGTCTTACTAGTAAGACCATTGGGAAGAAAATTCCTCGTAGTCTTCTAGTAAGATTACTTGGTAAGAATACTATGAATATCCCCAAAAACCTTAAATATTAAAAATACAACAAACTGTTGGTGTATTATTTTCTTTTGTTTTTTAAATAAACGTTACCCCCACACTAGGATTTTCTCCTATATCGTGGAGGCAGTTTACAAACATAAATTGCACGAGAACAAACATCCAGACCCGGAACAATTATTTGTAGGCCATACAAATACTTGTTCCGTGCGGGATTCGAACCCGCGGCCCCCAGCGCAACAACTCATTGCTAAGCCACTGCGCCACGGAGCCGTCGTTCATTATTATCGTTATTGTTAAAACAGTCAACCAAAGTAACAACACACGCTACACTGCTGGGTACACTCTCCCATTTGTCTTACTAGAGAGATTAATTGGTAAGACTACTATGAATAATCTTTCATGTTGTTTTTTAAGCTACCAACAATTTTTTTGATAATTAAATGTAGTATCATTTTAAATTCTTCTTATAACATTTGGTTTCGAGGAGATGGAATGCATAATCTGCAAGTTATTCGACATTCCCCATAACTTAATAGTAAATTTCACACTATTTAATAGTTAAAGTTTATTTTAAAAATCAAGTAATATTTCAATCACATAATATCAATAAAACAATCATAATGAAATTATATTACCTTCATAAGGTATACTGTGCAAAAATTTGAATGCTTTTAAATGTTTTCCCTATGTTCAGCAGAAGAATTTTGATTGAGTAATGAATATGATTATGCCTTTGTACATTTTATTTTGTTAATGTACAATATATTTTTTGACTAAAAAAAAAAACAAATTAAACAATCCCAACACTTAAAACAAAACTGTAAATACATAATTTAGAAACAAGTTCGTTCATTCAAATTGTCATAGTGTATCGATTTTTCAATTTTTATTGTTTGATTATTGTACTCGTTACTTCTACATTAGTCGAATAATTTCCATTATTTTTTTATGTAAGTGTAGATTGGAGTTAGCGTTAGTTGCTTAGAATTAACTTAGTTTCAGTAAATGCAATAATTTTGAGAATTTATTTCATATGGTCACGATTATAGAAAATCGTACAATTGCTTTTTTGTTTTAGGCTCAGTTGTATTTTATAGTTTGATGGAAAATTTATAATTTTTATTTTTCCGATAATATTTATTTGTGTTTTTAAAGCCTCACAATTAAATGTATTTGTAAGTCTTTCTCTTTCGTTAAAGTTATAAGATTTTGTAATAATTGCAATTGTAATAGTTGTAAGTAATAAAAATGTTAAAAATAAATATATATTTTGTACAAAATCAGTGTGTTATTTTTAATTAAAGATACAGCCCATGCTGCTGGACATAGAAGTTCTCTAATTTCTGAGAGGGTTTTAGGCAAGGAAGTGTCCGCCGCGTGTCCCCATGGATGTTGACGGACTTCATATATCTTCGTAATATTTTGTTTTTATTTTTAGCCATGCAGGTTTCCTTCCGATGACACAATTCCAGTATAATTTGAATGATGATGTCAACATTATTAAAATGAAACACATATAAATATGTTGAATATAATAAACACAGTTAGACCGAAAAATAACAATGATGATAATGCCGTGTGGTGGCAGCGAAAAAGAATCGATCACCCTATTTCGTCCCCTTGGACTTGGAGAAATACCAGAAACATCTTATGGATTTAATATAAGCGTAAAATAGCCATAGTTGCGACGGGGAGCGGCATTAAAGGTACAATACGCCTGCCAAGACTGACGATTAAGATGAATTATCCCTACTACAGGAGAGGTTCATAATTTATATCCAGCAGTGGAATAAGGCATAGACGTAAACATACGTTTTATTGACATCAATACACTCACATGGTATACAGAAAACAAACATTCAATATAAGGGAAAACATACAAGATAGAAAGTAAACAGAAAACATACAAGGCAAACATAAATAAAAATAAATCTCAGCAAGAAAATTATTTTCGTGAGTGATGTGAGGCCAAAAATTATTCCGACTCAGTGTGTGCTATCGCAGGTACCACAGCAGCGCTTATTTTCAGCGGAGCCCTGATAAATAATGCTATTAGTATTGCGCCTGCGTCGTTATCGGTATCGGTCGAATAAATCGTACATACGATGTGTTTTACAGAACACTCTATCGCTTCTTAGGTTTAAATATTTTATACTAAATAAGCTGATAAAAATTATACCGTACAACACACAACAAAGACAAATGTTGAATGTTACGGCTTCGCTGCGATCAGTTCAACCAGCCGCCCACCGGGTCATTGCAAGTCACGAGGGCGTGGAAATATCTGTCGATATCTATATTCATAAACAAGAAATCCATATAATTTTTTTTAATAAACATTTCCTTTTATAAAAAAACACAACCTTAACCCCAAACTACGATTTTCTCCTGTATCGTAAGAGCCAATTTACATACATAAACTTTACAAGCACAAACAGCCAACCCGTAACAGTCATTTATAGGCCATACGAACATTGTTCCTTGCGGGCTTCAAACCCGCGGCCTTAAGCGCCGCACTCATTGCTAAGCCGCTGCGCCGCGGAAACGTGTCATGGCAGTTATCAGCCGTGAGTGAACAGGACAAGTACCATGACCTATATCTGGAATTGTACCACGTTTTTTCCTTATTCTGCCATCAATCAGCAATGCACCAAATGCTGCTATGTTCCGATATACAGGGTAGGAAACCAATCTTATCCTCGGAAGTGACAACATATCTGAGGTTTTATCTGTTAGTAGATGGTTTCGGATAGCCGTGAGCCACTTATATCGGGCACTCCACTAAAAATATAAACAATGTCCTCCAGACCGAATTTCGGTAAGTGGCCAGTTTCAACGGAAACTAGCTATCAGCGCAGGACAGGATTATAGTGTCCGAGTGTATGCACAAGCACAAATGCACTCTAGAGAGTGCATCTGTGCTTGCGCATAAGGAATAAATTCCCTCGCTCTCATAGTCCGGTGGGACGGTAAACCGGACACGACCGGAGAAAGATCAAACGCAATACCAACGGCTATACGTACTTTCCGAGGCACGGGGTGAAACACTGCCATTATTCCACTAGAAATTATTTGGAAAATCTCTTTCTGGGAGAGGCTATGCCAGTTTTCTTAGGGAAGAATTATGCTTGACCAGAATATCAGCTTAAATGGCAACTTAATGCGTCTGTTTCGTATAGTGAGTAACGAAAGCCGAAGATTCTTTTTACTGGTTCCGAGGCATTCCATCTATTCCTCAGTGAATGACAAAGCATTCGCATTTTGATTCCTAATAGAGGATAGATGTAGGTGACTATGGGCTATAGCATCCACTATATCAGGTCAACTGTTTGGTTGTTTGACATCCTATATAAAAAAATTATCATCCGATGACCAATATCCTGTGAACCTTTATTTATCATGATAATAATGATTAAGTTATAAAATATAACAAATCATTTCTTTTTTGTTTTTATATTTGAAACAGTTTTTTATAACGAAACATTAAACGATAACTGTTAGATGTTGAAGTGTTAATTAAATTGTATTCCTATCTATTCGACGCAACGTTTGAACAACCCCTTGAATTCAAATTAGAATATATACCGAATGGTTTTCCAAACGATTTGATTCTAAATGCTGATCACATACACATCAAAGCAAAACTTTGTTGCCTGCTGCTTTGTAATTTGGCAATATTGAAGTATGGAATATTGAGCGCAAGTGTTTCAGTCTATTTTATTTTAGTCTTTAGAACGTTCAAGCTAGACAAGAGTTAAATTTGAAAACGAAAATAAACTTCTATGACAGCCTATGAAAAGCCACTGCTGATCATGGGTCTCCCCACAGATTACCTCATAGATGGGATTTTGCTATAGTTGCTACGCTTGGTGGTAGCCAATAGGGGGGTTGGCAACCGCAGTTTTATTATTTTCTAGTTGAGATATTAGAAAGATGCTACTGCCCATCTCTTGGTTCGTTTCCCTCTGTCGCCTCTTACGACACCCACGGTTGGATGGGGTAGTAAATAAAAAATTACTACCTATCAAAACTTCCTTGAAAACTATCACTATTATTAATAAAAACTAACACAAAGTGTCAATTCATAGCCATTAAAATACGACATGAATAATTCATCAGTTTGCAATATTTTCAGCAAGTTTTATCATTTCGTAGCACCAACATTCGGCCAGTAATGCAGAAATATGTCTCGATTTCATTGTACATCAGAACCGCATTCTCTCTTTTTGTTCTTTTTTCTCTATACTTTGAATACTATGCATGGATTGTAAATTCCCAAACGATCCCTAGCCGAGGGAGATTGAATGGTTGATCTTTTTCTAATTGGTTGATCCAAGTTGTCATAAGTATTCGCATTATTCCCCTCCCCCGGACGGGGTACCGCCTTGTCATGACGGGGGGGCTTAGTAACCATATCCTCCGCGATACTCAGCGTTGATGCGGTGATAGTGGGTCCACGGTTGGAGAGGGGTGTCGGTATTGCGAGGCACCGCTTTTTTTTACCTCCGAGGCCGAAACTTGGTTGGAGGCGAAGCAGGAAGGTTGGTGCTTCCAATTGTTGGTTTTCCTGGCCCATGACCTCCGCGTAACGGACTCTGAGGGCTCCGTTGCAAAGGTAAAGATAGTGGCCGTGGAGGGAGACGCACTATGTGTTCTGATGTCCCCTACCTCAGAAGGAGAAGGGGGAGGAGTCATCACACCCGAGGTAACAAAATATATTTCTATTTTTGTACTAAAACAAGTAAAGTTACAGCCTATATTTGTGCCACTACTGGACACAGGCCTCCTCTTATTTCTAAGAGGGATTTAGGGCAAGAAATTGTCCGCCACGCTGCCCCAATGTTTGCGGACGTCACATACCTTCGAAATTTTTTTTTCAGTAATGCAGTATGTTTTTGGACCGTCGAGTAAGTGGCAAATCAAAACTTAAAATTGAAATTACAAATTCATTATTGCCGGCGGAGATCAAACTCGAGTTGCTCGCGTACTGTGAAACTTACTGTCGAAGTTTATCCTTTTAGTATAACGACATTGTAACAACTGCTTTCAATAACATTTTTTATAGAATAAGGGTGACAAAAGAACAACACAGTCCACATGATGGTAAGTGGATGGTACACCTATATCTATCCCCGATTTAGAATCAAAACCTTACCTTACCTTTCCCCCCGATGATGGAGATGTAATGCATCGTTTCCAGTAAAAAGAGTCCGGTTCTTTACACTGGTATTAAGACTTCGGTCGAGCCGACTCATTCGTGCTATATCAATAATATTATTGGAGCGTAGCTCCACTTAAACATAAATTATGACAATAATTCCAGACTGATAATACCGTAGTAAATTTTAAAAAAAACCTAAAATACGAAAAGCGAGGTGTTGTAATGTGATCGCTAAAATGCTATGACTTTTTATTTCTAATATTAGGAAAGGTGATAAAAAGGAAAACGAAATTTACAACACAATAAAAATAACTTCAGCAATCCTGCAGAATTGGAAGCTTAATTCAAGGCTTACTACAAAGCAATAGCAGAAGCGGTAACTAAGAACAACAAATAGTTTGATTTGAAACAAACCAAGAAAGAATATCTATTCAATACTACTACATAACAAAAAACAAAAGATAAAAAATCTTTTAAATAAAACTGGTTTTACGGATTTTATCGCGTATATTAACTTATTTTATATTTCCGACGTTTCGAGCACTTTACAGCACCCATGATCATGGGGGGCACTGAGGTGTTTGACGTCCCAATGTCATAGTTAGCCACGGCTACCTCCAGATTAAAATTATTAATTTTTATCTTGAAGTCTTGCAGTTGTATGCTTGGGAACATAGCTGATGTAAAGAATCGACGCTCCGGGAAGTCTGCAGTCTGTGAACACGTACAGAATCGCCCCCGTCGCAACATTAGATTTGATAGACCACAAATCCTCGCTAAAGAACACCGATTCCTTCCAAGGATGATTCGCGAGGCTATTGAAATCAAAACACATCCTAATTTCAATAGAGAAGATGGCTGGGTGCTACCATCTGCTTGGGATCCTATAATTAATAAAATTATATCCCAACCCAAGCATACAACTGCAAGACTTCAAGATACTGTAAGTTCATACTGCGTAGATCAGAACAAATAATAATCCAGATTAAAATTAATAATTTTAATCTGGAGGTAGCCGGTAGCTATTTCATATCAATAGCCTAGTATGCGTAGGTTGTTAATAAAATGATTTTCAACTTTTATAAATTTTATTGCTACTAAAAATTTTAAAAAAAGTCCAGATTTTGTGGTTTTCTTATTTGTACGAAACTAAAATGTATTATGAATATAACATATTATATATCAATTACGTATTACAATTGGTGAAAAGGTACTTGAGCAAGTGCACCCTTCATTGACTTGAGTAACGAGACGATGAGATATGCAGGAAGTTAACGGACACAGGTGGTTCAGGGCTGTACTTTGTGACTGCATTTGAGACTGGCTTATGCTAAGCATTGTACTTGTGATAGGCTGCAATGATTTTTATAGAATTAAAGCACGACAGACGAACAGACAATCCTCCTGATAATAAGTGGATATTGTACCCCAAAGACATCTGACATCTATCATGGAAAAACAATCAGAATAAACCATTATTATCACCCCTGAGGACTAAGTTCAAATACCTCGTTTCCAGTAAAAAGTCTCGTCACTTATAACTTACCTTCTTATGGAACACAGCAGCATTATGCTGCTATATTACATTAATATTTCGTCTTCGATAAAAGAGCGTCTTCTAATATCAGAAATTATTTATTTTGTCATCTTCTATAAAATGCTATAAATATATTTAATACAAAAAAGAAATATTCACTTAGCAATGTTTTATCTTACACTGAATAATCTTTTTAATTCCTACATCTCGTAAAAACAAGCTTAACTGCCGTATTGGCTCGTAAACGTGGAAATTAAACGTACCGGTATAAAATGAACCATTCATGCTTAAGCATCTATCAGGTATTTGTGCTCTAAAATATTAATTTTATTATAGCGATATCTCCAAACGATGTTTCGCTGTTACGGCAACCGGGTGGAACGATTGTACTACTGAACATATTTTCTGGGTTCAAGTTCTGATCAGTAATAATATTATTAAAGTTAGTTAAAGTAACAGGTCACATACGTCCCATGGCTGGGCACAGACCTACTCGCACTTATGAGAGGGATTAAGGCATGGAAGTGGCACCACCATCCACCAAGCTACCTATCCCAATACGCATTGACGAACTTCAAATGTCAGCGATATTATTTCTTTAGTCTGACATGCACGTCACGATGTTGTTTTCACCGCCGCACATGGAAAATCAGCAATGGTACCGGCAGGGATCAAAATCAGTATACAAAGTTGTAATATCTAAACACAAATGCATTCTTTATTTAACGATATGAAATAAGCCGAGTGTATTATTTGTCACATTCATATTTAAAGAAGTAGTTGTTGGAAAAATTAAATTAACACGAAATTTTCATATAAAATGAATATTTTGCCGTATGTTTATTATTATTGGTAAAATCTCAGATTAAAGAAAGAAGAGGGTAAAATATTATTATAAAATGAAATAGAATAAAATAAAGTATAATGTTTTTTATTCAATATAAATAATTACATAAAATCGTTTTTTTATTTACCGTTGCTTAAGAAAATTTTAGAAAAAAAATAGCAAGAAATCCGGCGGGATTATTTTTAACAATTAAAATTAAATATTTTACACAATTATTTATATGAAATATAATAGAACCAGCATAGTAGCGATCACCTCATTCCCAGAGGTTATATTCATGCATGCATTCCTTATTATTATAAATAACACTTTTTACACAGTTTTTGTATTAACATTTTTTTAAATTGTTTGATTAACAAAAATGGTACATTTCCAGGGATTGTGTTGTAAAAGCGGTTACATTGCCCCGTATATAAATTACTTATTCTGAGTAATCTGACTTTACTAGCTTGTGTTTGTTCCTAGTAATTAAAGTATGCATATCTTTGTGACCAAAGCTATTTACCTTTTTATCTTCTTACAAGTACATTACATTTTCCAATATGTATATTGCGATGCTAAAGATACTATATTTAAAGGGTTTTTTTTTCTTTCAACTTTTCTCTAGGGGACTGTTTGCAATATCTAATATATAAAAATTAATATTTGTTTGTTCGTATTTTATGCGCTGCCATACCGTTTATCAGATTGCGCTAAAATTTTGTCAATTTATTGTTTGCACTCGTGCAAATATTATAGGCATAATACAATTAACTAACAGTAGGTGGCGCGCGTATCGTACAGACAAATTTATCATTCCTAATAAACAATATAACTCTTCCAAGTTTAAAACGATATTTCGAGAATTATATTTTCTGCGGCAGCAACGCACCAAGTACCAGCTAGTAAGTTGAACGTACAACCCCCTATTGCATAGTCATCAGTATCGTAAATAGTCTACCTCTGGATATCTCACACTATCACATTTGGGAGGGTTTACAAAATTGTCACGTTTGCATGTAGATTGGCGATCGCAGTATCTAAAGTTTAGCATCTTTGACGCTCCTATACATCGCTAAGTTCTTTCACGTCTTAATATTTAAGAATAATTACAAGATATTCTTTTTAATTTTGATTCAGTGCTGCCAGCGCTTTCATCATTAGCTATAACACATAATTCAGAGATGTAACATCTTACGGAGGATTTAGTATTTTTTGGTTTAAGCATCGCAAATAACCAGCTACAGTTATAACTATTAAATACTGATATGTATGCCGCGTGTTTAAATTATACACGGTTATAACATCGTGCACGCGGTTCACTTTGAGTCAGCTGATACAATGGTCGCACGCAAGAGGCCGAGTCGCAATCTTTCTAATGCTGTCCGAATGTGCCGAATTCAGTAAAACTGAATGAATAAGGAATCTCTGTAGCGCCTGTCTGTCGGTCTGTCACAGAGGTTTTCTTTTAAAAGAGTTTGAGGCAATTCATGACAATTTAGCATAATTATAAAATGTAGCTACTGAAATGAGGGCTTAGTTTTGGCGGGTACTATGACTACTCGTATATGGAAGCTGAATTTTTTTTAATCATCGTATGGGACATCTTAAAACTCTTTGAATCACCATTTGAAAATGAATAATTTTTGTTCCTCTTTATCGGATCGGGAAAGTCCACTGCTGGCTTCTCTTGTCACGCTTGGCAGACGAATCGGACGTTTCGCACCTTTGACGCAACTGCCCCGTCACCAATCTGAATACTTTACGTCTCACACATACAATACTGTTATACTGACATCTATTAGAAGCCATAATATATATAAGATATTTTTGGCATTACGAAATGGGTTAATGAATTCTCTTACGCTGCCACCATATGGCATTTTGTGTTTAATTTGCCCATCATTTTCCCGAGTAATTGCTTCGGAATGCAATCCGCTGTAAGTATTAACATTTGTGATTTCTTTTTGTTAAAACGTTATACTAGGATTTTCTTCTGTATCTTATAGACAGTTTACATACATAATTTTGATAAAGACAAACGTCCAAATCCGGAACAATTATTTGTAGTCCATGCAAATACCTCTTCCGTGCGGGATTCGAACCCGCAACTCATTGCTAAGCCACTGCGCCACGGAGCCGTCAAATTGATTTCTATGTACTTTTTTTCTGTAATTATATGATGATCTCATAAGTTAACCGTTTTAAATGTACACATACAACTACAATGATGTAAGTAGTAATTGTTATGAATATTACAGTTATATTTATTACAACTATTACTTACATCATTGTTAATTATGCCTTGTAGTAGGGGTACAAGAGATTCCCCCACCCCACATCATCCGGCAGGTGTCGTAAGAGGCAACAGAAGAAAAATAAGTAGCAGATGGACAGCAGCACCTTTCTCGGAACAGCTAAAAATAATAAAAATACTGATGTTACTAACCCGCCTACTAAACGTAATGAATATGGTAAATCAGGCAATCTGTGGGGAAGGCGGACTTCGATAGGCTGTAATGCATGAATTAATAAACATAATTATTCTCATTCATATTTCACTAATGAACAGGTTTTTGTTGACCAATGTTGCCATAATGTATGTTATCCGCATTACAGTTAATTATATCCTGGACACTTATAAATAAAATAATTGAAAACATATCGAACTAAAAAGGATTTAGTATAAAAATCTTTTTCCGATTAATTAAAAATGGAATTTATAAACACCTATAAATTAACCAACACCAGTATTTTCATAGATTTTGTTCCCGTTTAATAGTTTTATGAAAGGATTCTGTAACGGTTTAAAAGCTTACAGTTTTATGTCAGCGGATCTAGAACATGATTTATTTTTATTGGCCGTTTTACACAGGCTACATGCAATTTTTACATTGAGAATATTTGTTTTATTTGTGCTTGATATGATGAATAAAATAGGAATTCGAAAAATAGCTATATCCGGAACAAGACAACCTACCGTACACGGTACGTTACTTTATGGGTTTTTTTTCATCTCCGTATGACGTCTTCTGAAACAAACTAAGCGTAGCATTTTCTTTAAAGCACCGTGTTTAAAGTGAGCAAATCTTAGAGAATTTCAAAAAAAAGTTATATTATTCATATATTGTTAATTACAGTTATTAATTATTATGTGACCTCGTACAGTAAACTTAATGCCTTATCGCAGAAGACGTGTAATATCTTGCAACTTATCGCTGATCTTAAATTGACACATAATGTAATGAATGAAATAA
The DNA here is from genome assembly GCA_029286625.1 of Parnassius orleans. Taxonomy (NCBI): domain Eukaryota; kingdom Metazoa; phylum Arthropoda; class Insecta; order Lepidoptera; family Papilionidae; genus Parnassius; species Parnassius orleans. The sequence goes on along the minus strand of JAGSMP010000162.1, from coordinate 857,978 downwards.
AATATTTTTATGGAAACGTAAAACAGATTTTACAAAAAGGTTAGGTGTGAAGGGATATGAAGTAGTGTCGTATGGGGTGATATGGTTTAGTGTGGTATGGTGTGAAGTGTTGTAGTGTGTGTGAGCTTGGTTTAGTGGAGTGATACTGATACCTAATGTTACAGTTACATCCTATTAAAGTCCTCATCTAAACATAGACCTCTCCCATAGATTGTATCATAGAGGGAATATTTTCCATAGTTGCCATGCTTGACAAGCGGGTTGGCAACCGCAGTTTTTTATTATTAGTAGATATTTTAATTTTAAGACGCTGCTGTCCATCTCCTGATTTGTTTCCCTCTGTCACCTCTTACGAAACGCACGGGGTGATATGGGGTAGTGGATATTGTTACACCGCCACAACACTTTAATGGAGTGTACTAGCTGTGAATGCGCACGATTTTGCGTGCGTGCATGAGTTTGTGTGTGACAAAACACGATCTTTAGCTCTGGATTCACCTGCATACATCAAATTTCTGCATACATTACGAAGACATCACTTCACTAATGGGCGCCGCCCTGTACTTCGCTTAGGAGCCTGTACGAGGCTGCCACTCGAGTCCTTTATTCCCGATCGGTTTTCAATTCTTCATGGTATATGGTTACTCCATTGCGACTTAAAGTTACAGCCTACATACGTCCCACCACTGCTGGGCACAGGTCTCCTCTCATTTCTGAGAGGGTTTTAGCACCCTAAAACCCTCTCATGATCCCCTGAACTAATCATATAGTATCTGGAAATGTTGCATTAGTGTGCATTTAATTTTAATATTAAATTATGTGACTCCAAAGAAACGATAGCACAAAACCATTGAAAACAGGATGTTTTTTTTATTTTTAAAATCGATGTTCTTTTGCGAGGATTTGTTGTCTATAAAGTCTGATGTAATGGCTTGGACGACTCTGAACATGTTGACTTCCCGGAACGTCGGTGCTTCATGTTCGACTGTATGTTCATTTACGCGTGTTTTTATGGATCTTTTGTTTTTTTCTATGTAAGAGAGACGACATTAATAATGAAGCTTGTTTACTATTGTATGATCATGCACGTCACATCAGACCCCCGGGACCGCGGGTGTTGTAAAGCGCCCGGAACGTCGGGTATTCAAAATTAAAATTAAACGCGATAGTATCCGTAAAATTTGTTTTATTCCTTATAACTCGCGTTAATATAAGAAATCATTCTATAAAAATAAATTGATACCTGTTGGTACAATTTATTCTGTTGGTACATGGTCTTGATAGTAATAAATTACGCTAGCTGTTTATCAAATTTCATTTATTATTTTACAGTAAGGAATACAGACTCTTCAATAATCGCTCTACAGTCATTTATAAGGAGAACGATCGATTTATACATAATAGATTTAATTTTCCACCGCTAACTTTACTGATATTAGATGATTTTACGCTTCTGAAGATTCTTTTGACTATATTTGAAAGTATTAACAACTCAAAATAATCAACAACTGCGGTTGCCAACCCACCTGCCAATCATGGCAACTATGACAAAATATGAGGAAATTTATGGGGGAGGCCTATGTTCAGTAGGGTGCTTTTATAGGCTGCAATGGATGCAAATTATTTTATGCCCAAAGTTGTCTATAAAAATTTATTTTGCGATGTTGTTTTCCGTAAGAAATCAAAGATATGTTTTGTATTTGGTATAGCATTTCGAAAAATAGACGCCTATTATTATAAACATACCTTACTGCTAAACGTCGGGTGTGGATGGGATTACAATGAGGCTTCTGAAAGCGTATAAATATCTGGTCTTTCACGATGGTCTAACGCCAGAGTCGTGGTAGGGATGTGTGGTGGTGTCGTTATTCAAGAAAAATTATATCTCCCTATTGAAGAACAATTAACTACTAATATTACTAATGCTACTTTAGGTGAAAACTTGTGATAATATTTAGCATGTGCTAATTATTCTTTAATAAGTAGTGTTGTCAGAAGGTGAAGTTCTCAATTTCTAATTTGTATACGAGTTTTTCGGATAGATAAAATTGCATACTCTATTGTGATCCGGTGTAAAGGCTGTAGAGCGCCAATACAATAACAGTTTATGAGAAATTTTATCCTAGTCCTTAAGCACCTTGAGATTTCTTTGTATGGGTTTGGTTGCAGTGTCTATGGACTGTAAAACCACTTAATACCAGTTGCAATATTTGATAGTTGGTACATATTTTAGTAGCCTGCTACTTTTTCAATACATCTATAAACAAACTTATTCTCATAAGTGACACTGGTAAAATATTTTATAACTTTCAAATGAAATAAGTACATTGCTGCTGTGTTACTGTGTACGTTCTTAAATATCGTTGTATGAGTTTGTTCGAGAAAACATTTTACCTAATGTCTATGAACGATCTTGCGTAAGACCAGGTGTTGCATTAAGGTAATTGACAATAACGGTAATAAAGTATCCCTTTTAAAACACCTATCCTGATAGCATAATCGTTATCGATCTGGGTAAAATCAGTGTTTTAATATCTAGCATTATCGGTAGTGGCTAATTTGTTGTAAAATGTATACTGAATTAAAATATTTTGTACACACCAAATTCATTTTCGTAATTATAAAATATTGTTTTAATACAGTGCTAATAATAAACAATTATATTATGTCCAATTATATCACGAGATTTTATAAGTAAACATAAAAACAGGTTTTTATGGTGATGATTAGATGTTATTCACAAAAAAAAAACGTAGAAACGATAAAAACCCTACTAAAATAAGCTTACTTAAATGCCTAATATCTCTACTTTTTTTTTAAATTTATGATTATTATTTTGTTTTTATACAGCCAATTGGCGATATATTAAAGATGGGCCAAATTAAGAGTGCATTTAACCGACGGGCATGTATGTACACATCTCCTTCTGTGAAGTTAGTTGATGGTGCCCACGAGCTGCCGTAACTTCATACTACCTGGTGGATGGTTAGGTCGTTGTCATGGTAATGTTCCAAAAATAATAATGTTATGAAAAGCTAAGGGCCGTGCTAATCTACTGAAACTCACAATAAATTCAACAATAAGTATTTTCTCAAACAACTTTGGAAAACTCTTTAAAATTGCTGTCTTTCATCCTTATTACAATCCCACTACGAATCTAACATTGGGGTGCTCATTCAACAAATAGACAGCATGATTTGACGTTAGTTACAGTTTTCTCTAGCAAGTTCATGCGGTACCCAAGAGATTATTTATTTTTTCAAAACTTTATTTTACATTCAATAAATTGAATCAAGATTTCGAACTTTAAGTTATCCAATTTTCTAGTAGAAAATACTATGAAAATAGTATAGGAAGGGCTTTATATTTCCCAAAGAAAAAATTATTCAGTATTGAAAAAAATTCGGAAAACAACTGCCTGCATCGCGTTATTAAAGAAGTAAAGGTGACAAACGTGCACCTATGTGTTGTGTATACAAAATTTTGATTAACAATTTCAGTGCATTATATAATCCACAATATTGTGGATAGTTTTTTTAGGAAAATATAACAAAAAAGGATATATTGCTAGCTGGAGAAAGTGGATGCTTTTGCATCTATCCTGGAATATTGAATTAACTAGCAGATGCAGCCCCTGAGAACTAAGATGGTCTGGAAATAAGTTTTTGTCATTTACTATATGAAAAAAAGCAGATTCCGCTTCTATTTAACTTGGTGTTGTGCAATGCTGCCCTTTGCTGGTCGAGCCCACCCACTCGTCCTGTAGCCATAATACTCTACGACGAACCCAAAACCATATTAATGTTTTAAAGTCATATATGTCCAATTTGTTTTTATGCAATATAAGAAATATTAATGTGAGGGACTGTTCAAAAAACTAACTAGGTATTATCACTTTTTAACGAAGTAAATGAAATCAGTCTGCTTAAACACAGGCTTGCCTATTGAGGCTTACTTACGTTCTTTCGTAATAACACTTTGCAATTGACTTAAGTAAATGAATAAATTAATGAAAACTTACCATTACCATACTATTACTGCCTACCAAAAATCTGCCGTAGAAGTTGCCTCCTTGGCAAGCAGGTAGGCACATCAGTTATCAGTTTACATTTAGTTCGGTTGTGTCTGTTTAGACGGAAATGCGAGGAGGCAATCTGGAATAAATCTTCACAATCTCCAGGCGGGCTCCTTTTCCAGTAGGAACTTTCGAGGTGGAGGCTGCTGTATCATCGGTCCAAGACTGGTAAACCGTATGGTTCGCAATAAGCCATGTATCATCAATAAACACGACATTGTCCCAATCTGTAATTTTATTTACTTGTCACTAGTCTTGCCACTTAAATTGAAAATATTATGTCCGACAAATGCTCGGTAAATATAAAGCACTGATAGAATAACAGCTTTGTGATTGTGACAACACTGCCAATATTATGTTGTGTCGGATGCCTTTTAATTGCTGCAATCCAATATATGTATTGTAGTTCCCACCTCTGATCTCGGAAATACATCAGGATAAGGTTAATTGTTAAAAATAATAAAAATGTGAGAGCAGATGTTCAACTTGCCCTCTTGCTTACGCAATTAATCATTATCACCAATAAAATACGTACTGCACTATGCAGTCAGTATAGGCAATTACAGTTAGACCATACCGTAATATATCCTAGTCACAATTGAACAATGCTGTAACGTAACGGACATAATTACATGATAACACCAAAGCATGCAAACCAACAGCAACACCACCCATGTCAACGTAACACAGACCAGCCGCATACTAACACAATCCTCCTTGCCTGCACCAGAAGAACCGCCACAACGGACAGAACCACGACAATATCTTAGCACTTGTAGAATAACTTAAGCGGAAACTCACGCGCACGGCGCCTACAGTCAACTATATACTGCACAAACGAGTGGGGGGTTTCTCGATATACCCTCAATTCCACCTCGCCACTATCGATATGACGCTCCACTAGAGTGACGCAACCTCTTGCTCACTCTCAATCCAACCGGTATTTTATAGAGGCGCCTACGTATTTATAACTTACTGTTTATTTTTTTAAATTGTTATTTTCTAATTTCTAAATAAATAAATCAATTCATTCATTTTTAAAATAGCTTATTACAATTACAACACAAGTTATCACAAAGTCTTTTTTATAGAATTTCATCAATATTCTAAATATAGAGAGAACTCATTTGAAATCTTTGCATAATACATTGATTGAAATTCAACAGATCATATGAAATAGCTCTCTGAATGATTAAATTCAGAACTCTGATATTACATTGTCAATGTTCGCTTTGATGTTTGGTACGAGTATATGCAAATTGATAAATTATTCAAATTGTAACTGGCTGTATAATATATTAAAGTATATACCGGTAATTAGGTTCCTTTACGAATGAACTAGATGGATCCACTACCCCATTACATCCCGTGGGATGAGGGGGGATAAAGTAAAATGAAACTGTAGATGACCAGCAGCGTCTTCCTAAGAACAACTCAAAATAATCAAAAACTGCGGTTGCTAACCTTTTTTTTTTTTTTTTCGTGGGGAAATCCTCTTGGATACCTTCCGCTGCGGGGGCAACGAAAAGGTTATGCCGGACCCTGACCGAAAACCCCACGGTGGTCACCATCAGCGTATACGAGGGTCCTGGATCTCCGTTCGGAACGCCACAGGGCCCCTCCATCGCTTTGCTATACTAATAGCACGTCCCGGGGCAGTACATGCTACCCCAGCACCCTCGCAGTGCTACCACGATGTCTCGAGACCACTTCCGAGTCATCGTCCTCCTCGGGGTTACGTAACTAGGCGCCGAGGCCCCGCCCGAGTGTCTGCAACCCCAGGCCCTGTTTCAGGTAGGGGAACACCGTTTTCAAGAGGAGGCCGTGACGAACGCCTTGGTGACGTCGTCTCCGCGCGGGATCCGCCCTCTGCTGATCCTGCTCAGAAGCCTCCTTCTGAATCATAACAGATTCAGAAGGTGGCTACGGCCTCCTCCACGAATCCCCGCTCAGCATCGCCGACACGACTGCTGGCAGGGAGGTTCTGTCCGATGCGGTTTACCAGGATCGTCCCGTTCCCACGCTGGGCATACTGCGAGCGTGTGGAAGCGGAGTCCTGGTCCCGTCCACCACAGTGGAAGCAGTTTGCCGTCGCCTCGCGTCCGATCTTACACAGATAATCACCGAAGCACCCATGCCCGGTAATTATCTGTGTAAGTCTGTACGTGAGTCTTCCTGCTCGTCGCTGCATCCAGGCTTCGAAGACCGGCAGGATTGCTCCAACGCGCCTGCGTTCATAGCGCTCCTCGTCGAGAGCGCCACGATGCCAGAGCGTTTTGTCGCTCCTGCCGTTTAATTGATTCGAGCGCCTCTTCTGGCTCACTACCACCACCGCCCTGGCGGAGAGCGCGGATTCGGAAGTACACCCTCGCGTCCATTTCCGCCAGTATATCTAGTGGTGGAAAGCAGCCAGGATTGTCGCCGCCTCAAGATATAGTGCGGTATCCTCGTACGATCCGTATGGCCATCCTCCGCTGAACCGTAGATTTTAGTTCTACAGCGTCGGATGGCCAGCCTTGCCCATACAGGCGCTCCATATAGAGCTGAATCGTATAACTCCCGCATAGAGGCGACGTACTTCCTCCGTCGGTCCCCTAGATTGGGCAGCAGTCTATGCATAGCACCCGCTACCCTTTCGATCCGTGGGACTAGGCGCTCGAAATGTTCTTCGAAGCTGGCGACTGTCCAGGTGGAGGCCTAGGTACTTCATGTACCTCCACTCTGACATCAGACCCACCCACGCGGACACACGAGTCGGGTGGTTCCTGCTTTGGTAATTTATGGAACCATAGGGCCTCGGTCTGAGGCGCTATTTCCAATCCCAACTCGTGGATTGGCGACAATGACTTCCTGAGTTCGGCGAGCTCCTTGGCCCTCTCGGTTATCCCACTAGCGATCACCAAGGTGTCGTCGGCATAGCACACGACATTTACGCTGGCGGGAAGATCGATTCGCAGAACCGCATCAGGCGAGGTTCCACAGTAGCGGCCCCAGCACCGAGCCCTGTGGAACCCCACGTTTAATCTCCTCCGGATCTTCCTGCCATCTTGCCCCATGTACAGAATGTACCTGTCGCGCGTAGTCCCCAATAATACCTTGAATATGAGGCACCTGATGATGTGCCAGTGCCTCCTTATTGCATCGGTAGGGAGTTAAAGGCGTTGACGATATATCAAGACTTATCGCCAACGCCACGCCACCGGGATACTGCTTTTCCGACAGAGAGCGGACGCGCATAATCGCATCTAAAGTGGAACGCTCCCGTCGGAACCCAAACTGGCTATCAGCCAAATCGGGACCGACGCACGACAGATGCCTATTGAGCCGACTGGCAACTATCCTCTCGAATAATTTGCCAATCTCGTCCAACAGGCATATGGGGCGGTACGCAGAGGGAGAATCAGCGGCCCTGCCCTCCTTCTTCAAGAGGACCAGCCTTGCTTCTTTCCAGGCTGTGGGGAACTGGCACTGCAGACAGCTGGTAAACAGCTGCCTGAGCCTCCCCAGGGCAGCAGACTCAGCACTAGGGCCCGGCTTGGTATTCCATCGGGCCCCGGTGCTCGTTCCGGCTTTAAGCGGCTAACGGCTCGGTCAGCTCTTCAGTCACCCCTCTCATCCTGCCACTCCCATGACGACGGTCGGTGACCTGGGGACTTGACCGGTCCTCTGGGAAGAGCGTGCTGATCACCTTCCCAGAAGATCCGGATCGAGTCTCCGTCAAGGGGGCGACCAAGGCCGGAGCTTACCAGTACCATCCTGTGGACGCCCCAGGGATCTTCGTTGAGTCCCTCCAGAAGCTCTTTCCAGGACCGAGACCTGGCGTTGGTAATGGCGATTTGCAACGCCTTCAAGCAGAGCGCACGGAGCCGTGCGATTTCTGCCGACCACCAGTACACTGCTCTGCGCTTGGGGCGACTGGTTCTGGGCATTGACAGGTCGCAAATTTGCACCATCGTTCCCCAAAACCAGTTCGCTTCCACTTCAGGATCGTACTGAACCTCTTCGACGTTATCTGGCCAGGACGCGACGATGGCGGCGGCTTCGAGCTTATCTCGGTCGAGCCGCTTGAGACACCACGGACTACGGCTACGGACCCCTGATTCATTAATCGGAGGTCCAGCCCAGCCGCCCATTCCATCACTGTCTCTCCCTTCGGATCGTCTCTGGAGTTGCCCCAAGCCCTGGTGTGGGCGTTAAAATCTCCTAGGACGATCAACGGACGAGGTTGACATTCGCGAACACAGTTCGCCACCTCGTCTAGGTACGCCTCGCGGTTGCTAACCTGTGCCAACTACCAAACGTGGCAACTAAAACAAGTAGAGGCAATCAATGGGTGAGGCCTATGTGCAGCAGTCAACTTTTGATATGCTGTAATGATGATGATGACAAGACTAGTTAGCGAAGATTACATACGTACTCGTATATACCACAATGATAAAAAAAATTCAAAAGTATGATAGTAGCCAGCTATTTAATAAAAAAAAATGTTTTCGTTTGTTTTCTTTTATTTCCCTAATTTATTTTATTTTAGCATAGTTTTATATTTTTGTGTTATTTTTTACATTTAAAAAAAAGTATTGCACTAGTTGACTAAAATCATAATTTTTTGGAGTATTTTCTTTAATTTCCTGGTTAAAATAAGAATTTTTGGACGTGAGCATACGCTTCTTAATTAGAGATAGAGTGCCCATAAATATGGGTATCAATGGGCCGCAGTATTTATTTCCCAAGTAGCACACATGCAATATAAGCAGACATTGTATCGCTCTTTTGCTGTATAACAGCTTCTTTGACAAGTTTGTATATTTCTTAAACTGTATATAACAGATTCTTATATCTCTTTAAAAGCAGAGTGATAAAGTAGCCGTTTAGTAGTGACGATAATGGCTTTGATGGCACACTATGAGACATAAAAGAAAAATTACGAAGATAAAAGCGCTTCAATTGAGTTATAAATATTGCATATAGCACTCTAGATAATACTAAGTAGTACTGTGTAGTCTACAACTTTGCAATAGATATTTGTGAATATTAATAACACTTTTACAGTATTGTAGCATTATAGCTCGACAGAAGCGCCAAAAGCGGCGCTTATTTGTTAAATATAACGTGTAAATATAGCCACTGTTTACATAAGACATGCTAAAGATATTTTATATGGCTATAAGAGTTTTTAATCTACCATTAATACAGTAAAATATGTACAAGACCTTTAATTTTACGAATTATTAATTATTTTGTCTTGCGTCTGTTGATAAAATTTATTCAATTTACAAACGGACCCTAAAATTTTTCGTTAGTAAGAAGGTTCTTATGTGCTTTTGTACCTTAAAATTAGTAAAAGTACTCCATAGTTCGGTGATTGTAGACCTTAAAGCTCTAAAATAATTTTCACTAGCGCCATACTACTTCCTAAACCGTTATAATGGATATAATAGACGTCTAAGGTCTTTGTAAAAATTCGCCATTACATGGCAGTATTTGATGAATTATGTATGTCAATAAAGCAATCAGTTTTTTTATATTGTAGAGCATACTTTTACAATAAATAAACCCTGCATTTCATGCCCTAGTAAATTCACCACAAGTTCCAATAACTCGATCGAAAATAAACTGCAAAATTAACCTTAAAATCTTAATGCACTTTAGTAATGTCTTAAAAAGCACATATCCATCCTGGGACTAAGCAACTCAAGGATGTGCCGGTTTTGCTTCCTAGAGGAGAAAACCCCTTTACACATCCTGACGAATTGCGGACCCTTTATGCGCAAACATAGCACTCACCTGGGAAACTATGTACTTCGCCCAGAAAAAGTGAAATTACTCACAGCTAAGCAAATCCTTCTATTCATTGAGGACGTGGGGCTTAGCTGTGAACTATAGACATAGCACCGATTACAATAGATCTTTTAGGTCGCAGTGATACTGGTCACTCTAGACCTGCACAGCTGCTCGTACATAATAAAAAAAAGTTTATCTTTGACCTAGAGGACGTTCCACGAGATTCGTCAATCGACGGATACAATTCAGCTGGGCAGCGTTCGAGAAATTACGACACATATTCTCGTCAGGTATACCACAAATGTTCAAAACAAGATTGTACAACCAGTGCAAGTTGCCAGTGATGACTTATGGATCTGAGACGTGGTCCTCCACTGCGGGCCGTATGAGGAATCCCAAAGTCGTTAAGCGTGCTATGGAGAGGGCCTGTATTACACCGTTGAATGGCTTGACTAATTTAACTTCTGGGCAAAAAAAGGAACCAGCTCTACGATACGAAACACAGCAGCATTAAACTGTTATTTTATGCTGGTATTCTGTGAGATCGTAGTAGGGTCAAGTCGATCTATTTGTGCTACAATATTAATATAGCTGCAGCGTGGTTCTTCCACCTCAATCAATCGTCTAAGGACTATGCGAAAGTGTACTTACTTACACTGTTAGATGAAGTGTAAGTTATTCATGTTATATAATATTATTGCAGGACTATGTATTTTTGTATTGGATTCTATAATTGTATAAACAGCTAGAAAGCAACCCAGAATCTCGGTCCTTACGAAAGATTTGCAATTAAAATTCAATTTAACATCAATACTTATTACGGAAGTGGACCCAGGATATAGACAGCAGCATCATACTGATAACAGATGAAAAAAATAAATAACTGCAGTTGAAAACCCTTTTTTCAAGCATGGTAACTGATAGGCTACCACGCTTGGGAAGTTGTGGTGATAAGTGGCCTTTTGATAGGCTGTAGTGATAATGGTAATGGTACTTTTGATTATATACTCGCGAAAATCTAAGAAGCCCGAATTGACGTTTCTTATTATACATGCCGCGATAACTTTGTATGAACGTCCACGTAAGAAATCGAAAAATCAAATTCATAATCCTAAATAACACTATGTTATTCATACACTATAAGAATGAGTATCATTCCCAAGCACCAAGTTTCACTTTATATTGGAAAAATGCTCTCAAAAACACGAACTAATCGTTGATTAATATTCCGACAGGACGTTATTACAATGTAATGTCTTTGGGTTTGTTGCCGTAGTGTTGTGACCGTTATAAACCGTTTTTTGACCGAATAAAATCGATGTTCTAAAAATTGATATTTTACATTTAGAAAAAAGAGAAACATATTATTAAATGTTTAAACATATAAAAACAAAAGCTGACCACATATATTTCTAGCTTTATTTTGATATTTAATGTGTTAATACAGGAAATCCATCCTATGATTTTGATAAATGTATTTTAACCTCAATTTTTTCTCTCTACCTCATTGATTCGTCAATGTTTCGCGTGGTCTCTCACTATCTTGGAAGTTTTGTGTTATTGGTATATTTTCTGACTCTCGGCTATCGCTTTTGGACTGTTTCTGTTATATTCATTGATCTTGGCTTGCTAATTCCGGAATTTGATTATGCATTACGTGATTTTGGTGTTATAGTGTGAACTAGACAACATGTATAAAAGAGAACGTACTCTTAACAGCCAGTCTCATGACTTGGTTTTGAAGTTACACGAGTACTTTGAACGAGATTCAGCAAATAGGGGGCCTCCTTTAGAAGTTACCCAAGTACAAGAACGAGTCACAAAAGCGCTTGAAATTGACATAAAAACAGTTCGTAATATTATAAACTAAAAGTACGGGCCTTCTGGCTGTAAAGATAATGTACTAAACACACCCAAAAAGCGAAAAAAAACGATAATTTAGATGCTGATTCTTTTAGATCCCATGTTTATGGCTATTACACAAGACAAGAATACCCCACCGTAAGTAAATTAATTGTATCCCTTAAATCTGCAAACTTATATGATGGCAGCGCAGCATCTATTAAAACGATTCTATTCGAACATTGGGTTTTCATACAAAAAAAAAACCGACAAACGGAAAATGTTGATGGAAAGGTATGACATAATACTACAAAGAGTATCATTCTTAAGAGAAATTAATAAAATAGCCAACTGGGACAAGGTAATATTTATTGATGGGACATGGTGAAATGCTAATCATACTGTGCCACAGTCTTGGACGGATGATACGCAAGCATCCAGCTCAAAAGTTCCAATGGGAAAGGGTGGACGCCTCATTATTTGTCATGCTGGATCTGCCGGGGAAGGTTTTATACAAATTGTTTGTCTGAATTTTAATCAAAAAGTACAAAAGAGTACCACGAAGAAATGAATGCCGAAAAATTTAAAGAGTGGTTTACGACTCTTATGCAAAACCTTCCTGAAGAGTGAACGATAATTATGGACAACTCTCCCCTATCACTCTATCCAACAGGATAATCCTCCCACACAAGCTAACAAAAAGACGGATCTAGTGGCATGGCTACAAAATTATGGTGTGGGTGCGGACATGAATTTAATGAAAGCAGAATTGTTAAAATAAGTCAAACAAAATAAACCTGTGAGGCCAAAATACGCCATCGATGAGTTACACACTCGTACGTGTTATAAAATTATGTGCCTCGAGAATCAATTTTAAACAATGAAGATAAATTGTCGATTACAAACTAAGTAATCGAAATGTCGAGTTTGAGCACCTCATAGTTGTGAGCGTCCACAGACCCTATGTATTCGATACTTTTGAAGAAATTATGGAGGAAAATTTTGTTAAGCTTAACAAACAGAATAAATCGGTTGTAATATGTGGAGACTTTAATATCAATCTCCTAGAAGCTTCCTCCATCAATAATAAATTTAGATCATTGTTTAAATCATATGGTCTTTTTAATTTATTTTAGAGCCAACGCGTATTAGTGAATGTAGTGCAACATGTATAGATAACATTTTTGTTAAGCCGTTGTATAAATGTATAAATCAAAAATTGAGTTCTGATCACTGTCCACAATTAGTTTCATTATCATATGCCCACAAAAAGTAAGTAGATGAAAAAGTTGTGTTTGTTCCAGTAAATGCACGTCGCTTGGAGAAGTTTAGAAGTAACATAGTAAAGAAACTTCCATCACTTTCATACTAAAATAATCATAATTTTTTGTATGGAACATTGTTTAAGCTTATTTGCAATGAATTTGATAAAATATTTACTTCTAAAACATTCTCCTTGAACAATCGGAAGGCATTCAATGAATGGGCGACAAGAGGAGTCCATAAGAGCAGACAAAGTTTATATGAACTTTACTATAAAAGGTCATATAATCCTAGCGTCAAATTTAGGGAATATGTAAAAAAATATTCAAAAATATTTAAAAGAGTGCGCTCCATAGCCAAGTCTTTGCACTTGAGCAACAAAATTAAGACGGCTTCTAATAAAATTAATATGACGTGGAGTATAATTAATAGTGAAACTGGTAAGGTCAACTCTCGCAATTGAAACTACCGGTTAAGTTTTAACAACAAATTAACTGAATCAGATCAGGATGTTGCATTGGTTTTTGAGAAATATTTTTCTGATATTCCGATCTTAACCACTTAGTCACTGTATTCTTCTCCTGCTGTCACCGAATCATTGCTTAAACAAAATGTAAATGCGTGTACTAAGAATTTTACATTTCATAAAGTATCGTCAAAAGATATTGAAAAATATTTAAAAACTATTGATATTAAGAAAACTGCAGATCTATGGGGGATTTCGTTAGCTATTGTTTTCAATACTAGTATCGAATCTGGTGTGTTTCCTGATTTAATGACCTTTATTTAAATCTGGTAGTACATTAGACCCCGCCAATTTTAGACCTATTTCTGTACTACCAACACTTAGTAAGATTTTTGAAAAAATTATTCTTGATCAAATGCAATTTTTTTTTAATATATATAATTTACTACATAAAAATCAATTTGGTTTCACAAGGGGTCGCTCGACAAATAATGCCGGTGTTGTGCTGATTAGATATATCTTTAATGCATGGGAGATTTCACAGGATGCTTTGGGTATGTTCTGTGACTAATCCAAGGCCTTCGATTGTGTTCACTATGAAACATTAATCAGGAAACTTCAACACTACGGTGTAAGAAGTAATGCTCTTAAATTAATTGTTTCATATTTAAGTAACAGAATTCAAAAAGTTGTCATTAATAGTATGAGCTCTTCCGGGTCGATAGTACAAATGGGCGTGCGTCAAGGCTCAATTCTCGGCCCCTTTCTGTTTCTTGTATACATTAATGAATTACATTACATAGTAGGGGATAACCATGATATAGTATTATTTGCTGAAGACACTTCTTTAATTTTCAAATCAAGACGACAATTATTAAAATATGACGAAGTAAATAATGCTATATCTAAATTAGTAAATTGGTTCAATGTTAATAATTTGCATTTAAATGGCACTTAAACGAAATGTATGAAATTCATTACTCCAAATGTCAAACAATTAAATACTAATGTAATTTTAAATGGGGAGGAACTGAGTCTTGTCGATACCACCATTTTTCTTGGAATCACACTAGATGCGAAGCTTCAATGGAGCCCCCATATATTAAAACTAGCAAGCAGACTTAGTTCCGCAGCATATGCTGTAAAAAGATTAGAAATCTTACCAGTGTTGAAACAGATAGACTAGTTTACTTTAGCTATTTCCATAGCATAATGTCGTATGGTATTTTTTTATGGGGACACACGGCCAACACTGCAATTATATCTGTTTTACAGAAGAAGGCCATAAGAGCAATTTATGATTTAAAGCCTAAAGAGTCGCAGCGACAAAAATTTAAGGAAATTAATATATTTAACTTTCGCCCCTCAATACATTTATGAAAATGTAATGTACGTACACAAAAATAAAAGTAGTTTTACAGAAAATACTAGGAACAGACACAAGCTAGTAGTACCAGGTACTCGACTCCACCGAGTCAGTAATTCATTCTTGGGGCGATGTGTAAGCTTTTACAACAAAATCCCAGAAAATATACAAAATTTAACCTGCACAAAGTTCAAAAACTTTATTAAACTAAGTTTGTATAAAAAGGGTTATTATAATATTAAGGAATTTATGGATGATAATAACCCCCGGGAATGAGGTAATCGCTACCATGCTATTTCTAATTAATAATTAATTTTCTGATAATTTTCTCAGTTTATTTTTAATTTAGAATTTGAGAGATTTGCAAAGAATATTATATGTAAAGTAATTTCATTTTCTAAACATTTGTAATTAATTGACTTATCAGTAATATTTATAACAGTGGTTTACTTATTTTCATATTATAAAAGTATTTGGATTGTATAATTCTTACACATTCGAACTGTTGCTAGGTTCAGTTTTGATAAGTAGTAGGATAGGCTACCACCATTGTGTGATATTATTTAAACGATTGCAATAATGATTGAGGGGCTTTCTCGTAATGTAAAAGTAGTAAAGCAAACAACAAGAAATGAGGCGTATTATTATTTCTTTCTGCGACTCCTGTAATAATAGTCTTTTTTTTTAGGTTAAAGGTGATAAACGAGCACACAGTCCACCTAATGGTAAGTGGTTGCTGTGGCCCATAGACATCTACATTTATCTTCGATTACGGATCAAAATGCAGATGCGTTGTCACCCGTCAGGACTAAGATGGAATGCCTCCTTTTCAGTAAAAAGGGTCTCCGGTTCTCTACACTCACCATACGAAACACAGCAGCGTTAAACTGCTATTTTACGCCGGTATTCTATGAGAGCGTGGTCCTTCCCCGGTCGAGCCGACCCATTCGTGCTACAACTATACTACTAATATAGCTGCAGCATGGCTATACCACGTATAAAAAGTCTACTCGGTAAGTTTACATATTTCATGTCTTATTAAAGTAATATATAACCTGGGTAACATATTACACACTGACCGGTGCTTGGGATCATCAATAATTTTGCCATCGTTATTTCACGGAACACTTTGATTTACTGCGATCATAACTAACAAAGATCCAATAACGGCTGGAAAGCAACCAGTACATCTATCTATCTATACTATAATAAAATTCTAACACGACGATTTCACTACATTTGAATATTTTTTTAAAATTTGAATTAGGGTACACTATTTTATCGATACAGATGCCAAAATATTTTTTTTGGTAACGTTGTCTGCCTGTCTGTCTAGGCAGGCATCACGCAAAAACCTGTGAACGTAATTAGAAGAGACTTTCACTATGATGTTGTGTGGAGGTTAAACCATTAGAATAAGTATATATCATCACGCTATCTATCATAGGAGCTGAGCAGTAGGCATAATCTTCTCTTTTGCAGCTACAAAATGTCTTAAAATTTACATTGTCGTGAGATTGAAAAATTACACTTTCAGATTTTGAGTTGTTCTTGTATTATTCCTATCCGTTATTTGTTTAATATCATAGTTTTTATTTTAGTATAATAATCAACTTATTACTTTAATTTTACCTAGTAATTTAAAGCACGGAATGATTTTACGAGTATTATACGCGAGTTATTATACAGACACATCTGTAATAGATGGTGTTTTCTAAGCAATATTTTTATGAGATCACTAAATGTAATTTACTTACTTTTATCCGACAAAGGCGATGGAAAGAAGCTGGTTATATTTTGCTGCTCATGTTTATACCTTAAATCATTACTCATAGGTTAAATAGCTTATATACCAATGTTAACTTCCTTAAAATATATTCACTGTAAATGCGTTGTGATATATAGAGTTTGTTTAATAGAGCATATTTGTTAAAAATGTAAACAGAGTAGAGTTCAATTGAATATAGCCTATCGCTGTGAAATAGACATTCTAATATTGTTGAGAGGGTTATCTTGGAGCAGGGAAAAGTGCGTCGCGCTGCCCTTTGACCTGTTGTCCTGAGGTATTTGTTCTCTTTACTCTTAATGTTTAGGGTTCCGTACCCAAAAGATGTCCAAAATAATAAAAATTAAAATTAATTAAAAATTAAAAGGGGGTCCCCTACTAGTAACGTGTATTATAATGGTACGGAACCCTTCATGCTCGAGTCTGACTCGCACTACACCGGTTATTTTTTATTCACGAGAGTGTGCTCTCTCTACTCTCATATTACGATGGGACGGTAATCCGACACAAATATAGAGAGATCAGAAGCAGAACCAACGGCTTTACGTGCTTTCTGAGGCACGTGGATGAAACACCGTTAAAATCACTGCTCCGGATTTTCTCGATGAAATACCCAACTAATTCTGGGTCAGCTTACACCTATTATTTATAGGTCAAAAGACTTTCCTCGGTTGAGTTTAGTTTTATTTTTCATTTGTTTGCAGGATGAGACATAATATAGATACGTAATTTCATATATTTTGTTAATGTAATTAGGTATTTAATTTTAGAATGTATTATATTAAATTTAGATTTGTATTAATTTTAGATTGTATTAAATATAGATCGCACTGGATTGTAGATTTCATTTCCAATATTAGTGGAAATATGGTGACTCATACCATACCAATATCTTATCTATTGTATGGGAACCAAGTGTTGGCTAGAAAAATTCGGTAACCAATTGTTGATTACGTTAATGAGGTCATTTTGTTATTTAATATTAACCAACTTTTTGTTACTTACACAATTTATAAAATAAATATATACTAGGATAATGAACCTAAAACTAAAAACCTTAAAAAAATATATTGTAATAACTAAAATATATTATTAATAAAAATAGTCCCTTTAGGCAAGGTTCCGAAGATACTGGCAGCGTTCCCCCTTTGAATAGCTATACTAATTCTTTGTCCGAGGTAGCTGCTAGCTCTTCGGTCTCCTGTGACGTCGACTAACCTTTTTTCTATTTCCCTAAAAAGCCTTATAGCGCTAGGTCCCCACGGACCAAGGGTCTCGACACCGAATGGGACAAAAACATATTCGGAGCCTAGACCCCTGTATTTGCATGCTTTAGCTTTTTCAGCCGCTTCACAAGCCGCACCAGCTCTGTTGTTGGTTTCATGTAGATGGGAAGGGGCAAGTGTGTCTGAACAGGTTGCATCCCATACCAGCACCCGGCCCATCTTCCATGGAATCAAACTCATACCGTCCGGTCTCTTGCCATTGTCTCTTGCAATACCAGACGGCTCAAGTAGACTTGGCACGTTGACGGTGGCAAGAGACCGGTGTATGATATCGTTAAGTGCTGCATGTCTCGAGAAGCGGCCTGCACTTTTTTGGCATGACAGTCCATGATGTCCTAGCTTGTCGACGTCACTGCCACACGGACATTTATGAGGAACGCAGACCGGAACCCCAAGCCGTAGACAGGTTGCGATTCGGAGCGTGTCAGGCTCAAGAAATGTTCCTGTATTTGACGAAGGCGTGAAGCCAGTAGCCGACCTCATGCGTACCCACGGCCAAAAGCCTAGCGCGCGCCGAACCTGTACTACAGCTCATAAGATTGTCATAAGTCAATTTGCAGTTTATGTCGTCCCAGCTCCTTTGTGAATTTGGAGAAACAGGAAAATTTTGACCTGGGCATGCAATTAGAAAGCGTTTCTAGCTTCTTCCAGGCCAGCAATCTCAAAGTTTGAAGGGGATGCCCTTAAAATTTTACTTATGAAATTTGCTGAACTATGGACAGAAGATAGGAAGGCTGGTAAAGAGACACTGGAAATTTTGCGAATCCCTAAACCACCATAACGGATGGGTAGGGATGCTTGGGTCCAAGATTGCTCGTTCAGGTGCATATTAAGAATCGATTCTAAACTAATTTTGATTAAGTTGTCTACTTGTGTCAAGAGATCTGGGTGATTCCAAAAGGAGCAGCAACGGAGCACATACGTAAATTTTGGGACGAAAAGACAGAATTTTGAAATTTAGTAATTGATTTATTAATATATTCAGAAATAGATTCATTAAAGATTGGAGAACCTAAAAGGTAAAGGGAATCACTGTTAACTATTTTAATATTTGGAGCCAAAATATTAAATTTTGTTTTACGTCATTTAAATTTAGTTGCAGTTATTTATAAAAGTTCGCATTTGCTAAAATTAAGCTCCAAACCAATGGCTTCAAATTTATTTTGATTAAAAAGGTCCGAAAACACAGTATCCATATCACCTCCTAGAGTTCCGTCGTCCAAATACCAAACGTTGAATTTAGAATTTAAATTTTTGATTATCGGATTTATAGCCAAACTAAAAATTGCTGGCCCAAGGGGATCACCTTGTTGACAACCTACTTTGAGGACAGTTCAATAGAACGATATAACAATTTTGTTGGGTCAGCGTAACTGAGAAAAAGATAATTGTATATTTCCGGTATATGTTGTTTTATTTCCGTCAGCAGGGTATCCCTATTTACTGAATTGAAAGCATTTTTGACATCAATTTTGAGCAACAAGTCAGGATGTCCGTAAGTTAGGAAAGAGCGTAGGGCATGGACGGCTGCCTCACACCCTCCTTTTACACCGAAGCCTAACTGTACGGGTTCAAATTCCGAATTTAATTTTGGTAAAATATGTCGAACAGCAATTTTGGAGGCCAGGCGTCGTAGTGTTGATCCAACAGCAATTGGTCTCACCCCTCCGTCCTTTTTGGTTGGTGAGGGCAATGAGGTTCGCGCCGAAAAGAATAGGAACCATTTCTGGATTGACATTACCGGAATACATAAAGTTGATTAATTTAGTGATCGAATTTACAAGTTGCTCGCCTGCATCACCCACAGAGTGCGATGTTAAGTCTTTCAGATATTGGGGTGAGATTCCATCCATACCTGCAGCCGAACCTGGTTTAAAAGATAAAATGGCACCTGTAACATCTTTTTTAGGAATTTGAAGGCATGCTTGCCCTGCTGTTGGTCGATCGAGAAAATATGGGTTTACTGGAGATGGAGGATGTTTTGTCCGTAAGGCCTGAAGGGTGTCAGGGTATCTGGTGATAGCGTCGTTGGAGAACAAAAGGCGAGCGGCACCTTTGAGATCTCCGTCACAGATTTTGTTTTCGATGAGTTTGTTGCGATTACGAGGGGCATCATATTTGATTAGAGGTGCGGGAGAAGGTGAGGAGCTTACAGCACAGTTATTTTTAATCTTTGAGTCAAGGATAAATTCAGTTCATCAGTTTTTATTATATGTAGTGCTGTATGAAAATAAAAATAGGTTCTGCCAGTCTTGAGTACAATTGCTTATGTAACATTTCTGGATTAATTGTGACAAATGTGTAGCAACGGTTATTCGAGTTCCTCGAGGGATTCTTTTAACTATCGGTATACTATTTTCAAATGGCTAAGATATGTGTGGAAAGGAGTTGGATCGTTGGCTACATAAGTAGGCACTCAAAATAATGGGATGGATGTCTAAGGTGAACTATTTTGGCTAATACATTTCATGTATTTTGTAGTGTGTATGTTGAGGCCTTTCAAAGATTTGAATGACTTGTTGCACTGTGTACATGTATGGGTTGCGTTCGACGTACCATCACAAGATTGGGTCACGGACTGCATTCACAACAGTTAATACAATCACAAAAAGAATAACTTAAAACAAATTTAAAACTCAATAAAGTAACTTAAAAAGTACACTGAAAATATAAAAAGTCAAAGTCCAAATATCGTTAAGTAGGTGCGTCTGGGATGGTCTTGCAATTCGACGCTGCAGTGGAAGAGATCTAGCGACGCATTTCGTCGCTAGGACAACCGATGGCGGCTTTAGCAACCGTGTCTTGAGATTATCACACGCGGATTAGAAATTTTTAAAGACTGAACAGGCACTAAGCCTGCTTGTCACTTTTGTGTCCAGACAGCAATATAAAGTTCCGAAATCCTTTGTTGCGAATTGTTTTGTTACATTTGTCATAAGTTACCATCTTGAAATATTTTTATATCTCTTAGTTGATTTGAGATTATAATATCTAAATTCAGATTATAAACCACTGTTATATTATATATACAATAATAAACGTTTTCCTTGTACACTAAAATTTTACAATTAAAATATATAGTTATTTTTATTAAAATATTTAGACAAAATAAATACAGTTGTCACCTGTCACCTTTATTTCTTTTTTTTATATTTATTTTACAATATGAAACACAAGCGTATAGTTTGCCCAGTTCGTTTGTGGGTCCGTCCATTAGTTCGTTTGTGCGTTAGTGTATAGTTAGTTTGATTAACTGAATGTTTTTATCTATAGTCTAGTGTCTTTCTTGATCTTTGTGATAATTAAAAGAACTAATAAATTATCATTACTTATCGTAGCGAAAGTACGAATTCCACGTGATCAAAGTCGCGGGCACAACTAGCCTTTTTATACAACGGAAAACATTAAAACTCTGTTTACATTTAAAATAAGCAAATCCTTTGTGTGTTTAAAGTGCTAAAACGGAAATAATCTTCAAAAATGGCAAACTAAGGCTAGAATTTCAATAAATTTTGTAAAATAAATTGTATTAAGCTCTCAAAAAGCCTTTTTATATTACAAACATAAAATTATATATCTTAATAGTTGTAAAATAAAAAGGCTTTTAAATTTTAAATTTTGTACTATTATAAGAAAGTGTTGTTGTATAGTACAAAATATTTGTGTTGTTAAGCGTGTTTTACCTTGCACGAGTTATCCAACATAGGTTTAAATTTAATTAGAATTTATAATAAACTTTTTCTGTGTAATTCTTTAAATGTTGATCTAAATACATGGATGCCAATTTTTCATCCAGGAACGCGTACTGAAACATGGCTGCGTTCAACTATAAATCGGTAAGGAGTAAATCGTGACCGAGTTGCAAAAGATTTTTTTTTTAAAATTTTGGTAAATATTTACTAAAAAGGTAACAAATTCAGCATAGATTTGATACTACCAAAGCACTTCAACGCTAATCTTCCGTTCATTGCTCTTTCATTATATTTTTTTATCTTTAATCCTAGAGACTAAATTTGAAGTGAAATAATAAACAAAATATTCGTCAATTAATTTCCAAATAAACTACTACGCAAAAAGCACGAAATTTATTTAATATATTTTAAATACGTTTACTAAATGAAATTCTCATAAAACACCGCGATGAAACAAATGTTTAAAAGCTCTATTTCTCTTAACAATTAAAAATCACAGTGCCTAATGATTTAAAATGTCGTGAAACAGTATTACGAAAAACGTGAGTTGAAGATAGATGATTCAAACATATGGTTGACAAATTACTTTAATTTTTTGTCGGGTTAGTTAAGCCTCACATTCACGCAGTGAGTGGCGGCTTTTAAAAAATGCTGTGAACATTCTCGTTGGTATAATGTCGTATTTAATAAAATTTATTACGCATTTGAATGAGTTAAAAAAGTATCACAAATTTTATTATTTATTTTGAGCAAGGAATCAAGTTAAAATTTATTTAAAAAGCGTTTTTATTCATGCATTAATAATAGCATATCAAATTTTACTGCTTAAGGTTAGGCCTTCCCCATAGATTGCCTCATAAGACAATTTTTTTAATAGAATAAGGGTGACAAACGAGCACACAGTCCACTTCATGGTAAGTGGATGCTGTGGCCCATAGACATCCATGTTTCTCCCCAATTAAGAATCAAAATGCACATGCGTTGTCAGTAAAAAGGTCTCCGGTTCTCTACTTTCACCAAAGAAACACTGATCTTGAGAGTCTTGGCAAACTTCACATGTTTACGATTTTATTTTATTTTTCTCAGACATGCAGGTTTCCTCACGATGTTTACCTTCACCACCGAGCACGTGGTAAATCAGGTGCCGGCAGGGATAGAACCCGGGTTGCTCGCGTACTGTGAAATTTACATCGAGCGCTTAGACCCCGAGCTACCACGGCGCGGCGGTCTAAAAGAATCCATTAGATGTTGTATTATGGATTCTTTTACAGCGCTAGTTCACGGCAATAAGCAATTAATCAATAAGCAATTAAGCAATAATATAATACATTCAATATAATCTCACTCAGTAATAATATATTTTTTGTTGAAAATTTATTGGTAAGTGGTACTTGCGTACCACTTACCAATAAATACAAGGCTTAACGAATTACAATATTTTTTTTTGATATTTTATATCAATTCCGATTCTATATTAAAATGGTCTCTTGCTTCTGGGAACTTGAATTCGTATATGATTTTTAAGTGATTATGAAGTGGTAGAGCCACACTTCTGCAATGAGTTGGTTCAAACAGCAAAGATCCATGCTCACAAAAACACCAGCGTCAAATAACAGCCTTTTAACTATATTGCTTCTTTGTTTCGTTTAGTATGAGGTGATGGTTTTATATAGGTAAGATAATCCATCACCTAATATTATAATGTAGGTTTCATTATATTGTATGCGACTATGCGAACTGCAAGAAAGATCTGATGACTTCCATACCAAAGCGATAACGGGAAGCAACGTTAAAGGTGAAAGACGTCTGATACTGCGATCTTAAATCCTGTCAAGCAGTGAAATTAAAATGGCTAATAGGCTCACTAAGATTTTAATTTATTAAAAAAATTAAGCTAGAATTCTGCGTTTGTTACCGCTGTTTTGAAAAAGAGCCTTTCTTTTCTCACCCAAAGCCTGAGAAATGCTGATCAGCCAGTATACGTAGACAGCGATCTTGGCACTACGCCACGGTAATCAGGAATATATTACGATAATTTAAATTAAAAAAATAAACACTAGAAAATGTTCCTGCGTCAAAAATTATGTTATAAGTATTGACATGATGTAAGTAATAATTAAAAGTTGTTAAAATAGACGTCGTTATAAATCCATTACGTTCCTTCATGATTTATTTTGATGGGGATATAAGTAGTTAGTTTGTACCAGTTCTGGCTCACTGAGTCAGAACTGGTACAACTCATCATCCTCAGCCCTCATCGGCTGACGGTGGGTCGACGGATCCTAAAAATAAAAAAGTTATGGCATGCTCTGATCACGAATCTGCGGTCCGTTTTTGCGTAGGATGCGCGGTTTCGAAGATGATCAATTAACTAATATATAACTAATATCCGGTGGGCCTGCACCCTTATTAACGTTCCATTGTTCAGCCTTTCCTCTTATCTGTTGTTCCTTGAACACCGTCATTGTCGCTCTTTTCTATTACTTGTACACCCTGCTTATCAGTGCTATTGTATTATCCTTATTTGTTCATAACTACCATGCTATTCTGAATCATCAATAAAACACATTCCTTAATTTTGTTACAATTTTTATTTCCAAAATGTTATTGCTTATTATCTATAAAATAGGAGCGAAACGTCTCATCCACTAAAATATCGTTGTACATTGTGTTCCCTGTAAATATGCTCGTAAAACTATATATTGAACATCCCTGAAACTTATATAACAAATACATTAAGCAATATTCACCACAAAATGAAGTCCACTCATTCTGAATCCTATCAACATTCCAGTCCCATCTTTTACAATTCCTTTTTAAAAACTCTAGATGATATCGTGCAGGTGATCGTCCATATGTATCAAAATATTGACCGATGCCATTGGTATCGATATATAGAGCTATCCAATGTGAGCCTGGTTTATCATCTGTATCCATATTGCATATTATATACGTTGGTACGTGGGTATACATGGGCAGACTATTAGCAGCATAAACATTATTTTCTAGACTGGGATGAATCTTTTTCAGATGTTGTTGTACATCTAGTGTATCCATGATATTACTGCTATTAGTAGATTATTACAGTACCAATCTATGCAATAGTTAACATAGTAATTATCAATTATAGTGATTTGTAAATATAAAATCGCATTCTTTTGTGATGATTTTTTGGAGTCATCGGTATATCGCAAGTCGCAACACGAAAGTTAATGTCAGTTTCACTGCGTAAATGCTTTAGATTAGATATAACTTACTGGTGCTATATAAGACCGAACAGCTGCAGTCATGGAGTCAGTGTATGTTGGTTTGACCGTAGTGAATGTGAATTTTAGTAAAATTACTTCTGTGTACTCATTATATTCTATTTCTAATCCTTTCCTAGACTTTAAATATCAGACATTATTTGAAATTGGGTATCATTTGGTCTACCAACACTGAAATGTTACTTACTCTGCTACCTATTTTCTTATTTACTATAAAGATTTACTTCAGATAAACTTCAGTGAAGTGTGCACCAGTGCTTTCTTTTCCACAGCCATGGAAGAGAATATGGAACTATTCAACAGCGAATTAAATCATTAGTTGTCTAAAGTTTGTGATGAAATGGAGAAGCGTGAACTGTTCGATTCATCATATGATGATGAGTTGTATAATCACTGTGCGATGGTTGAAACACAATTTAAGTAACTAAAATAAACATAAATTTCGATCATAATTTACACATTGTCTTATATCGTTTTCCATCTCAGGAAAAGGTTAAATAACCATGAACAATACGATTGTACCCATATTTGTACAGAATTACCAAACAGTGAAACTTTAGAAAATAATTGGTTTGGTCAATCGATTTCAAATGATAAAATTAAATTTGTTAGTTATGAAAAAAGTTAATGAGATACCATTCGTAGTTTATGCTGATTTTGAAGCATTTTTAAAACCAATAGAATCATGTTCTAACGATCCATCCAAACCTTTCACACATAATATTCAGAAACATGAAGTGCATAGTTTTGGTTATTATATTTACCTGTGGTTAACTGTGGAAAGTCTACTGTTAAATGTAAGATTAATATGTGTTATGTATTAGACTAAAATTATGTATGTTTTCCTTGAAAATAAAATAAATAAATATAAAATGTTCAAATGATGATAAATTATCAAAATATGTAACATATTGCGGACCCAACTATGCACAAGTGTTTATGGAAAGTTTATCTGACAATTTAAAAGAAATAAATAACTTCAAAAATATCCAGTTCCGCTAACAAATGAAGACAAAAAACAAATTTTAAATGCAAAAATTTGTCATATTTGTGAAATAGAGTTAGGAGAACTTTTTTATGATTTTGATTGGTACACAGATAGTTTTATAGGTGTTGCTTATGAAGTTCAGAACAACACGTCGTATACTAATATTTTTACACATCCTTAGTCACTATGATGCTCATTTTATTGTTCATGCATTAAATTTTTTTGATGGTGAAGTCGAAGTTATCCCTCAAAATAAAGAAAAATATATATCCTTTTCCAAAAAATTAAAAATGAATAACCATTACGTTATATTGAGATTCGTAGATTAATTTTAGTTTTTATCATGTAAATTAGAAGAATTATTAAAAAATCTCAGAAATGATCAATTTCAAGAATTACGTAGAAATTACCCTAATGATGAAGATTTCATTCGTTTAAAACTGAAAGGGGTATATCCATATGAATTTATGACTAATTATGATAGTTTAAACGTAACGTCGCTCCCTGAACAAAAAAATTTTTATAGCCCGCTCACAGATTCCCATATTTCAAATGATAATTACAATCATGCTAAATATGTTTGGGAACACTATGGGTATTGTAATATGCTAGATTATTCAAACTTGTATTTAAAAACAGACGTTTTACTTTTATTCGATGTACTTGAAAACATTAGAAAGCTATGTATTAATATTTATGATTTAGACCCTGCCCATTATTACACAGCTCCCGGTTTAAGTTGGGATGCAATGCTAAAATATACAAAAATAGAATTAGAACTTTTAACAGATTATGAGAAATTTGCATTTATTAGATCAGGTATCAGGGGTGGTATATCTCAATCTAGTAATCGTTATGCTAGTGCTAATAACAAATACATGGGAGATTACGATGCAGGGAAACCAAATTCATATAAAAGTATAGATAATATGTTAGATCAAAACTAATTGCTTTGAATGGTGCGTTAGGTAGAATAGTTGATTGCATATGGTTTCTGTACAGTCTACGTCCACACAAAAGAGTTTAAATACATCAAGAATCAAACAATTCAAATCATTTCTAAATGATCGTCAACTCACAATGCATAAACATTTGCTAAACGCTTTGCATACGCTTAAACCAAAATATCAAAGAGCATTAATTAAAACGTGTGATGAAGAAGAAATAAATTGTATTTGTGAATGTATTCATAACGTTTTAGAAGTAAAGCTACCTCTTAAAGATCAAGATAAACAAAAATTGAATAAACACAAAAAAATACTCCGTAAACTGGTGCGTAAGTGTAAACATAAACTAAGAAAAAATATAATTATACAAAAAGGAGGGGCTTTCTTACCAATAATATTGGGTGCAATATTGAGTGGATTAGTAAGTGGACTAGCAAGTTAACATGGAAAATGCAAAAAAAAAGATACTTTTCAAACCTGGATTGATTGAAAAATTAAAACAAGAAAATAGGGTTAATAGTAATTTGTCAGGAAAAATGGATTCTACAGATGATAAAAACATGGGATTTGTTAAAAGACATGAATTGGTTAGTGAAAGTAGGGAAATAGAAATGATTGGACATCTTCACGGTGATATTTTCAATCAAGATAAATTTTTAATTAATGGTGTTGAAATGAGTGTAAAATAAGTTCGATCAAGAGAGAGTTTTAATTTAATTGCTGGGTCAAACGATGTAAAGTGCAAAGTTTGCATTACGGATGCAACTCTTATTGTCCGACGAGCACGAATTAATCCAAGTGTATTACTCGCACATCAAAAAGTTTTAGCTCCTACCACTGCTAAATATCCTATTACTCGAGCTGAAGCAAAAGTTTCAATCGAGTTTTCAAAGAAAAACTCTTGATAATATATTCTTAGGACAGGTACACAAAGATGTATAATTGGATTTGTGAACAATTCTGCATTTATTGGTTCCCTTACTAAAAATCCATTTAACTTTGAAAACTATGGTATTAATTCTTTCAGCTTATATATTGATGGTCAACAAATACCTTCAAAAGCTTTGCAACCATCTTTTAATAATAGTATATTTATATCAGCATATCATACTCTATTCTCGGGAACTGATATTCACTTTCTTAATGAAGGATATGGAATCTCTTGTGAACAGTATGCCAAAGGTTACTGTCAATTAGCATTTGATTTAAGTCCTGATTTATCAGCTAACTTATCAGCTCATTGGAATATCATAAAGCACGGTAGTGTAAGATTAGAAGTACGATTTGAATCTTCACTAATATAAACAATTAACTGTATAGTTTATGCTGAGTTTGATAATATTATTGAAATAGATAAAAACAGAAATGTTACTGTAGAATATAGTAGTTAAGGTTATAATGTGTTGTGTGTTAGATTTATGTGTTATGCGAGTTACATATACCTATGATATGACGATCGCTGACTATGTACCTAGAACAGTAGCTATGTAAACCGACAGGAATGCAGGCGCAGCAATTCAAGCCACGTGCCGGATGTATAAAATATCACGTACTCAGTTAAACCACATTCATTCTGTTAGATTAATTAGCTATACTAACATAATTTTTAATTTTATTTTAAATATATTTTTCAAGATTTATTTCATTCTGTTAGATTAATTAGCTATACTAACATAATTTTTAATTTTATTTTAAATATATTTTTCAAGATTTATCATCCTAGAGTAACTCGTTCTCGGGAGCCTGAATCTCGACAGGCTCGCCGTCATATATTAGATAATAATAGACAAACCGATTTAGATTTAGAATTAGAATTAAATAATACTTATTTAACAGAGATGGCCCATGACCCGGACACAATTTTAAGGCTTTACGCCTCGTCCCGGAGTTTGATGGGAACCCAAACGTTTTAACTAAATCTAGTTAAAACGTTTGGGTTATAGTAGTCATAAAAATATGTGACAGACTAGTTTCGCAGTATTTAAGTAATGCGACCGATAGTGAATTTTCTAATTTATGTCTTTTGAACGGTATTCTTAACAAAATAACAGGAACCGCTGCCTGCACTATAAACTCTAATGGCATTCCTGAAAATTGGTTAGGTATTAGGACAGCACTAATAAATAACTTTTCCGACCAGCGGGACGAAACGGCTTTATATAATGACCTCTCCTTAGCTTCGCAAGGCAATAGAACTCCACAAGAATTTTACTTACTTGTCTTTACACACTTTGACTTACGTGTCTTTACATGAAACCATACCGACCACCATCAATGCCAAACGGGACCTCTATAGGAAAGTCGCAATGCAAGCATATGTCCGCGGCTTAAAGGAACTTTTAGGATCTCGTATACGTTGCATGCGACCGTCGACAATAGAAAAAGCCTTAGAATATGTTCAGGAGGAATTAAACATTATGTATCTCCAACAGCGCAATGACTCCATAAAAAGTCGACATTCCCCCAAGTTCATTCCACCATCCACACCACCTTCTATTCCTCAACATCAACCTTTCCAAACTCCAGTACCTAATTGATCAGTTCCTGTTGGGGAAAGACCTTACAGACTCCCACCTCAGCCGTTCAGATTTCCTCAACCCGTACCACACCAACAGCGCATGCCAACCAATACCCAGCGCATGTTCGGTGCACCCCCTCCTAACTACAACCAGCGTAGTAACGTGTTCCGATTACCACCCCGAAATAACCCTACAATTTCGGGGTCGAAATAACCCTCAACAACTTCAGCCCATGAGTGGAGTCCAGAGTTTTATTCCCAAGGCTTTACCACACACAAAAATGTTGACAGGACATGACTGGAATAAATTTGGCAATCTGCCACCAACAAATTATTTTAAATCCCGCGAAATGAATACAAACGAATGCGCTGCGTATAACGATTCATATTACGAGTATAACCCTGAATACGAGTACGCATACTACACCAACCATACCGACTTTAACAATGCTTATGCCCCGGATTTCGTTTCTGATTTTTCTTATTATGATTCGACTGATGAAAACCAAGATAATAATTATTATATTCAAAATCAATCACAAGTAGAATCTAAGCACTCCGATCAGGATTTTCAAGACGATTCGACTATAAAAAAACCAAAATAGAATTAAATCTTCAGACTCAAAGACAATTACCATATATACAGATAGCAAACCCCCCATTAAAATTTTTAATAGATACTGGCGCGAATCAGTCTTTTATTAGCCCTGAAGCTGTAGAAAATTTTTCAGCGATTTCCAACTTAATTTTGACCCGTTCAGAAGTAACAACATACACGCGACAAGTCGTAATAATTATTCTATAACGTTACCTTGTTTTCTGAATTTAATGATTCCGATGAAGTGAAATTCTTTGTATATCGCTTTCATGACTATTTTGACGGCCTTATAGGTTTGGACTTATTAAGTAAATGGGAGGCCCGTATAGATTTAAAAGAGGGACAATTAATAACGCATTCAGCATGTAATCCCATAAAATTATATAACTCGCGTAATGTTAATCTATACGAAGATATAATACCTGCCAGCTCTTCGAAAATTATTAGAGTTCCATTGGATACAAGGGATGGCGAAGCCTATATTACGGAACAGGTTCTATGTAATTGTACTATTCACGAATGTGTTACCACTGTCGTCAATAATCGCGGTTATATTGAGGTAGAGAACCCAACGCCAAACGATATAATATTTTCACTCGACCGACCAGCCCACGCGGAATTATTTAATATTGAGTGCACGCGTACCGAACAATTATCAGCACGCGCAAAAGACGTAGTTTCGCGATTACGTACAGACCACCTAAACGAGGAGGAAAAGGCTAATTTAGTAGCACTTTGCTCTCGTTACTCGGACGTTTTTTACATAGAAGGTGAAAGCCTCACTTTCACAAATAGAATAATACATCGGATTCGAACCACGGACGAAGTACCAATACACACTAAAAGCTATCGTTATCCATTCATACATAGACAAGAAGTTAAGGACCAAATAAGCAAAATGTTAGATCAGGGTATTATAAGACCTTCTGAATCTGCATGGAGCTCACCTATCTGGGTTGTGCCAAAGAAAGTAGATGCTTTTGGCAAACAGAAGTGGCGTCTTGTAGTTGACTTTCGCAAATTAAGCGAAAAGACACTTGACGATAAATACCCTATCCCGAACATTAGTGATGTTCTTGTTAAATTAGGGAAGTGCCAATATTTTACCACCTTAGACTTAGCAAGCGGATTTTATTAGGTCGAAATGGACCCTCAGGACATAGCGAAAACCGCTTTTAATGTAGAACATGGCCATTTCGAATTCCTTCGCATGCCAATGGGCCTGAAGAACAGTCCATCTACGTTCCAAAGAGTTATGGACAATGTCTTAAGGGGGCTACAAAATCATATATGCCTTGTATACCTAGATGACATAATTGTGTTCAGTACCTCACTCCAAGAACATATAGTTAACCTAGACAAAGTATTTAGTAGACTTCGTGAGTCCAACTTTAAAATCCAAATGGACAAATCGGAGTTTCTCAAACATGAAACGGCTTATCTCTTTTTTGTTATAGAATAAGGGTGACAAACGAGCAGACAGTCCACCTGATGGTAAATGGTTGCAGTGGCCCATAGACATCTACATCTATCTTCGTTTGCGAATTTAAATGCAGATGCGTTGTCAGCCGTGAGGACTAAGACAGAATGCCTCTTTTCCAGTAAAAAGGGTCTCCGGTTCTCTACACTCACCACACGAAACACAGCAGCATTAAGCTGCTATTTTACGATGGTATTCTGTGAGAGCGTGGTCCTTCCCCGGTCGAGCCGACCCATTCGTGCTACAACTATACTATTAATATAGCTGCAGCATGGCTCTACCACGTAAAAAGGTTTTCGGTCATATTATCACCAGGGACGGTATTAAACCAAACCCCGATAAAATTTCGGCTGTACAAAAATACCCTATTCCAAAGAATCAAAAAGAAATTAAACAATTCTTAGGCCTTCTCGGTTATTACAGAAAGTTCATTCCGGATTTCGCCCGTATTACTAAACCATTAACTCAGTGTCTTAAGAAAGGCAAAAAGGTAACAATAGACAAAAATTACGTTAACGCTTTCGAAAAATTGAAGTCTTTTTTGACAAACGATATCCCATCTTGCAATATCCAGACTTTACTAAAGAGTTTAACCTAACGACAGATGCTTCTAACTTTGCCATTGGTGCCGTACTGTCACAAGGTCCAATAGGAATACGACAAACCAGTCTGCTACGCTTCTCGTACGTTAAACGAAAGCGAAGTTAATTACAGTACAATCTAAAAAGAACTTCTTGCCATAGTCTGGGCTACGAAATACTTTAAACCATATTTGTTTGGACGTAAATTTAAAATTTTGACAGACCACAAACCATTGCAGTGGATGATGAATTTGAAAGAACCAAATTCTCGTCTTACAAGATGGCGACTTAGACTTAGCGAGTATGACTTTACAGTAATTTATAAGAAAGGCAAAATTAACACCAATGCCGATGCTCTCTCACGTATAGAGATTCAGAATGAAGACATAAAGATGTTAATGAACGAAATTGACGAACTAAACTCGTTAATAGGCAACCCAAGCGAAGGTATTGCGAACTCTTCGACTGAGACCGTCCACACCAGTAACGAACACCCGATACTTGAAATTGCTATAACCGACGAACCACTCAATAAGTTTAATAGACAAATTCACTTGACTGTTGTTAGCGACGTTAAACGAAAAACCATTGTGACTAAACCCTTCGATACCCATACACGTGTTAGCATTCAACTATCGGAAAATAGTCTCGAAGAAGACGTCATAAACGCTGTAAAAGAGTATGTCAATCCTAAAATCAAAACAGCTCTCTTAATAAACCCACCTTTGGCATTATATAAAGCAATACCAATCTTACAGGATAAATTTAAAAGCTCTTCACTTAACCTTGTTTTAACTAAATTCGAGTTAGAGAATGTTAAGGAATATTTGCGACAACGAGAAATCATTCTTCACTATCACGACGGTAAAACCAACCACCGTGGTATTAATGAGTGTTACCCAGCATTATCTCGCAAATACTATTGGCCAAAAATGAAAGACCATATTACAAAATTTATTAACGAGTGTACCATCTGCGGACAGGCCAAATATGATTGAAACCCAGTAAGACCTCAATTTAATGAAGTACCACCTGCAACCAAACCCTTTGAGATAATTCACATGGACCTCTTTACAGTTCAAGGTGAAAAATATGTAACTTTTATAGACGTTTTTACAAAATACGGACAAGCTTACCATTTACGCGACGGAACCGCTATTAGTATATTACAGGCCCTTCTATAATATTGTACCCATCACGGTGTTCCCCTAACAATAATTACTGACAACGGAACAGAGTTCACTAACCAATTATTCTTAGAATTTACTAGACTCCATAAATAAATCACCATCGTATTTTAGCCCATTCTCCTAACAATAACGGTAATATTGGAAGGTTCCATTCGACCCTTTTGGAACATATTAGAATTTTAAAATTACAACATAAGGACGAACCGGTCATCAATCTCATGCCTTACGCAATAATAGTCTACAATAGCTCAATACACAGTTTTACTGGATGTCGACCATTTGACTTATTAACGGGACACTTGACCATAGAGACTGTCTCGACATCGACATAACCCAGAAACTTCTACAGCAGTATGTACAGACGCATAGGTATCAAATGAAAAAGGTGTACGAAATTATTAATAGCACGTCACTAGCCAATCGCACAGCCATTATAGAGAGTAGGAATAAGGACCGCGAACCGGAAATAGAATACGCGCCGCAGCAGCAAGTTTTTATTAAAAATCCATCTGCCGCCGGCCAGAAAACCGCACCACGTTATACTCAGGACACTGTATTAGCCGATCTACCCATTCATATATATACATCTAAAAAACGTGTTCCAGTAGCAAAATCACGGCTCAAGCGTGTTCCTAAAGCAGTTAATTTGTTGCAGGATGCTGCTAATAATGCTCCTTCAAAGGACTCAGACGACAGAGATAAAACTTGAAGTCTATCAGACGGACCAGGACTACTGCTGTATAAACTAGGACCCACGAAATTGACTACTCATTACCATTCATTTTTACAGTACGTACGACTCGATGACATTGAAGGTAATATCCACTCCCTACAGAATCAACTACTGACTTTCCAGAACCGACTGACTAATGATACTTATTTACTATACGAAATCCAAATAGATTATCTGTCTAACAAACTTGGCAAGGTGTTAAGTCATCTCAGAACCCTGGAGCCCAATAGAGCTAAAAGAGGTCTTATAGATAGTCTTGGTTCAGTCATAAAAAGCATAACTGGTAACTTAGATTATACAGACGCGTTAAGATATAACGAGGCAATTAAAACCCTTAAGGATAATCAACTGAGCGTTGCATCCGAATTCGATCAACATCTCAGCTTAAGTAAAGAATGGATGTCTAAGCATAGTAATGCAATTATTGAGATAGCGGAAAATCAAAGAAAAATTAATGAGACTTTGATACTTATATTAAATAGTAATGCATATAGGCAAACTAGTTTAATTAAAAACGCTAAATTGGCGCAATTGTTAGAAATAATTAGTGATAATGTAGAGGACTTAATGCTAGAATTAATAAGAATAGAAAACACTTTAGCTTTTATTCGTGCATCAAGCACGCACCATTCTATGATAGATATAGATGTATTAGGTTCCATGTTAAGTAAGCTTAGAAGTATTTACAGCTCAGATCAGATATTAAATTTAGAACTCAGAGACTATTATGATGTAATAAAACCCGGCTCATATTACACGGAGAAACAAATCGTGTTCATCTTTAAATTTCCTATAACTTCTAGAGATAATTTTGATTTATATAGATTATCCATTGTCCCAAATAGAAATTCACAGGCCCTTATCCCAACCTATCCCTTCATAGCAACTAACGAGTTATCATTCGTGTACATAGAGACAGAATGTCCGAAGTTTAACCACTGGTATCTCTGTGAAGAACGCACTACCTATCAGATTCGAACACAACCCGATTGCATCCAAGAGTTGATCACCAAGCAAGTCATACAAGAAGCCTGCAATCTTACTACTATCATCCTGTCAAAAGAAGCGATGGAAAAACTAGATGACCAGCATTATATCCTGTCCTTTCCACACTATACCAAGGTACAATTGTCTTGCGGAAGAAAATAATTCACCATGCTACAAGGGAGTTATCTCATTACGATTCCAGCCAGCTGTCTTCTTAAAACTGCCGAGTTCACCATCGTCAACGACAATAATGAGATAAAAAGTCAACCTCTAAAGCTCACTGGACTACCTTTCAGATCTCGGAACAAGCTACAGCATCTACTCGCATCCACCTAAACTCAATCTATCTCCAAGGATTACACAGCATCCAAGACAAAATTCTCATGCAATCACCAGTACAACCACGTGCCATAAGTGACACACTATATCATACGACAATTCCCTTTTATATCATATTATCGAGTGGAGGTATCCTTATCTTTGTACTGGCCACCCGTCGCTACATATCAAGATGCAGAAAGGAAACGAGCAAAGCAGCGCAATCACCAACATCTAATTCAGAAGATCATGGAAACCCCGAAATTTGTTGCCGTTCTGAGGGTGGAGGAGTTACATATACCTATGATATGACGATCGCTGACTATGTACCTAGAACAGTTGCTATGTAAACCGACAGGAATGCAGGCGCAGCAATTCAAGCCACGTGCCGGATGTATAAAATATCACGTACTCAGTTACACCACATTCATTCTGTTAGATTAATTTAGATTAATTAGTTACATTATTTGTAATTTATATTTTAAATATATTTTATAAGTAAATTTGGTTTTTTTTCGAACCTCCGGCCGCAGCTAACGTAATTTGCGTAATGCATTTTGTGTGTATGTGAAACATTATAAAATTAAATAAAACAAATTATGCAATACAAGGTATTTTTGAAACGCTCCCGAAAACGAAGACAGACGACAGTACTAACAATATCTTAGATGATGGGTGAAATATAAAATCGATCCTGATGAAAAAAAATCATCTTTTCACAACGCTTTATTAGCTTTATTTACGGTCCATCGTGTTAGTATAGTTAAATAAAACGTTGATTTCATTAAAATAAAACATGAAAATACTTAAATATTAAACCAGCAGTGGAATTTAAAATAAATAAATCATAAAATCAGCTGACTAGGGTCAATATCCGCGTCGAAGCCAAACTCTTTTATCTAGCTCGGTACAGGTCCCGTCACATAGTGGAGGGGGTGTGTCTGCGCATGGGTACAGTCGCGTTCTAAAGTACTACATGGTACTAGGCTGTTGTTTTATAATATTATAATAGTAATTAATAGTTTTATTGTAGAATCATAATAGGTACTTTACTAGCTACTTAGAACTTTGGAAGAGGTTGAAATTCAAAATGGATAATGTTTGCTTGAGCATTATTTTTTATTTCTATCGTAAAATAAAGTAGTTTGTAACAAGAAAACTTAAGCTAAGGGTGACACGCCGTCCATTATACCGTTGGAACATGGAACATGGAAGCCAGATGTCGATGGTGTATTGGTGTTACTGGATGCTACTTCATCATCACTCATCAGAATCATCATCATCAATGCGAATGATAAATGTTTCCGTCATCAGGTTGACCACATGGTAATTTTTTCGGTATTCTTCCTCAATACATTTAACTTTACTGCACAATTTTCCCCATTCACCTTCTATTTACCTTTTCATTCACTAGTTCAGTCATAAAACAATAGATATAAATAATTTTTCTTTCCTTCCTTTTTAAAACCAATGTCGCGCGTCGTGCAAAGGAAGCTGTGTGTGCGACTGTACATTGGGAAACATCGCTTTTTCAAAGCGCGGGAAGAATGAGGAACCAATAGCGTGCGCGCACAGTAATACTGGCGAGCATTCCCCGTCGCGCCCCCTTCGTACCACGCGCGCTGCCGCCGATCGGCCGACTGTGTCACCTCGCGTCAGCGCCAACATATGGGAATTCCCAAATTTACCTACTAAGATTTGTTTGCAAGCGACATAAGAATTAGAGGCGGCAATTACAATAAAACTTGCAAGTAATTTTTAATAGTTTTGACGTACCTCTTTTCAAATCAAAGTATTGGATAGATTAAAAACGGAAAGTCAATAAAAGTAAAGTAAAATAATTATTTTTTATATTAATTAACTGTCGATCATAATTGCAATTGATTTTGACTATTAAATTATTCAATACCATTTTATTTCTATTTTCTTGTACAAAACCAAAGATAACCAAACCCAAGTAAGTACGTTTATTAATTTCATTATCATTTTTGTAGTAACGAACTGCTTGTTTCGTCAGGGTACAATTGATTGTCTAATTGTATTAATAAAATTACAACTATAACTTCTAAATTCCATATGAAAGACTAGTCGTAGGGATCATATGGAAACTAAACTTATAAAATAAATGTTATGACATTGCCAGTCATAACATTTGACGGTCTGTGGGAATGTTCAAAGTGTAGGCTTCAGTTTTGGCGGGATTAATTATTAATTTTAGTTTTTGAGACAGTTCCGTGTTGACTTTGGACACGCATGCGCGAGCGACAGTTCAATTGTTTTTTTTATTAAATTCTTATTGTTATTACTTGGTATTACCTACTTGTTATTAGGTGTTATTCTTGTTGTTACGTTTTGTGTTTATTTTTTGTTTTAATAATGCCTAACGCGTACGTTTATAGTGCTCGTGAATACGGCAACATGTTAATGTGCCTTGGAGAAGCTTGCGGGAATGCTTCGCGTGCATTACGAATTTACCGAGAGAAATTCCCGACCGCTCGACACCCAGCTGACTCTGGTCTGATAATAGCAGCATTTCAGCGAGTGTTGGAAAATCGGCCCATTGCTCCGGTAGCGGCAGGAGATAGAAGTCAAATGACTGTTCACTCCGAGGAGCGCATTTTAGATGTCGTTCGCCGGTATCCGAACCTAGGTACACGAAGTATCGCTAAATTGTTAAGACGTCGGGATGGAACAAGTGTGTCATACTGTTCAGTTCACAAAGTGTTAAAGCGTAACCGAATGCGGCCATACAAAGTGCACAAAGTGCAAGCTTTGGTTCCGGCGATCACGACCGCCGACGAGTTTTCTGCCGTTGGTTATTAGACCAACAACAACGTGTGCCTGGTTCCATTGAGCACGTTATCTGGACGGACGAGTCGACATTTACCAGAAACGGCTGTGGAACCGAAGAAATACACGTGTATTCAGAGGTTAACCCGTACGCTGTTCGACAAACCGGGCACCAAACCCGATGGTCGGTTAACGTATGGGCAGGTTTATTTAAGGATCGCATACTGGGACCAGTGTTTCTGCCACAGCGACTTAACGGACAGCGATACCTAAACTTTATAAATGAACAGTTGGTTGACATTTTAGATGACCTATCGTTGGATGAATATCGCCGCACATGGTTCCAGCATGATGGTGCACCTCCACATGTCGTGAGGTTCGTATGTGAGCGCCTTACCGAATTATTTGATGATCGCTGGATTGGCAGACTAGGACCACACGCTTGGCCACCTCGCTCACCAGATCTGACCCCGTTAGACTTCTTTCTGTGGGGGTATGTGAAAGAAAGTGTTATTAATCGTGAGTGTGATAGTGCTGACGAAATGCGCCAAAGGATCGTGGATGTTTTCGACAAACTACGTGCGGACTGTGTCGAAGACCACACGATGATGCCCCGCCTGCATGAGGAGACGCAACACCGAGCCCACATCTGCCTCGAAATGAGTGGAGCACAATTTGAGCCGCATCTCATAAGACCACGGAGGATTTAGAGCGGTAAGCTGTTTCATACCTATTTTTTTTTAAATAACTTGGTACTGAACTGATCTGAATAGGTACATAACTGAATAAATCAGAATAATAAACATACCTACACGATGAATAAAAACGCATAACTCTAACCTTGTTAACATTTCATTGAAGTATTTTTTTCATTAGCGGGGAATCGAACCAGTTATTTGGTTTATTTAACCTGTGAATTTGAATTAAAGTGGCTACGTGGAGACAAGCACAGTGGCAAAATAGTAGGTTAAGTAGATAAGTTAGGTATTTAGACAAGTGTTGTAAATTATTAGGTATTGTGGTACCATCGCTAGTTACGGGCCGCGCGAATTCGGCGTTCGCGCGTACCCCTAGTTACCCCTAGTCAGCTGATTGTAATTCAGTAATTCCACTGCTGGTTTTATGTTTAACTATTTTCATGTTTTATTTTAATGATTTCATTCCGTTAATTTTAACGTTTTATTTAATTATACTAACACGATGGAGC
This sequence comes from Parnassius orleans, assembly GCA_029286625.1. Taxonomy (NCBI): domain Eukaryota; kingdom Metazoa; phylum Arthropoda; class Insecta; order Lepidoptera; family Papilionidae; genus Parnassius; species Parnassius orleans. The sequence goes on along the minus strand of JAGSMP010000162.1, from coordinate 818,818 downwards.
GTGAATAAAGCTAATAAAACGTTGTGAAAAGATGATTTTTTTTTCATCAGTATCGATTTTATATTTCACGCATCATCTAAGATATAGTTAGTACTGTCGTCTGTCTTCGTTTTCGGGAGCGTTTCAAAAATACCCTGTATATTATTTTTTATTTCTTTATAATCCCCCTATTTAATCTTATACAAAACACTGTTCGAGTTTAAACTTTACATAAGCACACTGACTAAACCACTGAACATGCTGCTACCAAGGATCATCATCATCTTCCCAATCTTTTAAACCACCACCACAATGGAAAAACTTGGTCCTCTCTGCATGGCCAGTATAAAAGAAACCGGCTTCTGCAAGATCTTCAGGCTTTTGTCGCATAACGAGAGACCAGTCTTTGAAACTGAGCAACCGACTGGGTTTTGAACTGAAGAATGGATATTAAGCTCTTGATTACCGCATATTCTTCTCTTTTTCTTCTCCACTCAGTGTTGTAGTTTTGCTATTCAATGACGTGTTCTGTACACGTATTGCACACTCATCTCTTCCTTCTGCTCTTGTCTTCCTTTCAGCAGCACAAGACGACAGCTCGTTGAATCTAATGAGTACACAGAAGTAATTTAAGTAAACAGAATCACATTCACTAATGATCAACTAACGACTACAGAGCCACGCTGCAGATATATTATGGTTGAAGCATGAATGGGTTGGTTCGACCGGGGTCCACGCTCTCACAGAATACCAACGTAAAATAGCAGCTTAATAATGTTATGTTTTGTATGGTGAGTGTAGTGAACTAGAGACCCTTTCTACTGGAAACGAGGCATTCCATCTTAGTCCTCAAGGATGCGTCTACTGTTTGCACGCATTTGCGTTTTGATTCTTCGGGTAAATTTAGATGTCTATGGGCCACAGCATCCACTTATCATCAGGTGAAATGTGTGCACATTTGCCACCCATATTCTATTAAAAAAATCTAAAAATTAAGATTAACAACAAAGGTATAGTGCCAAGAACACTAGCTGTGTTTCTACGAATGGCTATACTTAGCTTTTGGGCGAGAAAAGGATCCGCCATCTTGTCTCCACCGGCAACGACCAGTCGTGAATACAGTTTTGCATCGCACGCCAAAATAGCTCGCAGATGACAGATGTTTTCCGACTTACATAACACTTTTCGTTATAATTTGACCAATTTACACAATATCTTTATTAATTATGGCCCGTGTGTTGTTCTGATGTACGAGCTATATTATTGTAAAGTTTCATTAAAATACATTCAGTAGTTTTTGCGTAGAAGAGTAACAAATATCCATACATCCTCACAAACTTCCACATTTATAATACTAGTAGGACTAGTAGGACTAGTAGGACTAGTAGGACTAGTAGGACTAGTAGGACTAGTAGGACTAGTAGGACTAGTAGGACTAGTAGGACTAGTAGGATTATCAAACAGTTTGTGCGCTATTTCCCCATCTTTTAACACAAAGTTATTTAGGCTATGACACAAAGAATTGTAACAATTATTTTAATTAACTGTTTTTTTTCTTATTCATAGGCTATTTGATGGATTTTAATATAATGTTTTTGCAATGTTTTACAATGTTTTATATGTGAAAATAACATGTCTTTCAAGTAAATTTGACAAAAGTAGTGAACTTTTCAACTCACTCTGTGACGTCAAGGTGTCATGTTCGGTACAAATGATGTTTAGTGTTGTCAGCTTCGTCCATAAAAGAGTTAATTTTTAAATGCAAGTCAGTTACCATCAGGTGGACTTTTTGAACAGCGCTCCAATTATTATTATTCTTTTATTAAAAAAACTAAAGTGACAGACAAGCAAGTGACTATACACCTGATGGTAAGTGGCTACTGTAATCCATATACACCTGCAACAAATTTCAATCAAAGTTCCTTGTCACCTCTGAAGACTAAGATGGAAATCCTCACAGCTTGTAATTATATTAACTGTCTAAACGCTACAGACCCGAACACAGTAGCCGCAGCAGTCCTAGGATTTAATATTACAAAAAAATCTGAAGAATCTTACCCTTTAGTGAGACTTCTTAATACCGACTTGGCATAACTTTAATGTATTTTAATTAAGTATAGGGCTTAATTGGTAACTCTTTAAAATTTTAAGCCAATTAAAGCACTTCAATACATTTTAATTTGGAACAAAGTCCATACTTCAGTTTATTTAAAATTTATTACAAAGCTTTTAATACACGAATAATTTTGAAGTTCGTCGAAGTGTTCATTAATTGATATTATGTACCTACTTAATTTGTACTTCATAATTATGATTTTATTGGGTTCTTAAGTATTACCCAAGGTCTTGGAAACCTGTTAACAATTTAAGCGATTTTAGCTATACTGTGTACACACAATTTGAGTCAAAACGGAGGAGTGGATGCGCTATTGTATGGTGTCAGAAAAATCTAAAAAGGTGGCATAAACCCAAATTGGCTCTTTGGCAGAAAGGAATATGAAATGTATGTTTACGGCGAGTAAAACAGAATGTCAAACGGATTAGCAATTTTTCAAAATACTTCTTGAACAATATTACAATGAAACAGATGTGGAAACTTCCTTCCACCTCAAAGAGCAACAATAAACTAAGAATTTCTCGCACACATAGATACATTGTAACATTATCGCTCGGTGACAGCGACATCTCGGATCGATCGCTCGAATGATCTGCGTATTGTATGAGGGCGAGCGGCCTGTGTTGATTTATAAATCTGAAACAACACCGTTGTTATTGTAATTTTTAAGTTTAACAATAAGTATTTCTTTTATAAGTAAATAAAATTAAAGCAAAAAAAAATGATTAAATTACTTATATATAAAAGGTAACGCTATCTTGTTGGATTAACGTTACAGATCTTTTTTTTTGCTTCTTACAATTTGACAGAGGGAAATGCCTGCGTGTGGCTATTCCCCTCCGATCCGCCGGTGGTCCGTGTTGCTCTATGTTCTATCTGATACAAATTCTTTAGCTAGACTTTGAATAACGATCTTAGTAGAACGATGACGTGTTAAATGTGACGTGGCAAGGACAAGAATTTAGTTTGTTGTCATGTGTCACAGATATTAACGTACTATAAGTAATAATAAAAACATTAATTATAAATTTTAAAATTTAATTTTTTCTTCAAAGCAAATGTAATTTTTTATATTATTGTTTAGTTTTATGCGTTGATTTTAAGAGTTAAATTTTTCACTTTTAATTTTTTTCTTTTCTTTATTTTTTTTGTTCAATTTTAAGTGTTGTTTATTACATGTCTAACAGACGAAATGTATGTTTGGCCACTGTTTTGAAATTCTAGGTTAAGGCACTTGTGGGTATAACCATGAAAAATTTACGAAATCATTCTGTATTCTCATGTCTCTTTCTCAAAAATGGATCTATTATGATGAGGTTAGAGGTTTAAATATTTTGATACAAGGTAGTGGTGTTACTACAATAATTATTTCTACAATGAATTTAAATGTCATAAAATATACATGTGATGCAATTACGTATGTACTTTAAAGCTTCAAATAAAGATTTTTTAATAGTTTTGAGAAATTCGAGGCTTAAGTTTTTGAAAAAAGGGTCTTAAAAATTAATTTGCAAAGAAAATGTATCATAGAGCCCACTAGGTGGCACGGTGCCAAACAGCAGAAAGGTGCCAGTAAGGTTTTTAAGTCTTCATTAATTAATCTTGCAAAGAGCCTCCATGTGAGACGTCAAGGCTTTTTAATTTTTTAGCGTTAAGTGAATTTCATTACGAAATGCATGATGTAGAAAAAGAACTATGATTAAAATCTTGTCTGACTTTGCATCCTTTTGAGTACATATTTAATTAACTTTTTATAAACCCACGGTGAACACTATTTTACAAACCCTATTTTATGGATTTTATTGTATGTAACTGTAACTTTTGTTGCACGATGTTACGAGATGATGAGAGATTACTGTCCCATTGATGCTGTAAATTATTCGCAGCATAGGGAAAAGATGAAATAAAACTAAACGAGATATAAAAATTTGACCTGCAGCCAACTAAGTCAAGAAGACTACAGATGCTTTCAGTAAATTTACGAAAATTTAATTTATGTTCATAAAAACAAAAGTAGTTTAAATAAAAAGTGATATACACTCTATAGAAAAACCCTCCATCTGATTACGGAGTCGAATAACTGGTATCACTATACCAGTTATCCGACTCCGTAATCATTCATTCATTCATGGGTATATGTACTCGTAAACGCTTTTATATGCGTGTTGTAAATAATTGTACAACCTATTTTATATTGTATAATGTTACGCTGTTCTCGCTGGTTCTTCCCAGGACAGAGGTATTTTTTCGTACCATTGCGCTCATTAAATACAAACCGGACACAAATCAAAAACTAAATTTTTACAGGACGACCAAATCAAAATTTAAAACATGCATTTATGGTTTTTTCTTTTTACATTTTTATGCGATAATATATTACATTTTCACATCATTAGTTGCGTGTTTTTGTGCTGTAGTCAAGAAGAATAAAAACTTTGTAATAATTCACCCACACAGATAAAATAGCACAAATGCAAAGTCCCTTTGGCATTTAAAATACGGCCGAATTTTAAATAAAATACAACAAATAAATACACATTTTCTAATAAAACTATGTTTTCTAATAAAAATATTCATACAAACATAAAAAAAAAACAGTTATCTCTAAACAATGAGTATAAAAATTAAGCGTCCCTTAGACTTTTTTATTGAATTCTTATATTATATAACTGAATTAAATTTCTACAAAATATGAGCTCAATTTTAATGGAACATACAAGTTTTTATTCATTATAGATTACACACAAAAATACTTACTGAATGAAAGTCATTAATGCTTTTACAAGTACCACTGGTTTGGAAAATTCCTCTGTCCTGAGAAGAACCAGCAAAGAACCCAGTGGGAGTATTTAAATATTTATTAACAATAAATATGTTGTGTACATTAATTATGAAAACATTTAGAAACAGCATGGTAGCGATCACCTCATTTTCAGGGGCTTTTATCAAACATGCATTCTTTAATTGTGTACCCTTGTAAAGTAACTTAAAAAATTCAAGCTTGTTGATAGATAGCTCTTGCATATTTTTTATACTTAGAATAAGGATGACATACGAGCACACACCCCATCTGATGTTATGTGTATGCTGTGGCCTATAGACACCCGTACATCGATATAGTAGTAGTAGTAGCGTTGTCACCCCTTAAGGCTAGGATGAAATGCCTCGTTACCAGTAAAAAGGATCTTTGGTTCTCTATAATCACTATAAGAAACACAACAGCATTAAGCTGCTCTTTTAATTTTCTGAAAGAGTGTGTTCCTTACCCGTTTACAGAATATACATCAGTCTACATTTGACATCTTGTAGAACGACAATTCTTCTTAACTGCAGTTCTTATGACAATCCGAAATTGTGAGGGTATTTATAAAAAAAATATATGCTCTGATGCGTTCATTATTTTGTAGCAAATAATAATCATGATTAATATTATATTACGAGTGCTACCAACACAGATATTAAGATACTTCAGCACAATTTCACCCATACCGAATGGTGGGATATTACGATTGTTGAATGACAGATTCTACAGCAAAAGGTCTAGCTTAAGGTGAAATACCAGTATCTTTCCACTACATGCCTGCACAACAGTACAGTGGAATGAAAATTAAAGTGGATGAAATTAAAAATAACAAGTTTTTAAAACTTATAAAATGCGCAAATAAAATGGAATAAAAAATAATACGAAAATCACCAACGCATTAAATAACAAAAAGGAATTAAAATAAAATACGGAAATTTTGTTTAAAAATAAAATAACATAATCATGAATAAAATACATTTAAAACAGTCACACTTTTAAAACAACACTGAAATAAATCAGTAAACTCATATAAAGTTCTAATCAAAATAGAAGCATTTCAAAATATGACATTGTTGTATAAAAAATATGATTTTATTTACTTGATTTATATATAAAAACGGTCACTTCTCAAAATGTGGTACTTTCGCTTAAAATATTTTTTTTATTTTTGAAGTGAAACTTCTTTAGTATCTTTGTGATTTGAAACGCGATGAAACGAAAAGCGACACTAAAAGACACAAACAAATACATCTATATGATTTAGCCTGCGAGTGAATGAGATAGAATCTATACTTAATATAATAAAGCGGAAGAGGTTTTTTGTTTGTTTAAACACCCTAATCTCTGGAAATACCAGTCCGATTATATAAATTATATTGTTTTCATGAGGCTACACCTCTCAGCTAGCCTTAAGTATTGATTTTTGTTAAGAAAGTCGGAAGAAAAAGCGCTCAAGAACTGCTTTATTCGCGTGCGCTTGCGTAATGTATACGTAAATACAATGCTCTACAAAAATATAGATCTTTCCTCCATCTAAAAAAGCCTCAAGCTCCAATAAGGTATTATGTGACAAAAATATTGAAAATTAAAAAGCGATTTATAGGCGTTATTATTAGGCATCGCATATTTATCCTTACGAACGAAAGTTAATCTTCTTCTTAAAAAATATAGCTAGTTACTTGGACGCATAGTTTAAGTGATAATGAAAAATTATAATAATTCAACACTTGGCTCGGCGCGCGATCGACGCCTAGCCACCCGATGAGAATCAAGAGAAACCACCAGTGAATGCCTTTTTAGGCGAGGTGTCATGTCACTCTGCTCAGACGGGTGATGTACGCGGGAGAATACGCGAAACACAGATAGTACAATATAAAGTGTTTTCTCGGTTTCCTCTGTCAAAAATATTTCGGTTGCCTGCGCTCAATCTGCGCAGACGTACTCATTGGTCGTCTTGTCATTGGAGCACATGCGCTCTCGTGTTACTAAGTGCTTTGTGCAAAGAACAATAACCGGACTATTTCTCGGAAGTGCTTCAGTGGTGTTGTGCGTCATTGCTACCGTCAGGTTGCACCGCCCGCCGGCCCATTGTCCCTTTTGTGTTTGTGATTAGTGTAGTTCCCACGCTCTGCCGATTTCCAGTAAACTGTAAGTAGTTTATTGCACACTCGCTGCTTCAGAGGCAGCTAATCTATTGTTTTAATTTCTGTGTTCGCTTGTCGCTTTAGGCGACAGCTAGGGCAAACCACTCGATCTTGTGACTGTTGACGAAGTCACAGAAACCATAAAAAACCTTAAGAATAGATCAGCCCCTGGCCCACACGGCGTCAGCAACAAGATGATCAAATCTCTTCCGGCACCACTAATTTACCTCTTCGTAGGAATATTCAACGCGCTCCTCTCGAGCTGCTCTTTCCCGGATATCTGGAAAGAAGCAGACGTAATAGGGATCCCAAAACCAGAGAAATCGCGAAATCAACCCACTAGCTACAGGCCCATCAGTCTAATCAACATATTGGGTAAATTATACGAGCGCATCATTCTAAAGCACCTCCGTGACTTCACTGTAGTTAACAGACTTCTCCCCGAAGAGCAGTTTGGCTTTAGAACCAAACACTCATGCACTCACCAAATTCATCGCTTAACAGAATATATTCTGTCTGGCTTTAATCACCACCCGACAAAGAAAAGGTCTCGAAATACCGGAGCCTTATTCCTCGATGTCGCAAAGGCATTTGATAAGGTCTGGCACCGACGGCTTTCTTTACAAGCTCTATAAACTTAACGTCCCAGATAGGCTCGTGCACATCATCCGAGCCTTCCTTCCAAATCGCTCTTATCGCTATAGAATGGAGGGAAGCCGTTCCACGAAACGTTTGCTAAAGACCGGGGTCCAACAAGGCCCCGTCCTGTCTCCACTCCTCTTCACACTCTTCACGAGTGATATTCCTAAGGACCCGTTGGTAAACACTGCTCTCTTTGCTCACGGTACGGCACTCTTTGTATCAGATTATTTATTTGCTATAAAATTAAACTTTTATCTTATATTTTATGCCGAAATTTTGGTTAAAAATTATGAAATTAAATAAATCATTTTGAGAAATATTTTTGTTTTATATTTCATTTCATTTGAGGGTTTCAAATTAAATGAAATATAAAACTTCTACCGCGTCTGACCTGCACACATGTGTTGTTCTTAAATTGTGATATGTGTAAGTATTGTGCTTTTAAGTTGGCTGTCAGGTCGCAACTGATAAAATGGCTGTTTTGCACTGAAATTAGCAAGTCGTATTTTGGGTAATAATTTGAGCTAAAATGATGAGTGTTTTTAATGCACCATAAAATATTATCTATTTAGGTAATATTTTAGGTGAAGGTACTCAATTCGACTATATGTTTTTTATGTGTGTTACTTCATAACTTTGTTCTACATGAATCGATTTCGATGATTCTTTTTTATTTGAAAGGTGATGCTTCTCATGTGGTGCCATGTACATTTTATTAAGGTTTGACCAATAGTTTTTGAGTTATCCTTAATAATATATATTGAAGTCGGTTGTACAAAATGTTTAATTTTAAATTTTTGCAATAAAACGATTTTGATATTTTTTTGACTTGTGGTACTTTTGTATTTAATGAGCGAGTGGTAAAAAGTAAAGAATGTTTTTCAATAAAAAAAATCTATTCTGTATTGAATAAAAACATATTTTATTACTCTATTTTAATTTTGTCACCCCCTGAAGACTACGATGGTATGCCTTACAGGCTGTAATTATACTGGCTCTCTATCTCCTTCAAACTGGTATGCAGCAGTGCACGCACTGCTATTTGGTGGCAAAAAGATAAGAAGTTGGCACCAACCCAGACAGCCTAGATATAAAAGAAGTCCTTTTACCTAATTTAATATAACTTCTACTTATACTTCATTTACGACTGGTTATTAAATTGCAAAAGGAGCAAATTGAAAAAGCTAGTTTATTTTACTGCTTTTATTCTCCATTTCGTGATACACAGAGAGATTCAGCTTAAAATAAACTAGAGTTAGGCAAGTGCAGTTTAATCAAATAATTAAAAAAGACTAACAATAAAATTGGATTGCAGTGCAAAGTTTGCTCATGCTGTTTTACGCAAATGTGAATTAGTTTACATAAGTCAAATCACATAGATGCGATCTTTTATTTTAACAATGCCGATAACGTTATTTTCAAAACCAATGAAATCGATTTGACAAATATTGATATGACATGAGAAATATAATTGCTTGTTTCAGTGTATCTGAAGTCATTGAACGAGAATTTCTTGAGATTCAAAGTCAATTGGTACGTGGTGGATATATCGGCTTGGCTCGACTGGGGAAGGACCACGCCCTAACAGAATACCAGCATATAATATCAGCTTAAGACTGCTGTGTTTCGTTTGATGAGTGTATAAAATCCCTTATTACTGGAAATGAAGAATTCCATCTTAGTCCTCAGAGGTAACAACGCATCTGATAGATGTAAGTGTCTATGAGATACAGTATACACTTCAGGTGGACTGTGTGCGTTTGTCACCCTTATTGTTTAAAAAAAAACTTATATTTTCATTTAAAAAAAACGTATATTATTTCAATTTGCTCCAAAAAGGCCTCCACGAAAATCGCAGTCCCACACAATTTTTTATAATTTCGAATTTTTAGTTATAATTAAAACGGGATTATTAAAACTAAAAATTCCTTTTTGTAAATAAGTGAAGTGATCAAATGGGATGTTAATAGAGTGAGTTAATAGTAATTTAGTCTCACCTATTTTTTTTTTGCCGCGTAATGGCGGTTAAGAATATCCACTACCCTATATCTTCCCGTGGGTGTCGTAAGAGGCGACAGAGGGTAATTGAAGCAGAAGATGGGCAGCAGCATCTTTCTGATAACAGCAAAAAGCAATAAAAAACTGAGGTTGCCAATCCGCTCGCCAAGCGTGGTAACTATGGCAATATACCCCCATGAGCAAGGTCACAAATAAACGGCCCCCAGTCCCCGAAGGCCCCGCTATTCCTGGCTACGGTGGCGACCATGGTAATGGCGGGGCAGGAGGTGTTAAGAATCTCCGGTGGAGGTTCGGTTGCCACCTACGACGACTCGACCTGGCAACTTATAACGCACGCACACTGAGGACTGACGAGAAGATACTGGAGCTGGAAGAAGAGACAGACAAGTTGCGCTGGAATATTATAGTATTATCCGAGGTCCGAAGAGAGGGGGAGGACACGGTAATCCTTGAATCCGGCAACTTGTTCTATCACCGGCAGGGCGACCATCTGTCCCAAGGAGGTGTCGGATTTATCGTCCACAAGTCTCTCGTTAACAACGTTGTAAAGATTGGGAGTGTGTCGACGAGGGTTGCGTACCTTATACTCAGAATCACCAAGCGGTATTAGCTGAAGGTCATACAGGTTTACGCATGAACCTCAGCACACCCCGATGAGGAGGTGGAGGAAATGTATGAGGATATCTCTAGAGCCATGCATTCCTCCAAAACCCACTATACGGTGTTAATGGGAGACTTCAACGCAAAACTAGGCACAAGAGAGAACGGTGAGCTGAAAGTAGGGAAATTCGGAATAGGGCAACGGAACACAAGGGGCCAGCAGCTAGCTGACTTCATGAAGAAAGAGGGACTCTTTATGATGAACTCTTTCTTCTAGAAGCGGCCCCACAGGAAGTGGACCTGGTCGAGCCCCGATGGTTCGACAAAAAATGAGATTGACTTCATTATGACGACCAAACGACAACTGTTCAGTGATGTCTCAGTGATCTCGAGGGTGAAAACTGGCAGCGATCACCGAATGGTTAGAGGCACACTGAACCTAAACTTTAAGTTGGAGAGGTCTCGTCTAATGAAGTCAACGCTCCGTCCCCCTCGTGCTCTAGTCCAAAGTCCCGAAACCTTTCAGCTCGAGTTACAAAACCGTTTTCAGTGCCTAGAAGACTGCAATGAAGTGAACGATATAAATGATAAGCTCGTGGAAAGTCCATGCGGTAGGAGCTAAGTTCTGCAAGATCCGCCGCAGAAGAACACAAAAACTCTCCGATCACACCCTTAATCTCATGGCTTTTAGACGGGAAATGAAGCTGCAGTCTTCAACAGATTTGACAGCATACAGGCAACTGAATAGACAAATCTCCAAATGCATGCGGTGGGACATACGCAACTTCAATACAGCTTGTATTGAAGAAGTGATCGAGCGGAACCAAGGCTCCAAAGAAGCTGAAGACCAAGTGTGGCAGCATCGTTTCCGGGACACCTGAGATTTTGCGTGAGATTGAGAGGTTCTATGGGCAGTTGTACACGTCATCGTTGGAGCCACACGCAAGTATGAGTAACGATCCAAGAGCGAGTCTTGTCCGACACTATTGCGAAGATATCCCGGACGTCAGTCTGAGCGAGATTAGAATGGCTCTCCAGCACCTTAAAAACGGCAAGGCCCCAAGTGAGGATGGAATTACAGCGGAGTTTCTGAAAGCGGGTGGAAAACCGGTACTTGAAGTCCTTCAGATGCTCTTTAATTCCGTCCTCCATGGTGGCACTACTCCGGAGGCGTGGAGCAGAAGTGCGGTGGTCTTGTTCTTCAAGAAAGGCAATAACACTCTCTTGAAGAACTACAGACCGATTTCCCTTCTGAGCAGCAACTACGTGCTGTTTTCGAGAGTCATTACGAATCGTCTCGCACGCAGACTTGACGACTTCCAGCCTCCCGAACAAGCCGGTTTTCGAAAAGTCTTTAGTACCATAGACCACATACACGCCCTTCGGCAAATTGTGTAGAAGACCGAAGAGTACAATCTGCCACTTTGCCTTGCGTATGTGGACTATGAGAAAGCCTTTGATTCCGTCGAAATTTGGGCGGTGCTACAGTCCCTTCAGCGATGCCAAGTGGACTGTCAGTATATCGAAGTGCTGAAGTGTTTGCTCAGTAGGGCTACGATGGCTATCCGAGTACAGAATCAGAAGTACGAAAGCTATACACCTGCAGAGAGGTGTAAGACATAGTGTCGTTATATCCCCGAAACTCTTCACCGCTGCATTGGAAGACGTTTTCAAGCTACTCGACTGGAAAGGATACGGTATTAACATCAATGGCAAATACATCACTCACCTTTGATTTGCCGACGATATAGTCCTTATGGCAGAATCGCTGGAGGACCTAAGCACTATGTTCAATGACCTCAATATTATATCCCAACGGATAGGTCTTAAGATGAACATGGACAAAACAAATATTATGTTTAATGTCCATGTCACACCTATGCCGGTAGTTGTTGAGAGCACTAAGCTCGAAGTTGTTGACGAGTATGTTTACCTGGAACAAATAGTCCGAATAGGTAAGTCCAACTTCGACCGAGAGTTCAATTGACGGATTCAACTCGGTTGGGCAGCGTTCGGGAAATTACGGCACATCTTCTCGTCAGGTATACCTCAAAACTTGAAAACGAGACTGTACAACCAGTGCGTGTTGCCAGTGATGACCTATGGAATTGAGACGTGGTCCTTCATTGCTGGCCAGATGAGGAAGCTCAAGGTCGCTCAGCGAGCTATGGAGAGGGCTATGCTCGAAGTTTCTCTGCGTGATAAACTTAGAAATGAGTATATCCGCAGTAGATCCAGAGTGACCGACATAGCCCAACGGATTAGTAAGCTGAAGTGGCAATGGGCCGGCCATATAGCTCGAAGAACCGACAACCGATGGGGAAGAAAGGTACTCGAGTGGCGGCCTCGTACCGGCAGGCGAAGTGTAGGGCGTCCCCTCACTAGATGGAGTGACGACCTGGTAAGACATGAAGGAAGTCGATGGATGCAGGTGGCTCAGGACCGTGCTTTGTGGCATTCCTTGGGGGAGGCCTATGTTCAGCAGTGGACTTGTGAGGGGCTGTAATGATGATGATGATATTTTTACTTTCACTTCACATATCTCCTTAATTAATGTTATATTAATGAATTTTAGTCATATCTACTTATCTTGCTGTTACGGAAATAGCACTACCAAACAAAACAGCAGCATTTGCAAAAATATGTTTGATTTAGTACTTAAATAATGATTAATGATCGTGCAAATACACTGAAAAATTACACAATCATTAGATGGATGGACCATCCCGTAACGATGACAAATTGCTTCCTATTTCAAAAGTGTCCATGAGAACGATTTCATTTTAATTGTTTTTATTTCCGTCTAGTGGTAACAAAGGGAAATTAAATAACCAAACCAAACTTGGCAACTATTGTCTAGTCCACCCTATCTATGGTGGAGGCCTATGTTCGGCAAAGGACTTTTGATAGGCTGTAATCAATGAATGTACGAATGATATTGGTTTTTTACAACATTGAATTTTAACCGTGTATTGTGTGAATTAAAAGTGACAAACGATTTCTTAATCTTTGATAAACGTTACCCCGAAACCGAAAATTTCTCCGGTCACTTGAAAGATTTTTACACTCATATCTTGCACATTGAAATTAATCATCTATATCTCTATATATAAAAAAAAATTGCTGTTCCTTAGTTTCGCTAAAACTCAAAAACCGGCCAAGTGCGAGTCGGACTCGCGCATGAAGAGTTCCGTACCATCGTAATACACTTTTCTAGTAAGGGAGTTCCCTTTAATTTTTAATTTATTTTAATTTTTTGTTATAGTGGCAACAGAAATACACATTCTGTGAAAATTTCAACTGTCTACCTATTACGGATCATGAGATACAGCCCGCTGGTAGACAGACGGACGGACGGACCGACGGACGGACGGACGGACGGACAGTGGAGGCTTAGTAATGGGTCCCGTTGGTTACCCTTTGTGTACGGAACCCTAAAACGGCTCGACCGATTTTGAATATTTTTATGTTTTTGAATGTGTTCCTAGATGGTTTAGATTCACATTTGGACCCGGTAGGTGACGCTGTTATCGCGATCCAGAAATCACTCGTGCGAAGCCGGGGCGAATCGCTAGTAAATTAATAAAAATTGTCACAACAGAATACAGAAGAGAATAAGAAATAATTTTGACATAAGATACATCAGTGACAAGGGTACAATTTTTTTAACCCGCATCAAGTTGTCCTCGTATTCGTATATTCTTGTTATACTAAGTTTCAGACACATAAGAATATAATTATTCGAAGTAAAATATTTTGTTTCGAAATATGTGTTTTTATTTTTATTTCCCTTTGTATATCTGTTCGTTATTTCTTTTTATTTACTTTCCGATATAAGAAATTATTCCACTTGTTATGTTGAAAACGACTCTCAAGATTATTTAAATAAAAGTAATATTTCAAAGTAACGACCCCTCGTTATAAAACATTTTTTAAACACAAGAAGCTGTTAGAAGCAAATATCACCAAAATAGATGAAATATACCAATCATCAGCAATACTATTATCTCGATGTGACACGGAGTAGCCTCTCCGCATCACGACCCTCCCTGCTTGTATAAGAGGCCACTACCAACCGATAATAATCGCAACATTAACACTAGCAGAATGAATGATTCCAGCTAATAGCCACCATCTTCGCATATATTGTTCAAACGAGTGGAGTTTAGAGTTCTGCTGTGATTTCTTTATTTTTTTCTTTTATTTTCTACTTTCATATCTAAAAATACATCAATTATTTGAAATTTGATAACAATTTGTTAAGAATGTGTAATCTGCCGACGAGCGGTGGCTAGGAACTAAAGTAGATGGCTGAAGTGCGAGCGTTATATTTGGAGAAAATGTCAATACATCCCATTAGACTTTCGTAAAGTTTCTAATTTGTAGAGAGGGTTCCGTACAGATGGGCTTAATTCAACACCGTCGAGGCAGTCGTATGGTGCAAAATAATTGGTATGGCCAGAATAATAGGAAAAGCTGTCTTAACCGGTAGGATTCCACCACAACACTGACATCCTCTCGGCGCAAAGATAACCAGAACGATTTCCTCCCGTTAAAACTTCCCCATTAGGCTCCTAGCATATCGAGACAACTTACAAAATAATCTTTACATTCTGCCTTCACTAGTAACCTTAATATCTCATTCATGAGACAAAAGGTTTATCTTATACCTTTTCTGGAACATGACAGCACGAGACTTTAGAAAAATATTTTTTTAAATTGTACTTTCTACTCTCTTTTAAATTGTTGAAATTACTTATTCACGTTTTACTTTTGTCTCCTTACAAATCTAACAGTAACGAGCAGGAATAATTATACTGGTGTTAGTTAAGTATGATTGCTTTTATGATTAATCAAGTTCAAGCAAAGTTCTTTCTAAGATAAAACTTTCTTGAATGAAACCCTTGTTTCTTACGTATGTCAATGCATTTAGAATAGAAAGGCCTAACTACTGAAATAACGTTAATTACATAAATTGAAGATTTTTGTTTTACCACGGCTCGTAAATAGTGGGAGATAAATAGAATATCATTAATTTCTAGGATCTAACGGCTAAAGTAGGACTCTGACTGATACAAAATCATTAGCTTTCGGATACGAGCGTACAGATAAACACTGCAATAAATATGCGGCTAAACATTTTACCCACATTAACGCATATACTATTTTAGGGTTTAATGGAATTGCCAAATTTAACTGAGTATATACTCGTAGCATTCAGTTTCGCGTTCTTAAAATTCAAAATTAACATAGGGAACAATTACATTTAATAAGCTGTGGGCCTCACAAAAAAAACTTAAAATGTTGATAACCCTATACTCGTAGCTAATAAGCTACGTTAATGGTGGAACCTAATAGAAAGGCCTAATATTACTGAAATAACGATAATTACACAAATGGATGATCAAATATACCTATTTATATTTATTTACATATTTTTATAAATATTTTATAGTATTTATGGAACGCGTAGGAAGCATTTTGAGGAAATATTTTTACATATTAAAGCTATACGGGATTTCTATTGTTCTAACGGAACTGTTTCGTAAGATAAGAGCCTCCTTACTGATTAATGCTATTTTAGTAAACTCCTCATGAATTAATGGATTTCTGAGAAATTTTTGGGATATTTTTAATAAAACAAAAATGTTGTTCTCAGAGTTATTTTGTCACTTGTGTAAATTTCATGTTCTTATTTTCATCATTTTATGAGTTCGAATAGTTACACATATGACAATTTGAAAAGCCATTTGCACATTATAGTTTTATTCATGGGGGGAATTTTTATGGATAATATGACTCCATTTCTGCCTAGGAGTTCGTTTGGGTAGGTACCACTAGTAGTGCTTACACTGCTGTGTTCCGATTTGATGGGTATAGAGAGCTAGTATAATTACAGGTTGCAAGGCATTCTACCTCAGAGGTGACAACGCATCTGAAGCCATTTTTGTTTGAAGTTGGCTGCAGGAGTACATGTACTTCAGCAGCCACTTATCGTCAGGTAAGTTCGTTTGTCACTTCCATTTTATTAAAGAATAGATATTTTTGATGTGAAATAATCATTTATTCGACTGCTGATCTAAACACAAACTTGGATTTCTTATGTACTATGACTGCTTGTATAAAAGTTTTCGAAAAGTTACTTTTTAAATTCAAAAATTATCGGTCACGCAACTTTATATGTTTGTATGGATGCTCACATACTTTACATAGTTTGACAAAATTAATTAGTTTAAATTGTTTTATATATCAAACTAGCAGCCCGCCCCGGCTTTGCCTGGGTTGAACAATTATCTATATAGGTGTAATATATTTCAGATTTAGCTTAGTAGATATAACTTATTTCTACTAAGCTAAATCTGAAACTTAATGAGATGAGAGACTGAATGGACCCGATGGAAGAATGTGACTTAGGGGACTTAAATTATTAAGTATTATATAGTTATAAATGTTTCGTATTATTATGATTGCTTATCTTTCAATGAATTTAAAGCATTTCCCCCACCCTTGTTTAAGATAAAATAAGAAAAACTTGACCACCCCCATAACGACCACATTTTTTTATTTTACGTATGATTTGTTATGTCCCCCTCACTCCTTTTGCCTGCTTACGTAATACTTTAATGCCTTCAAACACTTACAGCAAAATAAGAGTTTATTTTTATAAATAGAACATAGTGAAGAATATTAGATAGATAGACAGCATTTATTTGTTTCTCCAATCACACACGTAAATTCAGTGACTAAACTAAGAACAAAGTAACGTATTACGAAAATAAAGAAAACAATCGTTTTTGGGCCCACTAGAAATTGTAACGCAAGTTAATTTTATTCACACATAGAAAAAGATACCAATTTATCATAGTAAACGGCCTAAAGATTTTATGAAAATCTAACCGGAATCATGAAATCTGAAAAAAAAAGAGTTGTTTGATATTCTTCTTCTGGCTAATGTAAAGGAAAAAAAAAACACGTGTAACGAACAGGGGTGTGAAAGTCTTCAATAACTTGCTTTTACGTTGACATTAGCGCCATCTCATGGGCAACAAGAGCACTATACAATTTTTACACATTTTGTTCAAGAAATGGCGCTATTACCAACATTAATATCATTTATTGTTATTTCAATAAATTAAAAATCAGTTGTTATTTTATTGTAAATACTATAATATTTTGGACATTAGGTATAGCCAGGGGTATAAAAGTCCTCAGTAGCTTGCTTTTACGTCGATACTTACGACATCTCACAGTCATTAAAAGCACTATTTTCCCAATATTTTTACACATTTTATTAAAAGATGGCGTCACTGCTGGCATTTATTATTTATACCGAAGCCTATTAACATTAATTTTAATTTCTCGGTATTCCCGTTAGATACGATAGAACTAATATTATATCATTAAGTTACGCCACAATTTGTGGTGGGCCCATTCTCCATACAAAAAGAAATTGTCTTTACATTTTTATTACATAAAAAGCTTTGTAGCTCACAATTACTGAATGAGTTAAATGAAGCTTTTGGGATAAATGGTCAGTTCACAGACTGCAATAATACTGGCTCTCTATATCCTTTAGATCAGAACACTGTAGTGAAAGCACTGCTATTTCACAACAGAAGAAGCTAAAAAACTAAATCATACACATACATTCACATAAATAAAAAAATATGAAAGTATTTTCTTTATGTCATATGTAAGTATTCTCTGAGAAGTGTTCCTCTCCTAAGCCTTTACCAGATGACAAAATACTACTCAGTAAAACATCAGTTTAAAATTATAATATGATAAATATCTTTATCTGAAATATTGTAACGATATGTACATTTATATCTTTTTTAATTTGTGTACAAAGGTACGGTGACATGGACTTTAATCAAAAGAAAATAATATTGTATATTTAAAATAATCCCCTTGCATCCATGTTCACATGTTGTTTTAGTTAAATCTGTTCTGTCCGGATTAATTTTAAGCCTGGCTGATTGGAACGACAGAACTTTTAAATGGCTGATTTTTAAATATCGGCTTTGGATATGTGATTGATATTTTTTAAATATTTTTGTGTTATTAATTTTTGTAACACAACAAAGATTAAACTGACATTTATTTATCGAATATGTTTGCAGAAGTTTTTCCGAAATTACACAACTGTAAACAATTAAAAAAAAAGCCATACATAATTAATTTGGTTGTTGGTCTATTATTGAAGAGGAATATCTTTTCTTTTTTTTTAATTTATAATTTTTCAATA
Source organism: Parnassius orleans (assembly GCA_029286625.1). Classification (NCBI taxonomy): domain Eukaryota; kingdom Metazoa; phylum Arthropoda; class Insecta; order Lepidoptera; family Papilionidae; genus Parnassius; species Parnassius orleans. The sequence continues at coordinate 800,267 of JAGSMP010000162.1, read as the reverse complement.
AAGAACGTTACCCCAACAGTATTTCACAGATTTATATGTTGTAGAGCCATGCTGCCGCTATATAATGATTGTAGCACAAATGTGTCGACTCGCCCGTCGATGGAATACGCTCTCACAGAATACCATCGTGAAATAGCAGCTCAATGCTGCTGTGTTCCGTATGATGAGTGTATGAATGTATAAGACCTGATCCTCCTGATAAGACCATTTTTACTGGATACGAAGCATACCATATTAATCCTTAGGGGTGACAAGCATCCACATTTTTATTTTTAATTGAGGATAGATGAGATGACTATGGGCCACAGCATTCAAATATGTGGACTGTGTGCTCGTTTGTCACCATTATCATACAAAAATAAACATACAAACGCGGAACAATTATTTTGTAGCCCATGGTAATGTTTTTTTCGTGCATGATTCGAACCCGCGACCCTCAGCGCCTAAACTCAAAACAAAGCCACTACGCCACAAAGCCGATAATATGGGGATGTACAAAATTCATGCTGTGAAGAAGGATATTGAATTATATTATATTAATCCAAATTTAACTCGCTTAACTTTAGCTCGATAGCGTAAAGCTAAGTTTTAGGCCACGGCCACGGACACGAAAGCACGCAAATCATGTTTTATGACCTAAAATAATTATTCCGGGTCTGAATGTTTGCACATGTGTAATTTTATTATTAATATAAATTAAGACAGTAGCCTAATGGCAGGGTGCTGACCGCTAACTATAAATGTCGTGAGTTCAAATCCACCATTCGACTACTGATGCAGACTCGACGACTTCCAGCCTCCCGAACAAGCCGGTTTCCCAAAAGGCTTTAGCACCATAGACCACATACATACCCTTCGGCAAATTGCACAAAAGACCGAAGAGTACAATCTGCCACTTTGCCTTGCGTATGTGGACTATGAGAAAGCCTTTGATTCAGTCGAAATTTATGGTGCTGCAGTCCTCTAGCGATGCCAAGTGGACTGTCGGTATATCGAGGTGCTGAAGTGTTTGTACAGTAGGGCTACGATGGATATCCGAGTACAGAACCAGAGTACGAAACCAATCCAACTGCAGAGAGGTGTAAGACAGGGTGACGTAATATCCTCGAAACTCTTCACCGCTGCATTGGAAGACGTTTTCAAGCTACTGGACTGGAAAGGATACGGTATTAACGTCAATGGCGAGTAAATCACTTACCTTCGATTTGCTGACGATATAGTCCTTATGGCAGAATCGCTGTAGGACCTAAGCACTATGTTCAATGATCACAATAGCGTCTCCCAACGGATATAAAGATGAAAATGGACAAAACAAAAATCATGTTTAATGTCCATGTCACACCTATGCCGGTAGTTGTTGGGAGCACAAAGCTCGAAGTTGTAGACGAATATGTTTACCTGGGACAAATAGTCCGACTAGGTAAGTCCAACTTCGACCGAGAGGTCAATCGACGGATTCAACTCGGCTGGGCAGCGTTTAGGAGATTACGACCCATCTTCTCGTCAGGCATACCTCAAAACCTCAAAACTAAATTGTACAACCAGTGCGTATTGCCAGTGATGACATATGGAACTGAGACGTGGTCCTTCACTGCTGGCCGTATGAGGAAGTTCAAGATCGCTCAGCGAGCTATGGAGAGGGCTATGCTCGAGGTTTCTCTGCATGATAAACTTAGAAATGAGGATATCCGCAGTAGAACCAGAGTAACCGACATAACCCAAAGGATTAGTAAGCTGAAGTGGCAATGGGCCGGCCATATAGCTCGAAGAACCGACAACCGTTAGGGAAGAAATGTTCTCGAGTGGCAGCCTCGTACCGGCAGGCGAAGTGTAGGGCGTCTCCCCACTAGATGGAGTGGCGACCTGGTAGGATATGCAGGAAGTCAATGGATGCAGGTGGCTCGGGACCGTGCTTTGTGGCATTCCGTGGGGAGGCCTATGTTCAGCAGTGGATGTGGCTGTAATGATGATTCGACTACTGTCGTGAACCACTCCTAACACAAGCATTTTAAGCTCACCAGGAGTGGTTAAAGGGAATATTAACAATGTTCATAGCATTGCTAGTATTAAAAAAAATATGTATGTAAAAAGCCTCGTCGATACAACAAAATTCCGAATGTGCGGGGTTTCAGCATTTAATAAAATAAAAAAATAAAACTTATAAAGCTATAATCGAATTTACAGCCACCATCATCATCTTTACTAAAACCGGTCAAAAGTCCAGTGTCGAATAATACGGACCTACCCAAAGATGGGCCTTACCATAATATTGATATTTAATTATACCTATGAATTAACAGAAAAAAACGTAATGTAAGTTTTTTCACGTGTATTAATGTAATATTTAATAATACCAAATCTAATGCGAATTAAATGAGCAAAAGATAACGCAAGCTTCCCTACTGCTCGAATATTTTGAATAGATAAAATTTTCCCGTTTGTGCAATTCAGACAGTTACTTATAAAAATAATTATGTTATTTTATTTTCTTAGGTAGGTAAGATAGGTGATATAACACTTTTTTGCCTATAGTTCCATCTAGGTGGGTGTCACCGTCTGAGTGCCGTGCCGACACTGCTATGTACCGCCCTGAAGAGTACAGAGAGCCAGTATAATTACAATCTGGCATTTCATCTTAGTCCTCAGAGGTGATAACGCATCTATAGCCTTCTTTGTTTGAAGTTGACTACAGGTGTACATGGACTGCAGTAGCCACTTACCTTCAGGACTGTAAGCTCATTCATTATTTCAGATTTATAAAAGAATCTAGATAACAATTCTCTTTGACTGTCGAAGAGTCCGTGGTACCGCCCTTTTCCTATTTCTATTTGTTGTTTGACGTATCCTTTTATCATGATATATGGCTCTACTCAAAGCATATCCATAGATGAAAACCGGAAGATTTTTGATGTACTGGCCATTAATCTGCAATGGCGGCAGCGAACAGAAGAAACTTTCATCCTTTCGTTCACGTAGGTCAGCTCGATCGGAATGATGATTCAAACAGAATACTAGTATGAAATAGCAACATAATGCTGTTTCGTAGGTCAAGTGATGATCATTTTGCTAGTAATGAGGTACATATATCAACTTTATCCTCAGAGGTTGTCATGTTGACTGTGGGTTCGTTAGTCACTCTTACTTCCATACAAAGGAGACTCATGATCAGCAGCCTGTAAAGATAAAGAGCGATACTAATTATTATAAATGCAAAAGGTATAAAAGTACGAAACCTATCCAATTGCAGAGAGGTGTAAGACAGGGTGAAGTTTTATCCCCGAAAGATTTCACCGCTGCAATGGAACACGTTTTTAAGCTAATGGACTGGAAAATATACGGTATTAACATCAATGGCGAAAGCATCACTCACTTTCGATTTGCCGACGTTATAGTCCTTATGGCAGAATAGCTGGAGGCTGCGGTCCACTAGGCTTAATGATCTCAACAGTGTCTCTGAACAAATAGGTTTTAAAATGAACATGGAAAAAACAAGGGGCATGTGCAAAGTGTAACTTCTATGCCACACTTATGCCGGTAGTTGTAAGGATCACAACGATCGAAGTTGTGGACGGGTATGTTTACCTAAGACAAATAGTCCGACCAACTTTTTCGACGACGACATTTGACGGATTCAAGTTGGCTGGACAGCGTTTGGGAGATCACGACATATCTTCTCGTCAGGTATACCTTAAAGTTTAAAAATATGATTTTACCACTAGTAGATTTTTCCAGTGATGACATAGTAATCTGAGGCGTGGTCTATGACTGCTGGCCGTATTCCTTAAGCGGCTCGGGGTTTATCTGCATGATATACTTAGAAATAAGGACATCCGCAGTAGAACCGGAGTAGGCCGGCCATATAAGCCGAAGAATCGACAATCGATGGGTAGAGGTGCTCGGGTGGCAGCCTCGTACCGGTAAGCGAAGTGTAAGTCGACCCCCACTAGATGGAGTGACGAAATGGCATCAAGTTAATGGATACAGGTAGCTCTTGGTGGTGCTTTGTCGCATTCCTTGAGAGAAGCCTATGTTCAGCCTTATGAAGGGTTGTATTGATTATAATATTATAATTCTCAATGAACTGTTCATTCAATTATAATCATTACTCCATTACATTTGTAGAGTCTACAGCTGAACATAGACTTCCGCAATAGATTGCCTAAACGGAGATATTTGCAATAGCTATAGCGAATATGCTGCCACTCTCGGTTAATTTCCCTCTGTCGTCTCATACGATACGGAATCTTCACTGGGTGATATTGCTTTAATGCCACCTCTACACGGGTTTATTATTTATTAGTACTTAAATTCTAAAATAGGTGCATATTCTCTTTACAATTTTTTTAAAAACGTTATCAAAATTCTTCAAATTAAACTAACAATAAAGACAACAATGACACTTCTTTTAGCAAAATCTTTGGGAATTACCGTAAAACTGTTCCAAGCGTCCTCGAGGTTAAATTCCAACGGGCTCAAGCAACAAAAAGCAATAAATTTTTATTAAATATAAAACATAAAAGTAAATGTTGCGATAAGGTTTACGTATGCTACGTTGTTCATTCCGTAACATTGTGGTTAATCAGTTTATCGTTTCCACTAAACTACGCTCGTAATTCCGGCAGCTCGTAAAACTCGCAAAACATCCGCCTTAGCTCGTTAACGGTGCCCTGAATACGTCCTAAATACATCCCTTTGTAAACGGGAGCGTTCAATACTAAGCTTGATTCCGGGATTTGTTTTCCCCTTAGTTTTCATGAACTTTAAACTGTATTGTTTGTTTTATCGTCAGCTTTACTGAACGTAATAAGAACTTACGGGTGTTTACATTTGTTTAACGCAGTTTTTTTTAAATGTTATTTGTAACCTAACAAATAAAGTAAAGATTGAAGTTATTTATATATATATATATATATATATATATCGTTATACTGAGTGAAATATATATGCACTACCTCATATCGTCCCGTGGGTGTCGTAAGAAAGAACAGAAATGGGCGGCAGCGTCTTCCTACTAACACCAAACTTCGCCTCTTACCAACAGGCGAGATCGTGGTCAAGCACTGGCATAAAATAAGTAAAAAACAAACAAAAAAAACAGTGGTAGTCAACCCGCCAGCATGCAACATGGCAATGATGCAATCTATGGGGGAAACCTATGTTGAGCACTGAAATTTTGATAGGCTGTAATAATGATGTAATTATGAGCGAAATCAAAAAAAATCTAAATAAGCAACATCTAGGAAATTATGGAGAGTGAGCTTCTTACTGGACTTCCCATCCTAGATCATGTATCTTCATTGCTGTGATGTAAGATTACATCCTTTCATTTTAGCTGACTTAAAAAAGGGGGGAGGAAATCTCAATTCGACTGTATGTTCTTTTTTGTACGTATGTTACGCGATATCTTCGTTAATTTTGAACCGATTTGAATGTTTCTTTTTTAAAAAGGTTATACTTCAGAGGTGTTACCGAATCAATTTAGTAAAATAATATCCTCCCCGCTAAGGGTATGAAAATAGGGGATTAAGTTTAAGACAACGTTCTAGTTGTTCGTTACCTTGAGCTTGTGATATTATTTTTGGTCCATTTAAAAGAATAAAAAATGAATCATATCAAAAAGTAAAACTGAATTCAAAATTTAAAGACAATAAATAATTAATTAAAAACAGCTTCTAAATATACACTATGTTTTAGCACCGAATTCTTAAGCAGTTATATAAACATTATTTTATTCTTTTAGTTCTTCTAGTCGACTTTTAGTTTTTATCGCCAGTTTAAATTAGTGGCCGGTTTTAATTGCTTCGTTAAATATGCTCAATGTATTTTAGTGGCGGTTAATGTAAATCTGATTTTTTCTGGTTTTAGATTTACTTTCTTTCCTGATACTATATAATAGACAATTTGCTTTTCATCGATCGTAACTTATTTATCCAAAAATGTTCCAGTTTTGTAACGAGTAAAATATAAAGAACTTACGGTAACTTTCTCTGACAAGTTTTTCTCCGATAGGCATTTCCACACGAATCAAGTTAATATTGGGAGTTATAAGTTTCATACGTTCAACTTTGTTATTCTAGGACAGGGCATTTGTTTTAAATATCACGTTTTGTGATCTATAATCGCAATTTTTAAGTACTTTTTAAGTAGTTTTACCACGAGCTTGATAATAAAATCGCGAGGAAACCAAAAATTTTGTAGGATATATTTATATGGTATATATTAAAAATATTTTGAGGACAAGGAAAGTCCGTAGATTGTATCCTGCTCCATAAATGAGAGGGTCTGGGCGTTGTAGTGCAACCTATGTTGCCCTACATTGTACTATGCTTTTCAACATTTTCACTTAAAATATAATCAACACAACTCCTGACATTTGTGGGCAAATCAATAAGAAGCATATTCTTTCTTCTTATTTCATCATTCTTTTTATCTGCCTTTATAACTGCATTGCTAGATACAATTATTTTTAAGGGTACCAAAACTGACATGCATTATTTAAAGATTTCGGAACACTGAACAGACTGAGCGTCGGCAAAGTTATATGAAAACTCGGGAACCCGAATTTTACAGATTCGTGTCAACATTTTTTAAGAGTTCTGCGCTCAGCAAAAGCAATACAAGTTAGTTGGCAATTTTTTTGGAATAAATTATGTGATACATAAAATTCTTCATTGAATACTCAGTGTAATAGTGTAATTGGGTCCACTATTAATAGACTCCGAGTGGTCTAGGAGCGGAGAAATGAAACTATTTTTCTGATATGCCTTACTATATGCAGGCGAATGGAGTATTTATTCAGTGAACTCTGCCTATATTTATATGCCCGGCTACATCCTTAGTTTACCAAAAGTAATAATTTTTATTTACTTAGCCAATTACAATTTATACAATTTGATCAATGAAGATTAATCAATACAATATTATGTACAACTATTATATGTCGCGCTCCATTTGCCGGCGTAAGACTCGTGGATAGCTTCTCGTAGCTGCGTTGCTGGACGGGGCTACAAAAGTGATGCAGACCGGTGCGCGCGCGTAATCGGCGAGCGGCGGCGGCGTGGGACACATCTCCGGAACAGCAAGAAGAAGCAAAGCTGCGGCGTTGAAGAAACGGCTCGAAAATGGTCGACGGATGCATAAAGATAGCCGGCGTGTGAAGACGATGCAGCGCTGATGATATTTGCGGCTGCTTCTTGTTTCTATATTAGAACGTTAAATATATAAGTCAAATTATCTCGCATCGATATGCAGCCCGCAGTATCTCAGTTGCCGGGGGTAATTAGGAAATAAATGTTTTCTTCAGACCTTCACCTTCTGCGTTATGGTAGCAGCAGGGTAACATTATTTATTACCGTTTAGGGTTGATTAGCCTGGCTGCTACATAAGTAACTTCTGCTACTACTTAGGTTATAAAATAAAATCAACATTAACATCGTAGCAGTTAAACATTCTAAAAGAGTAAGGTTCGTTTAAAATGTAGAATTTTAATTAAAAAGGTATGCAAGCGCATGGTAAAACAAGCAAGGCAATAGAATTAAAGTAAAAAAAAATAGGATTTGGAAATTCAGTTTGATTCTTAAATCAAGTGAATGTACTTTATAATACAAGATAAATAATTGAAAATTAAAAATTTTGTACAACCCACTTCGATGTAAATTATAAAGAATAACTCAAAAACTATTGGTCAGACCTTGATCAATTTATATGGGACCACATGTGAGGCATCAGCTTTCAAACGAAAAAAGAATTATCAAAATCGGTTCACCCAGTAAAAATTTATGAGGTAACATACATAAAAAACATAGAGTCGAATTGAATACCTCCTCCTGTTGAAATCGGTAGAAAAATAAAAAAATCTAAAAATGACAATTTATTTAGAACTAGCTGTTACCCGCGGCTTCGCCCGCATGGTCACTGGGAAATGAACTATCCATTGCTTTTTGAATTGAAAGAAAACTGAGTTTTATAGATTTGTCAGAGATGCAGCCATTAAAAGGAAACTGAGCAAAATTGATTCGTCAGCCTATTTAAATGTTTTGAAACGCAGCGTATAGGAAAGCATGAAAATAGCCTGTTTATTCCAAATGGAAATGGGATATTTTTTTAATTAAAGGAAACTGAGCATAATTATCCGGGATGCAGACTTTTGAAAAGAAACTGAGCTAAATTGATTCAGAGATGCAGTTTTCTGAATTGAAAGGAAACTGAGCCAAATAAAAGATCCGTCAGAGATGCAGCCTTTTGAGTTGAAAGGAACTGAGCTTAATAGGTCCGTCAGAGGTGCAGCATTTGGAATTGAAAAGAAACTGAGCTAAATAGGAAATTTTGAATTGAAAGGAAGATCTGTAGAATTCTGATTAATTGATTGTGGGAATTTTGGAAAAAACTAACTGAACACTATTTTAAGACGCTACTGTACACAATGTTATATGTTTTTCCATTCGGGGAAAGAATGTGGAGATTCTGGCATTTGACACGCGAACATGCTACATACAGCTGACCATGAGAGAAGCACGGTTTTTCTAAGTTGCCCCGCTACCTGTAACGTTTGCCCTTGCGCTTTATTAATTGTCATTGCAAAACTGAGCTTAATAGGAACTGCAACTTTTGAATTAGGAAAATCTGTGGAATTATAGGGATCCGTGGTATAATAACATTTTCACCTTTTCCTACGCCTGTCAAAATTGTAGCACCGATTATGTTCCGTCCAAGATGTCACACGCAGCCTTGTCCCGTTACATAACCGAGGAGTCTAAATTTCGCATTAGCATGACTGGGACGCCTAATTTTAATTGAAGCTTATGTGAGGCAACCTGACAACTCTAGAGAATTTAGAAACTCTACGGGATATGAAGTGCTCTGTTCTGTGTCCATAACTGTGTCTACTGACAAATACTCTGTTATTTCTCCTGCTACTTCGCTTAATATATCTGAATTTATTTTGTTAATGCTCTCATTTTTTGGTGCAAGAATCGCCCTTTCACATAACCATTTGTCTTCATGCATGTTGTTCGTTAAATCTGAATAAACGCTCGCAATTAATTCGGAATGACTCTGTACTAAATTACAAAAATCTCTCGTCAATTTAACGCAGCCCTCAGCATCCGTTTCCAACCGCCCATCGCCAATTTTTAATAGTGTGTCAGCATAGTTTCCAGCATTGATATCATTATACAAATGCACTCTCATATTCGTAGTTAAACTGAATTTTGTGACCTTGTTCCATAAAATAGACGACTTGAGGCATGCTTTAATTTCATCTGCAGATGTGCCCTTTTGAATGACAGGTAAAGTTTGGCCAGCCAGTAAAACCACCATTCCTCCCATTACATCGGTATTGCTGCGCAAATCCTGGGGCGTTCGATTTAGTGCTTCTAAAGCTTTTTTATGCGACATTGTACTTTCGTCCCACACTAAAAGTTTGCATTGTCGTAGCATTATACCTAGTGCACTATTTTTGCTACAGTTGCAGATCGGCGATTCTTCCTGGACTAGATTTAGAGGGAGTTTTAAAACAGAATGTGCAGTGCGGCCCCCGCTTTGCAGCGTGGCGGCTATACCGGAGGAAGCTACGGCCACAGCAATGTTTTTATCTTTCCGTACTTGCGCTCATAATAAATTTAACAAAAATGTCTTCCCAGTTCCTCCAGGGCATCTAAAAGAAAAGTGCACCATTTCCAGATTCAATTTGTCCTAATACTTTGTCAAAACTCGTGTTTTTGTTCGAAGCAAGCGGGGTACAAATTCGGCTACTTGCTGCTGCATAGCTGGTATATCGTAGTTTGTTTCACGTATAATTTCATCACTTACTTCATTTTCGGTTGTTCGCTGAGGGCTTATCATTCCAAAGTCGCTTAATTTTTTGCTTACCATTGCCATTACTTTATCTTCAATTTTTCCAAGTGCTTCATTATAAATGTGTTCATTGTATGTCATGTTCACGTGTGTCTGCTGTAACCTTCGCAAAATATCTTCCGCCATGTACTCTTTATATTTGTCGCACAATTTATCTGCATTAGATAGCCCGCAAGATGATATGAGAGTTGCATAAAATCCCTAATTTTGGCTGGTGACTGGCACTGCACAGCTTCCTCCATGGTTTCATCCCAGTGATTATCGTTTTCTAAAAGATGCAGAGCTTCACATGCTTCTTTATAAGTTGCGCATTCCTGACCGTTGACAGTTTTAAGGTCTTTATATCCTGTAGGACCTCGAACATAGCGCAGCAGCAATCGTAAACAGAAACATTCAAAATTAGTTACATGGACGGTATACACACGACCAAGGGCATCTGATGACTTAACACCGGGCCAATTTGCAACAGGCGCGCCTTGAATACGGCGTTTCCACTCCTTCCTAGATGTGTTCCAAGTATAATAGCGGGGGACTTCAGAATATAACAACGTTTTTGCAAAGGGGTTGGTTTGACAAAGTTGAAAGAAGGCTGTTAGTGTAGCTTTTGGAGGTGATGCAATTCTTTCTTGGAAATTTCTTTCGGTGAAATATACACGCTCTCCATTTTCTAAGTGCACAGCAAGGTGAGTAACTGTTGGGTGCCTTTCGTGTAAAGGGAAGCCAAGGAGACGCCACGTTACCTCGTTACTGGTGACATAACGCCCTGCTTGAAAGGTCTGTACTTCATTAACGGGATTTGCCTCACCTTCACTCCTGAGATTAAATATTGCTTGGTCGCTTCCTTTATTTATGTACTTAGATATACTTGATTGCGCGGACAGAGCTACATGCTTCTACATTAATGGGCATTAAACATTTTACATAGAATGGGCGAATACGGGACAATCCAGCTGTTATCTGTTTCGAACGCTCCAGAGCGAGATCTGATTGTAACTTTCCTGCCACCATCTTTGGGAGCTCTGCGTCTGTGTAAAGGGTAGCCATTGTCATTGTGCACTGTTTCTTTTAATAGCTGTTTAGGAATTTCTTTGTACATTTTCCTTCTTTCATACATGGCGATATTGAATTTCGTGCTCCACATGGACCGTGAATCATATTTCGGACGATGGTATCATACAATTCTTTATCTTGCTCAGGATCCGGAATATCGGCGCTTATTATGTCGTCTATTTGCTGGGCCGCAACTTCTTTTAAGCCATATTAGAATGTGGGCATGCGGTAATCTACTTTTTGCCATTCAATTGAATACATGAGGCACTGCACCTCTCCGAAAATTTTCCCCAGTTACATTACATACTGTATGGTGGAAGGAAAGGAGATTCCGCCAGGCAAGGTGTTCTGCCTGGGAAGGCCAACGTCTGAGTGTAGTTCGAGCTATTGTATATATACTGTTTTAATTCGAACTTTGATAGCGTGATTTAGGCTTCGATGTATTTCACTTGTGGCGCGACGACAAAAGCGCCACATCAATCTCTGCTCAGACCGGAGGTCGATGATGCAGCTTAGATATCGACGATGTGCAGTGCCAGGAACTGCCTTGTAGTCTGCGGTGAGTCGAGAAGAAGGGTAATCCGCGAGAGTGCCGTAGCAGAGGCGAGCAGTGTAAGGCTCCAGCCGTGCCGAACACTGTAGCGGAGAGTAGCTTGAAGGAACAGGAAGCATTATTATAGTGCTGCGATGAACCTTTGTAAAGCTAGATGGCTTGGGATGTGAAGACTGAATATTTGCTCAAGCCGAATGGAATGGGGTAATTTTGAGAACGATGACGAAGGTTTGAAGTTGTAGTTTCCGAAGGTTGTTGGTTGCGTTCATATCACGTCGGGGTCACCACTGTGGCGGTGGAAGGAAAAGGGAGACTCCCGCCAGGCAAGGTGTTCTGCCTGGGAGCGGGCCAACGCTCCGAGTGGTAGTTCGAGCCATTGTATATATACCTCGTTTTAATTCGGAACTTTGATATGGACGGGGTTTCATGTTTTCACTTGTGGCGACTAAGAGCGCCACACATACATTAATTTTGTACTTTCTAATACCTAGCAACTAAATCGTGTCTGTCAGTACTTTTTGGCCCGGCATTAGCCTCGGTTATTTCTTTCCGTGGGATTGCAAGTAAAAGTAACAAAAGATCGGTCTTCCATAAGTTCGTAGATAGGTGAATGCGTCTTGTGTGTACCTCTGTAGGTGCGGGGACTGTTAACGAATGATGAGGGCAGAATTACCATTTACCTAAATCTCTGGGTTTACATTGACGTCGCTAGAAACTGCATCTTGTAATGTGTATAATTCTCACAACGCAGCTTTTTTGATTTAAAGATATATAACGAAGACGTACACTTTCTACCTTCACATACATGTCTACCAAAATTGATGAAATAATTGTTCACACCGGGCTAAGAGGTTAAAATCATTTTCTCGCAACATCATATGATACGCATAAAAACCATACATGATACTTTTTGTTCGAGTAGGCCCTTTGTGACCGGGTTAATGAGTGAATTTGAAATGACAACCCTCTTGTCCTTTTGCAATAAATCAATGGCATTGCAGAGCGTCATAAACCTTGTATTTCGGCTACCCGTTGCAACGTATCATCACGTGCTGCAAGACAATGTCTCGTGAAGAAAATTGATCACCACTAATTACGGCTGCTATTTCGTTTATCAAAGGTGCATTGTAGCGCCTTTCATGCTATCCTCGAGGGGTCCAATCTATGTGAATGACGACTTTATAACTCTTCGTAGGTTTTCTAAAGCAGTTTTAATGTTTTGTTTAAAATGTTATGTCTGCAAGAATCTTTGAATTTTGAACACTGTGTCTCTCTCAACTCCCTGGATAAATTTGGCAGCGATTTGTCTACCTCAATTTCTTCGTCACCCATAAAATATACTCTGTAAAATTTATGCTGTCTTTTAACTGGAAAAGAACCTATTCTATGATAATTGCCTTGCACAACAAGGAAAAATACCGGCATTATTATTTCCCGGTCAACCCAGAGGACGTCATCGAAAGCATCAGTTATATTTCCGGATCCTGTTTAAATGACTCATTAGCATCATATAAAGAGAGATTTCAAAGGATCTTTGGTTCCCAAGCAAAGGAAGAGACACTTTGCCATTGGAACAGCACATGCCTGCGATCTCATCTTCCATTTTAAAGCGCTGCAAAATCGACACGCCTTGTCCATCAGTCCGATAGCAACTAACCTGTGATTTTTATAATCAATCAACGGATCATAATTGAATGCTGCGTTATTAAAAACCGACCAATTGTTTCTTTGAAAAGTTTGTCGACGTTCAGCTTGGAGCTGTGCATTTGCATCTTTTCGCGCCTGTGTCTGTTCTGGTATTTCAGATGCCCTTATAGTAGATTGACGTTCAGCTTGCTCAATGAGTCTGTGTTAGTTTCATCAGGTGTTTCCGCGGCTCTTAAGGTGGCCTGACGTTCCGTTTGTTCGAATAGCCTTTGCTGACTTTGAGCAGGTGTTTCAGTAGCTCTCAAAGTAGATTGACGCCTGCCTGTTCAAGACGCCTTGCTGACTTTGATCAGGTGTTTCAGTAGCTCTTAAAGTAGCTTGACGCCTGCCTGTTCAAGACGCCTTGCTGACTTTGAGCAGGTGTTTGAGTAGCTCTTAAAGTAGCTTGACGCTCTGCCTGTTCAAAACGCCTTCGCTGACTTTGAGAAGGTGTTTCAGAAGTTTTAAAGTAGCTTGACGCCTGCCTGTTCAAGACGCTTTCCTGTTAAAATTAAATATAATGTAATATAATAATAATAATAATATAATTGACATTTTTGTATGTAATATAGTTGTATTTTAATTGTTTTATATAATTATAAATATTTTTGCCTATTAAAGGCAGAATATAGCTTGAACTATACACCACTGTTAAATCTGGTACCACCTGTATTCTGTGCAAATAAATGTTTCTTTCTTCTTTCTTTCTAACTGTTTCTACCATTGTTAAGTAATTGTTAGGGTGAAAGCGTGACAGGTGGTGATAGTATTTGATCCATACTTATAATCACGCCTGTAACCCTTGCGGGTAGGCAGAGCATCAACGAATTACTTAATATCGTCTGCGAGGTTATCGCCTATTCTGTGAATTACGATGCACCAAAACGTTTGAAGAAAATCAGCTGGTGAATTTTATGTTTTTTATCGCTCTCTTCGGTCCTGCGTGGAAAAATACAGATCCATACATTTTTTATCTTAATTTTGGTAAAAAGACATTATAATCCAGATATTCTGACCTTCTGTGTTCGTCCATCGTACCGTCGTCCGTCTTGTAGAATCACGGTGGCGCCACCTAGCTGAATTTAATTTTGCAACATATTCGATTTTCCCACGGGAATGATATGTTTTTCCGCTGAAAAAAAAAGTAGCCTATGTCACTCTACAGCCACCGAACTATCCCCATACAAATAATCATGCCATGCCGACGCTCTGTTGCGACGTGAAAGAAGGACAAACAAACAAACAAACAAACACACTTTCGCATTTATAATATTAGTAAGTATAGATTATAAGTAGCTATATTTTCAGATATTTTATAATAACAGGTTAATAATAGTGGCAAATATCTTTAACTGGAAAACAGATTATATACTAAACATGGCTCACTTTTTATGCACTGTGGCGAAGATCAAAAAGATCTTAATATTATTGGCATGTATGTATGTATGTCCGTTTATATGTCCATTTGGAACTCGATATTTAGTGGTCACATTTTATTAAAAATATAACATACGATTTGTTATAATTGATCATGTGACACACTACGTATATGAAGAAATCTTAAAATGAATGAATTTAATAAGGCGAATATGAGCTATAAAAAATTGCGACCCAAAAAACTAATACAAGTAAAATTTACTATACTTCTTAAGATCTGGGCGGGCAGGGCATTATAACACGGGGCAAAAGTCAGTGTCGAAAACAAATGTATTTGGGATTCGAACTTGGAATCTGAGACGTAATAACTGTGAAATAATGTATGTACAAAAGTACGCTAAAGGTATTTTTTATATAAAACTGAAGTGGCAAACAAACTTACACTACACCTGATGGTAAGTGGTTACTGCAGTCCATAGACAATTGCAGCCAACTTCAAACGAAGAAGGCCACAGGTGCATTGTAACCTCTAAGATAGAATGCCTCACACTCTGTATGTTTAGGGCCAGCAGCCACTTAACATCAGGTGGTTATATGTTCATTCTTATCCTTAAAAAAAAAAAACAATAGCTAACACGCATTTAATAAGACATATAAAAACAAGTTGTACTTGTTGCCATGACCAAAATCAATGAAAAAATTTACTTTTATATATTGTACATGAAAAATGAACAAAAAAAAAGTTATTTTTGAGTAATACGTACTCAGACGGTTTGCGTGTTTACGTGGTACTCTAATTATACCCAGTTTACTTCGTTAGGATTAACGTTAAGCCTCGCTAATTGGGACGGCAGACATTTCAAGTATTCGGCTTAGAAAAAGGACATGCATCTGTTCAAATATGTGAAGCCTCAAATAAAACTATTTAAGTAAAGCCAAAAGACAAAAATACATGATCTTAACCGAATGTGATTATTTTTAAATGTAAATATAAATAATCCAAAACAACCTTTGATTGGTCATGATTCATGACATAACTACAAATGGAATATGTATGTTTTTCTAATACTATACAGAATATTGGAAAGTTTAAGGATCGGATGCAGACTAGTTAAAGTAATTTGTGTAATGCAGTTAATGTCATAATAACTTTTTAGTCGTGAATTAATTAAGGAACTTAAATTTAAAAGCAGCCTACCTAACACCCATTAAACAACATAAAAATAGGTCCTCTTAATTTATATAAAAATAAAAGTAATTGTGTACATTTTATTTATTAAGCCTTACCGGCGTACGTACGGAATTTTAGTGCCTTATTCCTTAACTATTGTTGTTATTTATAAATTAATAAGTACATATTTACATTAATACGTACATTTATTTTGCTTCCTTTAATCAGTGAATTCAATTAGTAATCTCTGCGTAGTACTGTAATCGCGAATATCTTGTCCTTTTGATATTTATTTCACATATCATTATATACACACTACGAATAAGTTGTACAACATAGATAAAGCTGTAAAACACTAAAATACGATGGCCGTATTTCGGTAGCTTGTAAGCCTCACTTAACATCCATATTGTCTCGTAAACGGCTAAGCATACTCGTACGTTCTTGTGCACACGTAACATCTATACTACATTTAATTTCTTCCAAACGTATATTCCATGTGTACTTATTTCCGTATTACACACAGTATGGTACATGAAAAAAATTATTTTCTTCACAAATTAGCAAAGATTAGCAGCCTTACTGGACACAACAGACCTTCATATCACAGAATAGACTAGAATAATTCTTTATTTAATACAAATTGTAAATAATTGTTATTGAAAGTCATTTTTTTACTTTTTCAAATACACTCGCAGACAAATAAACTTTTATTCTGCTCCAGAAGTCGAACTTGACCTCATAATATGACACATTAATTCAGTTATAATAACATGAAAACTGATTTATGTTTATGCTTATGCCATGCCGGAGACGAGATAATTTTTATGGTTAAATATAAATATCATCACCTTGTATCTGATCTGGGTAGTTTATGGTAGTTTAGGTCTATCATAATATACAAGTTTGTAATTTTATTTGACAAGATGGAGGCCACTAGATTACTGTGGAATTCGTTACTTAGCGTAGGAAAACGTACAGAAATTAATAAAAGTAATAAGAAATTTAAGAACTAAGGGATTAAAATATATATATCTCAGCCTCAGAACATTGTATTAGTATGCCCCAGACATACCTTGGGGAGGCCTATGTTCAGCAGTGGACTTGTGATGGGGTGTAATGATGATGATAATGACTAAAAGATTATATAAAATGCTACAAACAAGATAATGTTTACATAGTCTTGTCTGTAGCAGGAGGGTACGTAGAGGCCTGTGTCAACTCGATCGCTAGTGGACACTAGGCCGGCAGAATTACCAACAGCCGCCTCCGAAGCAGCAACTCGCAGCTAGAAAGATTGACCTCAGCAGGTCTCTCATGAAGACCACCTATTCTCATTAATTACTCTATAATCGAAGAGGGAATAAATTACTATTAGCAATTAAGACTTATTAATTTTACATAATACGAACTATAAATTTGCTTATAGCATAAAATACAACATAAACAAAAACTAAATTACAGTTGTAGGAATGAAAAAGTTCATTTGTTTTACCTTTTTATTCAGTCAGGTTATATTTTAATTTTATCTGACGACTGAAAAATCAGCCTGCTTATCTCTAAATATAAAAATCAATTGCTATGTGTTAGTCTCGCTATAACTCGAAATGGACTCGAAAGATATTGATGATTTTTTTGTGTGCGTTTGAGTAGGTCTCTGGATGGTCTGGATGGTTAAAATTATTATTTATGTCAGTTGGCATCCAAATAAACCCTTAGCTTAAGCATAGCATAAGGCAGTTATTTCGATATTACAGACGGACGCTTCAATTTTATTTATATTTTACAATAGGTAAATTATTATAGTAAATACATTTTACTAGGTCATTGACTACTTATTTTACACACGATCAATATCAATTCTAACTTGAGATACCTTTTTGTATATATTAAAAAGCAGCTATTAGCTACATTTTAATAAAGGGCGGTTGGATTATTGCTGGGAAAATATTCCCATTCCAATTAATGAAGCTTATGTAATCCGTGTGTAACAAGCGAAAATAACAGAAACATATCGCGTATTGTTCTGTATTGATTTATATTTTACGGTTAAAGTTATATTTTAATCACTTTACATTGCGTTTAAATTAAAAAGGTATTTGTATGTAATACATTATACAAAACCAAGGAATTAATTTTATATTTTGTATATATCTAGTTTGGTCAGGAAAAAAGCAATATGAGACATTTTTATTTATATCTTTAAAATGTTAAAATTAAAAATGTAATACGTAGCAGAGCTACGCTGCAGCACGAATGGGTCTACTCAACCAGGAAGAACCACACTAGCACAAAATATTGAAAAGGCAGTACAGTGCTGCTATATTCGATGAGAGTGAATGACGAGAACAACTATGAGAGACCCCCTTGTGAGGCAATCTATGGGGAGTAGTTAATCAGTTGATTTTGAAAGACTTAAAAACTATACAACGAGAATTGATCTAAAACTTGATATCATGGATTGTGTGTGTGTGTGTGTGTGTGTGTGTGTGTGTGTGTGTGTGTGTGTGTGCGTGCGTGCGTGTGTGTGTGTGTGTGTGTGTGCTTGTGCATGTGCATGTGCATGCACGTTCACGTGTGCACGTGTACTTGCGTGTGCGGCGCGTGCGTGTGCGTGCGTGCGTGCGTGCGTGTGTGTGTGTGTGTGTGTGTGTGTGTGTGTGTGTGTGTGTGTGACAGTGATAGTAGTGACAGTGATAGTAGTGACAGTTATAGAAGCAGCTATCGTTTTATTAACGTACAAGCTGTTCTCCGCGACTTTGTCCGCGTGGAATTTATTACGATGGATTTTTCATGAGTTTTAATTTTTTTTTGCGCGGATTTTTTTTCTTAACTATAAGAAGCCTAAGTTACTCCTTATTTACCTTCATATGCATTTAGTAAAAAACAGACACTTCAATTTTATTTATTACTAATGATATTTTATTTTCAGACAATCTCTATATAGTATTTAACATTCCGGTTTATATACACCCATATATTTAAGTGTTTACGAACCAAGGCGTAAGCTCCTTAAGTTTTTACGAGCTACGGGAATTACAAGCTGCATTTAGTGTGAGCGATAATCTTATTAAGTTTAGGTCGCAGATGCGACAATGTACAAAGTTAACGCGTCTTTTCAAATTTCAGATAGTTCAAATTTAAGATAAATGAAAACATAAAAAGTAAGTAAAGTTACAGCCTCTAAAAGTCCCACAAGTTCCACTTACAGGCTTAGGTAGGAACTTCTCTAATTTCTGGGAGAGTTATGAAGTAATTAACTCGCAGTGTTTCGCCAGTGCGTGTCAGCGGCTTCACATGCCTTTTTACGTGTTAGAGCTACGCTGCAGCTATATTATGGTTGAAGCACGAACGTTTTCACCACGCTCTCGAATAATATCAGCGTAAAATAGCAACTTAATGCTGCTGTTTTCTGTATGGTGAGTGTAGAGATCTAGAGACCCATTATACTGGAAACGAGGCATTACATCTTAGTTCTTAGGGGTAACAACACATCTTCATTTTTATTCTTAATCGAGGATAAATGTATGTAGATGTCTATAGGCCACAGCATCCACTTATCATCAGTTGGATTGTGTGCTCGTTCGTCACCCTTATTCTATACAAATATGAATGAAAAACCAATAGTACAACCTAATAGGTTATCTCACGATGTTTTCCTTCATCGCCTTGCACAAAGTGCTAATTACCAGAAATATTTAAACTCACTTAATTCTAATATGGTGGACGGCTCTAGATGGCGGTTTAGTTATTTTATATGGACTTCCATGATATGGGAATCAAATGAAAGATTTTGCTAAGAAGAATACGAAAATAAAATGACGTCACTCTAAATCTAATATGGTGAACCCCCAAAGATAGCGGACTATGATTTTTTATGCACCCCCAGGTTATGGATATCAAATGAAAGGATTTGCTGAGAAAAATACAAAAATAAAATGATGTCACTCTAAATCTCATATGGTAGATTTCCAAAGATTGCGGCCTATATTTTTTCATTCACCCCCATGATATGGATATCAAATGAAAGGGATCGCTGAGAAAAACACGAATAAAATGACGTCCGTGTTCAGCTCTTCGAGGAGATGGTGTAATACTACCCGACTAAACGGCAAGACTTAGCGGGGTCGCGTCTTATTTAATACACCCTGACAAATTCTAGCGGCGGTGAAAAATTTTATAATGGCGGAAAACAAGATGGCCGCCATACCATTTTTAAGGAGTCATTACTCGGCAAAGGTTAGGGATAGTTTGATGGTGCTCGAACAAATATTGTAGGGACTAACAAGAGTCAACTGCTGGCGATAAAAAAAATCATGATTGTGGATCTAAGATGGCGATCAAAAACCAACAATGACGCATTAAATTAAATTAACAGACTTAAAAACATTGATTTATATATTACACTAGATTAGTAATTACCGCGCCAAAGCGTTGCCACTGCTCATATGGCCACAGCCATATGCCCAGCTAACGTCGGTTCAGTGTTCAATGTGACGCCGACCGAGTTGAGCCGAACGATCCGCGACAAAAAATGGGTAAATGCGTAGTGAAAGAATGCGATTCAAGGTACAAAAGATAATTAATCAAACGGAATCACTTTCCACACGTATTTTTTAGTTTATGTTTTCATATTTACGTAAAAAACACAAAAAAATGAAATAAAATATCGATTATTGCAATTTAGGTTCAATGTTGCCACTTTTTCGACTTTGCAATTTTCCCACATTACACTACTACGACTATATAATTTATGGAATAAGTTAACTTGTTACCCCTGATTTTAAATATTTTGGAAATTATAATAAAAACTATGTTTCAACCTTTATACAAAGGCATTAATTATTCTTATTTTAGAATATTCATGAGTGATCTATAAATTATATTTTATTACCTAAATATAATTTATAGATCACTATAAATGAAAAATGCTTATATTAATAATTTTGCAGGGTACTTAAAGATGCAACACACCGTAAGAAGTGGGTGGACATAATACGATTGCTGAGAAAGGAGACTCACTGGGTGCCTTCGAAATCTACTCTCATTTGTTCTAAGCACTTCCGGGATCAAAACAAACTAGGACCAAAAAGCGATTGCGACCGTGTTTATTTAAGCGAATTAGTACTACAGATTAACACCATTTAGTATTATCTTAAAAATGGACTTCCGCAAAGTCAAGTCTGAATCAATTAACTATCTTCAGAACTGTTGCAAAAAAATATATAAAAACTTTTTAAAGTTGTTAAATAGTATGGAATTTCTATAAACAAAAAATCAACAAAATTAATAACCACAGTTTTTGTAGCTAATGTCATGAGATCAAATTTAACAAAGACTTACTGATGCTTTCACTATTCATGCATATGAGTATTATTTCAAACTCAGATCTTCTTGGTTAAGAAACCCAAAATTGATTTTATTACTTAATTTATTTATTTGTTTGATTTAGAAGTACAATAAAAATTACTTAGAAAAAAAAAATCTTTTATTTTATTAGTTATGATTACTTCTATTCATCGGATAAGAAAAGATACATATTTAAAATAAAAACAAATAACTGCAGGTTTAAAAAAAAACTCCTTTTTATTGCTTATTTTGGGTAAAATTTCATATAGTAGGTAATACCAACCCACCATTGCATGTTTGTGTGTCTATCTTTATCAAATCTTAGCGACGGTATTGTTTTCGCGACTTGTGTAAGAGAGACAGATATATGTTTACTTTAAACTGTTTAGATTTTCAAAGCTATTTAGATGGTTTCAAAGCTACGTCGTCGCGGTTAGATAGTGGTTTCACTTTTTTCGACGCAAGGTAATGTGGTTTGCTCCTCTAGTCGTGTATAACTCAATGCTTAAAAACAAATCAAGCAATAACTCAAAAATAAAAAATATAAATTAATAGTACACAACATTTTTAAAAACAAGCTTTTATTGAAATGCCCTAAAAAGAAGAAAATAAACTTTATATTAAATCAAACCCATCAATTTCTAACATTCCACAATTTATATAATATAAAAGCTTGAGATTTACCTGTACACTTAAACAAGTATACGATATGTAACTTGATATTGACATAAGTAGGTAATTCTAAGAAAAAAATAATGTTTTTATGAAACAGATAAACTTTACGCTAAGATGGTTTTAAAAATATTACACGATCATTCTTTTTATGTGTGCTCTTGATAAATAATCTGCAATGTTTATATTTAAAAAAAAACTAGCTTCAGCTTGTTTTCTCTACGCTTTCACTACGTCGAAACAAAGAAAAATCTATATAAGCATTTTTCATTTATTTTATTTTGATGCTACACATCTTGTCTAGCAATGAACTTAGAAAAGCTTTCGATGCGTTTTTTATCTTTTTTGTATAGATTAAGGGTGGCAAACGAGCACAAAGTAAGCCTGAAGGTAAGTGGATGCTGAGGCCCATAGACTTCTACATTAAACCTCGATTAAGATCTCAAATGCAGATGCGTTGTTACCCCTGAGGACTAAGATGGAATGCCTCGTTTCCAGTAAAGGGGTCTCCGGTGTGTAGAGAACACTCACCATACGAAAAATAGCAGCTTTAAGCTGCTATTTTATGCTGGTATTCTGCGAAAGCGTGTTCCTACCCTGGTCGAGCCAACCTATTCGTGCTAGATACGCCAGTAATATATACGTCAATGTGCTAGAACCATTATATAGCTGCGTCATGGCTCTACCACGTATGACCATGATATAATTCTCTGTATGACTCGATTGTTGGGGAAATCCAACAAAACATTTTTCCCTTCTTCATTAAATAGGCTAGGTTGATGAAAAATTCCACCATCAATAGTAACTAACTTTTTAGACACCATTCTACTTGTTTACCTTGAGTTTGTGATATTGCATAGTCTACTCAAGAAGGTCAAATATAGTACTATGACATATTGTATTGAAGAATTGAAGCCTCATTTATTCTCTTTTTTAATGTCTGTTTTTACTTTTTAGGAAGTTTAATTATTTCCAATTAATAAGTATCTATCTACTTGAAGTAAATCTTAATGAAAACAAATTTTGACTTTGACTTTAAAAAGACATATTTTGCTTTTTAATTTATCGTGTGGCGTTTAATGGGATATATGAAATGACATATTCATTTTCATTCATTCATTACAATCTGTCAAAAGTTCATAGCTGAAGAAAGGCCAGAGATTGCTGCAAAGACGGATATTTACCATAGTTGCAAGTGGGTTGGCAAACGCAGTTTTTTATTTTGACTTATTATCAGGAAGATGTTGCTGCCCATCTTCTGTTTCATTTTCCTCTGTGACCTCTTACGATACTAAAGGGATAATATGGACTAGTGATTTACTTCAGCCACAACTACACGGCGATTTATACATAAGAAATGAAATCTAAGGATCTAGACATTTAGAAGTCGATACAACACGTCAATAAGATCGCCTTTTCCATCATCCGACCATAAAGATATCTTGGCAACCGTAACATTTTTACAGGATATAACCCTCGTCAGTAATAAGAAAGAATTTACCATAATCGTCACGTGTAGCAGGTTCTAAACGCAGTAGACATCTCGCTTCTGACTTCGATGCGGTCCTCGTCGCTAAAGTTAAACCGCAATTAGTTGAATAATTCCTTTCTTGCAATTCTCATAGTTGCCTCTTACGACTCTCACGGTGATGAAATCTCTTTTGCCTTTCTTTTTGCTCTTTTTTGGGGAGGTCTCTGTTTAGCAGTGGACTTTCGATAGGTTGTAATGAATTAATGTATAAACAGAATGTTCTTTAAAATGATTTAGTAAATACGAAATTCAAACAAAGACTTCATAAACTATTAGATATAACTTAGCTGAAATGTTTGGCTTTATTTAAACTTTACAAGTCAATACACAAAAATAAGTTCAGTCTCAATGAAAATTCACTTTTATTCTTAAAACTGCCATCCGTTACGAAAACTTTGTTTTTGTGACGGAAGCAACTGTTTTACTGTAAAATTTGGGACAAAAAATATCTTTCAACTTAGCTGCCTTTTTGGCCAACTATGGGAGACTGTCATAAAATTGTTGGAATTTCATATGTTACCTTAAAATTATTGCGTACGTTATTATAACAACTTTGCTGTTTCAAATTCTAGGTAGGCTTTTAAGTAACTTGCAATGTATGTTTGTTAGGGTCAAATCTTGCAGCTGAATTTTAAAGCAGTTATCCTAAACTAATTGACCTGAATTTTTGATACATGTTTGGTTTGGATGACAATGCATGGTTAGCTTATTAAAGTCATACTAAATCCAATATAGCGTACGGCTCATGATGGCAATCTAGTTATTTTCTATGGACTCGAATATTCACCCTCAAATGCTACCGCTACACAATGTGGTTGACAGCTTACGCATGCCCGTGTGTTATCCGACCCCATGAGGCCTTTTTGGCAAGTAAGCACGATTCACTATTAAATTAAAAGTAATCGCTGTTTAATCTTTGAACAACGTAGAATAAAGGCAAGGCCGTAATGTAACTTTTTTAAACGTTTTCAATTGCTTTAACAAGTTTTTGTTATGCCGCAAAAAAGGAGGTAGATATTAAAAAGTTTTTTGTGTGAAAAAAAATGTATACCGAGGTGTGATTTTTAATCTCTTTTGATATAATGTTGTGTTGTTATGCAAATAAAATAAATACCTTTTTATATAATGGTTTAATTTCCTTACCCTTTATTTACAAGAATCCAGCAAAATTACTTCACACAATTTTGAAATGAGATTTATAATATTACGAAAATAGAATTTAATATTTATAAAGTAGAATTAAATAGCTTAATTCATAGCGATTCGATGCGTATAAGTTTTATATATAGCTGGCACAGAAAATTAAAAAAATATGTCTTTGTTTACATTAGCGCCTGTCGGTATTGGGTGACCTCCCGAACGGCCACTGACACTTGAAGCGTAAAAAACTAAAATGGCGCGGCGCATGGGGGAAAAGGTTTGGTAAGAGGAATACGAAAACAAAATGACGTCGCTCTAAGTCCCATATGGTGGACATCCAAAGATATCGGACTTTGTCTTTTTTATGATATGTATGTGAATATTAAATGAAAGGTTTTGCTGAGAAAAATACAAAAATAAAATGACGTCACTCTAAATCCAATATGGTGGACTCTCAAAAATGGCTAACTATGTTTTAATTCACCCCCATGATATGGATATCAAATGAAAGGGTTTGCTGAGATAAATACGAACAAAATGACGTCCACTTTCAGCTCTTCGAGGAGATGGTGTACTACTACCCGAGTAAACGGTTAGACTTAGCGGCCTACACCCTGGGCAAATTATAACGGTGGTGAAAAAAAATCGAAATAGCTGAAAATAAGCCGGCTGCCATACTAATTTCAAAGGGCTATAACTCGGCAAAGGATCAAAACTACTTAACTGCCCATAACTCACTCTCTGTTCTGTACAAAGTTAGCTGGTAGAGAATGTCATATAGAATTAAGGCGCGTACAAATATTTGGTGCAATAAAGAACAAAATAATAAATAAATGAAATTGATGAATGAATGAACTTTAAATGAAATCAAACCCATCAGTTTATTACATTACACAATTTATACGATATAAAAGCTTGTCACGCGATTTACCTGTGTACTTAACAAGAATACAATATGTAACTTGAAATTGACTTAAGTAGAGTAATTCTAAGAGAAGCTTTTTATAACACAGATAAATCTCGCGGCAAGTTTTTACATCGTATAAATTGTGAAATGTAATAATTTGATGAGTTTGATTTAATTAAAAATTTATTTTCTTCTTTTTAAGACGATTTCAATAAAAGATTATTTATTAAAAATGATTTTTTTTCCATTATTAATATATTTTGTAGTCTGTTCACCCTAAAAATAATAATATTCTTGTAGATCATCCATAGAGTAAAGTTGTGAAATTATAATTTTCTTTTTTATCAAGTGCTAACGTTTCCATGAGGTTAATTTATGTATGTAAGTTTAGCAAATCGAAAGTAACAGCTACTACAGCGTGAGTTCTAAGGTAAATTTTAATCGATGCTTTTTTTAAATCGATGTAATTTTCGAGCTCTGAATTTTAATCTTATTCGCACAAATAATGTTTCGATTTTTCTCATCCGTAGGACTTCTGGGTATCCTTATTAGATGATTTAAATATTTTACCCTACGATCCTTTTTTATCACCCCGAAACCGTTTTCAAATTCGTTCAATGCTGTTTTTACGAAATTAGAACTTAAGTTGATTAGGGATAAATTTTTAGGATACTTGAGGCTTTTGGAAGTAACGAAATTAGCCGTTTATTTTCTAATTTAAAAACAAAATATTTGGTGATGAAGTTCCATTGCCGTGTAATCTCCTGTTTCCTAAAAGCTTTTTGTTATCACGTATCTAACAGACTTACATTTTTTTCTTTCATTGGACATTAGTTAGCTGCTTCATTGTTTTTAGTTATTCTTCTCGTTCGGCTAAAATATTCTAAACTTCTGCTTAAATTGAACTTTCATTATTTAACCAATCAAATATTTTCTAACTTTTTTCGCAATCTGCTCTTATCTTTTTTATTTTTACTTTTTCTTTGTACACTAGCTGGACTATTCAAATGTGTAATCATGAAGTTTGAATTTAAATGTGACTTGAAATGTGAATCGTGAAAGATTATGAAACTCATTTTCATTTTGTTGTTACGTAGGTTGGTCACAAAGAAACTAATGGCAAAGACCTTGGTGTTAAGCCATTTATTTCTTAATAGGAAAAATTATCTCGCGTACATAAATAATATTTTGACGTTTAGATTCTTATTGTTATTTCTTTCTCTTATTTTTTAAACCGTTAGATACCTTTTGAGATTTATTTTCTCTTTTCTTATATACACAACCACACTAATGACCTATTGAACGTTGAAGTATTCAAAAAAGTTCAGAATATTATGATCAAAACTTTGGACAGATGTTGATATAAACTTTGAACAATCAGCTTTTCCGCAAATATAACTTCTAGATTGCTTAAGCTATTTAAGCTTATTGATGAAAGACATGCCCACAACTAAAAAGTCCATCCATACTTGGAGGTAAGATAGAATATGAAAAGGATAGTTAATTGCTGATATTTTATTTAATATTATAAAATAATTGTGTATTTTAGGTAATAATTGACTCTGAATGATAACATCAGAAAAATATTATTATTTAAATTAAGTAAATTGTAAGAGTTTGCAACATCTTGAAAAAAATATTATCAAATGACTGATGTATACTAATACAAGTGAAAAATTAGTTAAAATGATAATATGATAAAAGAGAAATTAATATTTCAGCTTATTTTTGGCAAATTTGATTTTTCTTAAAAAAAGTGGTACCGTGCAGTTACAAATCCCGGTCCGATTTTTCACGTTTTGCGTGTAGGTAATATAAATTAATAAAGGTTAACGTGTTAATATTGTTTTAGAAAAATTTATTTACATATATTCTTTAAAATTCATTTACACCACTCTACTCTGAAGTAAACAACATGATTTTTTTCTTACTAGAACTAGTGAAAATATCAACAAACAATACAAAATTCAACTGTTAAAATAATGAAAGTTGATGGCATTAAATATAGTTTTTCATTGCATTATTCAAAATGTTAAGTTTATTAATCATTCAAAAGTTTATTAAAATTCAAAATGTTAAGTTAGTAATTTTCTGGAGTGTTCGTTTTACTGCGTTTTTATCTAACAAATCTATAATTAATTGACGCGGACGCTTTATTACTTTTAGTTGTTGTCACAAATATTTAAGATAAACAAAAAAAATATATAGACACGTTAATTTAACAAACTAAATATGTTAGCGTAAATGAGTCATAATTATAACAGTTTAAGGAGGTCCAAATTGAATCGCCGCGTCACCCATGTTGGTCTAAGTTTTACTTGCACTCGCGCAGCACATGGAACGCGACTGTCTATAGTGGTCCAAGTAACTTGCATCAGTGTAGACAGTCGCTTGCTTAAAATTATGTCACTTGTATCAGTGTACAAGTTTGTATCTTCAAAACTATTTGATATTTTACAACAAATTTTACAGGATGCATAATTTAGGTTATTTTATGGCGTTTGATGTAAAAAATACGGTTTTTACAATTTGCGGGTTGCACCAGTTTACATAGGACCCGTCGATATTATATTGTAGATGTTTTAAGAGGCCACAAGACGAAGCTGAAATAAGTGGTGGGCAGCATTTTCCTGGATACTTTGAGAAAACTGCGGTTATCAACTCGCCCGCCAAGTTTACCTACTTTAACAAATATCCCCTCTATGACGCAATTTTTGGAAGAGGCATATAATATATGTTCAGCAGTAGCCATTTAACAGAAATGATTCTAAACAAAATGATATGTATGAAGAATTAGATAAGGCCATATCTGATCACCAGTATTTTTGGCAAAATTTGAAATTTATGAGTGCGGAGCAAACAAATATATGATCGACCATAACCGTTTTAACCGCCCTAGTGGTCCTAGCCTCTCACATACACTATATAGTATTTTCCTATTAATCCCTCGTGCTATAAATTTTAAGTATTTGTCAAATTCAGTTTACACTCCTCTTATTTAAGAACTATTTGATTTTAATTGCGTTAATAACATCAAACACAGTAATTTCACATCCATTTTATTATATTTGCTTAGGTAACTGTGTGAAACTATCTATATAATATATTCATCCGAAAATTAATTGTAACTACGTAATATAGAGTAAACCCTTCTACGGAAACTTTCTAGCAATGGTTAGCCTAATAACTCTGTGTGACTTTGATTAAATATTTGACGCTGACAGAATTTATTGGTAGTTAACAAAAAGGAAAAAACATTAATTGAACTAACTTTTGTTATCAGATGCGAAAAAATGTATGCAAAAAATTAGATTCCCTTGCGTTAATCAACATCGTGGACTCCGTCTAAGACATAATGACATTTCATATTAAAGCAAATTTAATTAATGTAATGTCTCTTCTATAAAATAGTTTGTATATTTTTTATTATTTTATTATTATATGTAAATATATAAGATCATTATTTTTAAATTGTTTTTGGAAATATTCCGTTCTGGTTTGGTTCGATAAAATATTCTTTCTATTTTTTCATTTATCACCCCATAAGAGTCCACTACTGTACATAGCCATTTTTGACATTGTTATAGGCCAATGGTGATGAAGAACCGACCGAGTAGTGGCACTGTAAGAATATCGACAACCCCACATAGTCCTGAGCCGTAAGGGGTGACACAGAGAAACAATCCATAAGAAGAGCTACATCGTCTTTCTAATAACAACTAGGAAATATGCACCGTGTGAGGCAACCTATGGGGAGACCTATATATTCTACCGTGGATTGTATATAATGTAGGCTGTAATGAATCAATGATGAATAATGACGAAAAAGATAAAGGCAGAAAACATAAGAAGCATTCATAAACCCGTAAAAGTCGATTACTGTGCTACATGAGCCATTGCCGCTTATAAGTATTTTTGCCTTAATCACCACGCTTTACATGTGGATTGAAGATCGCAGTTCCAAACGTCTTGCACCTTTGATGCTGCTCCTCGTCCGGTCTTGGTATTTTATGTTTCGACAGCCTTGATATCTTTTTAAGTTTTCTTGAGTTGTTTCTTACGCTACCCACAGGAAGAAATGGACGCTATTATGCCACCACCACAGAGCTTAGGAAAAATATTTATTATTCCTTCTAAGTTGATGATGTAATAATATATTCACTTATTTGTTAGCTTAAGTAGAGCATGAAAATCAAACTGGTAGACCTATATTTGCTTCTATGTTATTATGCAAACGTAGGTTCGCTGTTACAACAGTAACATAAACACAAGCACTCAATGTTTGTAAAGATATTGACGTTCGCGGCTCCTACTATTAAGGCCGTCTTATAGTATCGTGTGTAGGTATGAAAATTTTACCTCGCTCCCCGCAATTTTCGGGTGAATTCGTAAGCGGGAAGAATTAAAAAAAAACACTCCTCAACCCTCAAACATGTCTAGGCGGACAATGGCTGGGCTTGTAAAATATGTTCTAAAATTATGTAAAAATAAAAAATAAACCTTTCATTTAATTTATGTTTTACACGGTTTCATTCTTATAGTAAGGTCATTTAATATTCAGTCTTCTCAAAACCCTTGTTCGTACGTTTTTTTTCAGTTAATATTTTTAATTTTAAAGGTTCGAAGTATTTAAAAAATATTAAAGTACTGCAATCTCGCCTTAACGTAATCAAATGCTACAAGTAAAATTTATGAATATCAATCAGTTTATATCTGGGAGTATAACATATTTGAGGCTACCTAAGAACTTGAAATTTAATTTCTGTCGAATGCCTATGAGTTACTGTATTCATTAATATTAGCAAGAGGCCGAATGGAATGTATTTTTTAGAGTTTATAAGATTATTTATATCGGAAACTTCGTTGAACATAGAAGTACAATTTATATCCAAAACATATAGAATAGGTCCTTCAAAAAATGACTTAAACCAAATAAAAATATATAAAATAAAAAAACGGGATGAAATAATGAATTCTTATACTTATTTACACGAATGGTCACTAAAATTGCAATGGATGCTACTAAGCACTTCGACAGGATTACTTAATTATACTTACCAGAAAATCCATATAACAATTAAAGATCTTATACATTATGTAAATTCAGTATGTAAATTCATTACAATTAAAGTTTTATATTTTCTTTAATATTAGTATTTATAATATTTCATTTACATCATTAGTTTAATGTGTTTATAACGTTTTGATTTTGATGCTAATCATATTATATTACAGTTACATGACAAAATTCATGAAAAAACAGTAAGAAGTACACAAAACAATTTATTCGAAATTGCTCGTGTTATTCTTCAATTAAATGGTGCATAGAGCAATATTTTGAGGTCCATTTGGCACAATACTGATACACCTCTTTCGTCTCCTTCACGTCCATATAACTTTCTACAGAAATGGTCGTCGGTTAAGGATCTAATCGCTCTTCTGTATTGTCTCTGTTTCTTCATTTATTCTTTCTGTATAATATAGAAAAAAATGCATTATTAATAAAATAAAGTTGAAGTATTCCTATATTAAAATTAATAATTCCTGGGCGACCGAACTTTGCTCGACGTTAGAAAAATTTATAGGATTTAAATTTAAGTTTATAAAAAGTATTGGATTTTATAAACATGAATTTTCTATAGCATCGAAATCGTATCTCAAAATATAGTTACATTTTCGTCCAGCAATAGAATATGAACAGCCCCTGGAACTCTGTTCATATTGCCATACATTATTATTTGATGGCGGAACGAAAAAGTTAGTGTGAATATTAATACGTGAAGAGAAAACTTTGTACCCCTTTTTTAAGCATATTCCGCACATGGAGAGTGTGAGATTTGACACAGTTAAAAATTATATGGAGAAGAAGTGCAGAAAGCTAAAATTAATGTAAAATTTAAGTTACAAATTCATTAAATTAGATTACATTGAACATATTCATACAATATTCACGTTCACACTGTCAATGTCAAACACATAAATATCGCTTGGAGAAATTATGTCGTTTGTTGACATTCATACTGCCAATGTGTCATAGTAAATTATACCAAAGATTATATAATCACTAGGTTTTAGGCCAACAAAGGCAAAACAGCGTTTATATTTATCAGTGTTTTGTATAATAATTAGCAATTGAAAGTAAAATACAGCTTGATAAACTAACAAACCTAAAAAAATATTAAATTACGGTGACCTCTAGTCTAAATAAATTTACAAAAGTGTTTTACGTCATGTAGTGATAAGAACGTACCTAACATCAATTTAATGTAATTTATAATAATGGCTACAAATTGATCAATGTCAAACTTTCTATTCTCTACTTAAAAAGAGCAACGGATTGATAAAAACGGATCATTTTTTTTGTCATAATGATAAATAAGTAAAATGACAGCAGTGGGAGCCACGTTGTACCTATATTATGGTAGTAGCAAGATTAGGTCGGCTCGACCGGGGCAGTACCCCGCTTTCAAAGAATACCAGCGTGAAATTGCAGTTTGATGCTGCTGTGTACAGGATGGGGAGTGTACAAAGCCGGAGACACATTTTCAGTAGAATCGAGACATTCCATCTTAACCTCAACCTCAGGGGTCACAACGCATCTTCATTTTGATTCTTAATCGAGTATAGATGTAGACGTTTATGGGCCAAAGAATCCACTTACCGTCAGGTGGACTGTGTGCTCGTTTGTCATCGTTATTTTATAAAAAAAGGAAAAAGTAATTATGTACCTGTACCGGTACCAAACAAAGAACCAAATCGCTGGTAAAAGAAAATTTAGAAACATAAAACATTAATAAATGTCGAAATTTAATACAGTGAATAAAGAATTTAATCAGAACTATAATCTGGCATATGCGATATGTGATGCGAAGTAAATAAATATCGTGCCACAGCGATTACTCCTCACCGTCACTACGTGGAGGTTAACTCATTATAATTATTTTAAAAATAAAATTGAGATTGGAAATTTAATTTTTAACATGCATTCCTGTCACATACTTTTTTCCCATCTTCTTCTTCATCATCATTCAGTAAAAGTCCATTGCCGGATATTGGCCTCTCTCATTATCGGGAAGATTTGATCATATATGCCATATTGCAACAAACTTTGAAAAATAGGATTGGTTAATAAATCACTATAATATAGTATATTATGTTCCTATGAAATATACAGTGATGATTTTATAGTAAAGTGGAGTGACAAACGAACTAACAATCCACTTGATGGTAAGTGGCTACTGCAGTCAATGTACACCTGCAGCCAACTTCAATCAAAGAAGGCTATAAATGCGTCGTCACCTCTGCGACCAAGATGTAATGCCTCACAGCCTATTATTTGTGTTATTGTTGTTATTGGATCTCTACAACATTTGAACCGGAACACAGCAGTACACGCACTGCTGCTTGGTGGCAAGTAGGTAAAATAAGAGGATGGTATGTACCCAGACCGAGTCGTAGGCAGAAGAGGAGTCCTACCACCTAATGTAATTGACGTACGCGTACTGTTAATCAATTAGTTATACGTGAGCTGGCGGAATAACAGCTTCATAGAATCATTGTAACACTTATGCTTAGTCATCAGGACCTTTGCTTGCCTGAGCTTTCATAGTGATTTTGTATTAGTTTAGCACACATCGAATGCGTAATGGAGGATTGAGCTTTTGTCTACTTGTCAAGATCGGGCGATTCGCTCATATTAATTCTTATTCATATTAATTTATTATTTTATACCACACTAATATTAGTATTCATTTGAAAAACATAACATCAAAATTATTTTTTACATGGTATAGCCATGCTGCAGCTATATTATTGTTTTAGCACAAATGGGTCTGCTCGACCGAAGAAGGAACACACTCTCACAGAATACCACCGCGAAGTAGCAGCTTAGTGTAACTGTGTTTCGTTGGTGAGTATAGAGAACCGGAGAACCTTTTTACTGGAAACGAGGCATTGCATCTCAGTCCTCAGGCGTAACATATCATCAGCATTTTGATTCTTAATCAAAGATAGATGTCTGTAGGCCACAGCAACCATCAGGTGCACTGTGTACTCCTTGGTCAACCTTATTCTATAAAAAAGTGTAAAAAACCACTTAACAAGAATATACATGAATGTTTGGCAATCTCATAGAACAATACTTTATCCTAAATAACACTAAAGTATAGAGTAATGGAGAATAACAAGAAACGAACTACCATAAACAACAGCACATTTGCCTCATGATTGCAAACAATAAAATAAAAGGCGTATTGTACACGACAATCCTTTTACCGAGTTAGAAGCATAGCCGCCATTCCGCTTGATTGGATCGATCGACATTATACTGATGTTTGCTCTGCAACGCATTTCAGCCAACGGCTGCTCTATACAAACATTTATTATACTTTAACGTTTATTTAGTATGATTATGTATCAATGATTTGCTCTCTATTTTAATTTATTATGCCGTTTATGTTTGATGATATATGATTAGTGCATAATAAGGCTGACATAACCTTCTGAGGTAAAAGTAAAATAATAAAAAATATTATTTTTAGTTTGTTAACGCCAAATTGACGACTTGGTAATGCAGTGTCTCAGTGTTTGTCTGCGGCACTATCTAAGCATACGGGTTCAAATCAAACACGTAACAACTATTAGTTTGGCTTAAAATGTTCCGGTTCTGGTTGTTTGTTCACGCTCACTTTATATAAAACGCCTCCCACTATACAAGAGAAAAGTTAAATTTGACTGTAACTTTAAAAAAAGAATAAATAGAAATAATATAAAAATAATAATAGTTAATCTTGAAACTGTAATGCATGATAAAACTTCCATCCTCTCTTAACTGAAATAAACTAAAAAACTTTCAAATACTATTTGACTATATAACGACTGCAAAGCGAGTTTATATTTCGCGTATGAGAGGTTATTAGATATGCTTCATACCCTTAAATAGACAACCTACTTAGTTTATTTTAGAAAATAAACTTGCGGTTAAAGGCTTTTTACCTTTATTTTTATATATTTTCTTTATCATATACTATAGCCGCCTGGCTTTGCCTGGTTGAACAATTAGCTATAGGTATAATATAATCAGATGTAGCTTAATAGATATAACTTATTTTAAAACTTTTTATATAACACATTTTTGTTCCATTTTTTGCGGCTGTAATATAAATTGATTCTCCACATTTCCTGACCTAGAGAGACCAATATTATATAATTTTCTGTGAGCAAAACAATATTCCCTTATGTCAAGTCCAATATATTTGTATGTTTAGCCGGATTTGTTGATGGTGATGGCGAAAAATTTTATATTGGAAACTGTTAATCGTTTAAATTGGAAAGGTAAATCTGTAGGATCATGGGAAATGGGAATATGAGTCAACTGACCTGGCGCTGGTCCTGTAAAAATAATGCTCTCAATCACATTATTACGTAGCGATTTTACTTGAAGTCTAGTTCCAGTGCACAAATTAGGCGGATTCAGGTTTCGCGATAAAGTTATTGAAATAACGAATTTAATTTTTAGAGTATGATGGGGACGTCCTGAAGGGTTAAGGGAGTTAAGGAATTCCTGTGGGTCAACGGATTTATATATTTTTGATTACCTGGTATTCTTTATAATATTTGTTTATTGATATGATCAACAGAAGAATTTCTTGGCGAAACCATTGACATCTCGCATATCCATGTGTTTTTGAGAAATAGTCTCAATTGCTGTGTTCAAAAAATTAAACATTTAGAATCAAATCATTTAGACGTGAGATAGACTTTTCTAACTCATGTATTTTAATAAAGTCATCTCCTTCAAGTATTTTCCCATCACCTACTTATAACAGAAAACTCGCGAAATGCGTATTACTCTCTCCTAAATGGGCTCTTATATTTTTTCTTAAGGTGATTGATTGTACAGAGCTCCACAAAGGAGATGCCTTTAAACAGGCTTTAAGTATATCTGCACGTGTTCCTCTAGGCAGAACAGGAAGAGTTTGACGAAAGTCACCGGCAAACACGAAGGTGACGTCTCCCATAATTTTATCTGAACTTCTTAGGTCTTTTAGAGGTCTATAAACTGCTGTAGACAGCTTCTATATGTAAGCGGTTGCTCATCGTACATTCGTCCCGCATTATGAGACAGACATATTGAAGAAGTTTGCCCAGTGGGCCGTATTTTCGTATGGAGCATACAGATTATTTCTGGATGGAAACACTCAAAGGCAGTTTAAATGTGGAATGGCCAGTTTTTCCACTACTAAGAGAAGTCCCAGCTATACTGGAATAAACCACCGCAAGAGCCAGTTTGCCTATTGATCGAATTTTGGCCAGTATTATATTTATTAGGTAAGTTTAAGTCAGTTTCACCGGGTGCATCGATAAAAAATAATTTGCCTTCTTTGTTTTAAACGCTCGTATTATGGCATCGTAGGCGTGTCGCTGATCAGGTACTAAAATCGGTATGTGAAAAAAACGTACTCATTCAATTCGTTACAATCATTAGTACATGATTGTAACGAATTGAATGAGTATGTTATCCTTACAGAATCGATTTTGTTGGTTCTCTGCGGTTTAGGCAGGCCAAAGTATCCTTATGTCTTTTCACTTAAAAGATAAATTTTGTATTCTATTTGAATTGATATGTATAACTACTAATATTTAACAATCGGATCGACTTTTAAATGCAGACTTTTAAGTGCAATTTTAATATAGTCGTCTCAAACAGTTTATTTATGTTACAAAAACTATTATCTATCTTTTGTTCGTTAAACTTATTTTTGTTCCAACTACCATTAAAATAGGCAAATTTTAAACACTGCTATTGTTTTAGAATGATGTGTTCTCCTATAATTGGTAGTACATAGTAATTTGTAGATGTAAGGCATGTGTTAGAAGTAATTTAATATGTGCAACTGTTGGAGATCCATACAAATAAATAAATAAACTAATAAAGTAACTAAGCTAAGTAAATACGTAAAACAAATATCCAGCAGTTATAGTTGGTCCAGGAGGAATCGGCGCATGAGTATACCGAAAACTAATCCACCTCGATTTTTTAATGCGTTTCTCAAATTGTCCTACTGATGATATAAATGCATGTTGCCGTGGGGCCACTCGGTGCTATATTGTTTAAAGCGGTTTTTTTTTCAATTGCAAGGAATTGTTATTTTCAAACGGTTTAATTTTTTTAATATTTTGAATGAAATAGTTAATATTTTCGGAATTATAAAAATAAAATAAATAAAATAAAATGAATTTATTTCAGACTTTTGGTCCATAAGAGGGTTAGTACAAAATATGAACTTACAAATTATGTTAGTAAACAGAATAAAAACTACATTATGACATTAATTTAAATATTTTCCGGGCCAGTTTGTGACACCTGTTATGCACGTATGTGTGTATACCCAGTGCCTCATGACTGGACAGTCTGGCTTATCACTAATGACCTTCAGAATAGTGTTGGAAGTCCCTCGCACTCTGCGCATAAGAGACGCGATTCGTTGGCGTATTACAGCGTGAAAACCGTCAGTATGCGTTAGCACAAATATCCTTGATGCACTGCAAAATCGCGGGAGACCCAACATCATCTCCAAGTTCAATATAATAAAGGCATTATTATATTGAACTTGAGAGCATTGATAGTCCTCTGCGTATAATTAACCCACAGATTACACATGTTAACTTCTGCGTTGCACAACATGTTGCAGCGGACTATGAAACTATCATTATGAATTTTTAAATGTTTGAAAAATCCCAAATTCGTATAGTTTTGACCCATTAAAAATACATAAAGAAAAATAATAAAATATAAAAGATTTTTTTTATTTCTGATGTAAAACAAATAATAATTAAAAATTAAAAATTTTGTACAACCGACTTCAATGTAAATTATTAAGAATAACTCAAAAACTATTTGTCAGACCTTAATCAAATTTATATGGGACCACATGTGAGGCATCAACTTTCGAAAAAAAAAGAATTATCGAAATCGGTTTACCCAGTAAAAAGTTATGAGGTAACACACATAAAAAAAACATACAGTCGAATTGAATACCTCCTCCTGTTGAAGTCGGTAGAAAAAGGATTGACTTTTTACGATAATGGTAATATTTTCGGAGTTGTGAATTATTAAAGGTTTGAAAAATCCGGAATTCGGATACTTTTGACTTGAAAATATATTAAGATAAAGAATAAAATATAAAAGATGTTATATATTTTTATATTCTTTAGATTTTTATACAATAGTTAATAATATTGTAAAGCGAGAATAGAAAAAAAAAATTTTTATACATTTCTTTAGGTATATGAAGAGAATCGCATTAAAAAAAATGAGGTGGAATAGTTTTCGGTACTCATGCGCCGATTCTTCCTGGACTGAGTGGCCGATTTATTTTTCACGTGTCTGCCAGTTTGGGTTGCTCATTTTATCAACGTTATCTCCCCCTTCGCTTCCTCCCGTCATTGCCGCGCCGACCGCCATCATAATTATATGATCGTGCGAGAGTTTTTATATAAAAATGGTATTATCCTTAACACGTTCACAATCCGATTGCCCCGCCGCCCCCGTGTGGTTATGTAAGCCCTCTCGCTCTCGCGCCTCCGCTCTCCTGCTCACGCTATGCAGAGCTGTCGCCGTCTGTGAGTTCGCTTGCCTTTTCCTACCGTTCTTCCTCCCCTGCCTCCTGGCAGGGAGGTTTGACCACTTTTAGTTATTGTTATTTATTGGTTCTGTTGTTGTTTCTGTTTTTGTTTTCGTTTTTGCTTGTTTCGTTTGTATTCCTGTTTCTTGGAACGTCAACCCCTTGTTCTTTTCAGAACAAGCCCTTGTTCTTTTCAGAACAAGGATCCCCCCCTTTCTTAGTTTAGAACGTTACCCCCCCTACCCCAACATGTCAATACTGGACGTCTTCAGAGCCTTCCTCACCCAGTACAACCAGACCCTAGGTCTGCCTGCAATCGACGAAACCGTCTTCGTCAATCTCCTCACCTCCATTGTCCCTCAGGCATGTACCCCCAGCCCCCGTCGCGACTTGCCCGACGGCCCCTAAGTCTGCCCCGCAGACCGACTCGCCCGCATCCCACGACTCCGACTCCATGGAGTGCTCATGCTCGCACTCCGAATCTATAACGTCGTCCTCCCGGAAGAGGACCGCCACTAAAACCGACTCTTCATCCAGCAGCTGCTTCGGATTCCGATAGGTCAGTAACGGATAAGCCCCCTCACAATAGTGAAGTCCAAGCGCGGCCCGAAACCGGCAGCCCCTGCCGCCACCCCCACCTCCGCAGCCTCCGCCGCTGTACTCACCCCCGCAGCCCCACCGCTGCCGTAGCCCATTTATTGTCACTAGACATCCCCTTCTAAGCCAGCATCTCGCTGCGCTCCCACCTACACAAAAAATCAGGTCCCGCCCTCTGTCTTTTTCAGAGACAAAGCGCAATTCACCCGAGTTTCAAAGACCTGCTACAACGCAGGTATAAAATACGATCAGGCCACCAACCTCGGTGAAGCCATTAAAATCATCCCGTAATCGATAGATGACTTTCGTCGCCTTACCAGGCTTTTCACAGCCGAGCGTGTGTCCTACCACACGTACGCTCTCCTAGAAGAGCGTAAAGTCAGGGCAATAATCCGCGGAGTTCCATACGAACTCTCAAATGAAGACATCCTTGAGGACCTTAAGTCCAAGGGCTTCCCTGTCGAGGCTCTGCACAAGATGCACAGCAACAAGGGCAAGAGGTTCCCGCTTGCTCTTGCAATCTTGACCAACGTGCCGGAGGCAAAAACCATCTTCCGGCAGGTACGCACCGTGTGCGGCCTGTCGAGAGTGAGGGTCAGGCCCCCCTATAGGCGCAATTTTCCGTCACAGTTTTTTGCACACAACTTTATGGGCATGCGGCGGCCAACTGCTCAGCGCCCCCCCAGGTGCGTTAAGTGCCTTGATCCTCATAACTCGAAAGGGTGCCTTCAGCCCAGTAATGCCGAATCCCCACCCACCTGCGTCCTATGCGAGCAGCCTGGCCACCCAGCCAACTACAGGGGCTGTCCTCGCGCTCCTCGCCCCCGTTTTACAATAGCTGCCATACCAGCTCCACCGCTGGTTAATGACAAATTATTCCCGGCACTCCCATCGAAAATGTCCCGTCAGGGCTCTTCCCAGCCCCTTCCAGGGCCCTATCAAGGTCCCCCCAGGCCCTCTCAGGGCCGCATTCGGCCCCCTCCGAGCTTTTCCCAGCCTTCATAGCCTCCAATTCTCCCCTGGGGCCACAAACAGGCTGACTCCGAGCGGACATCCTCCACCCCACAACAGGCACAATCCTCATTGGTTGATGACCTGAATACAGTGTATGCTGCTATTCGGAGCATCGACATTGGGGAGATTGTCATTTTAGCACGCAAACTGCGCGCTGCTCAGTCCCCTCAGGACCGTCTCCTTGCTCTTGCTGAGCATCGCAACCTTTTGTGTTCGTTGTAAGTTAGGTTAATTTAATTTAACATTACAATGTCAGAACACGCTACTATCCCAAGTCTCTCGGTCGTATTAAGACTAAGGGTTTATCGCTTGTATCCTTCAATATTCGCGGTTTGCGAAATAACCTCCCCGAGCTTAAGCTCTTTCTTCGACATCACGAAGCCGACCTCCTCCTCCTCCAGGAGGAACCTCAAATGCCTTTCCATCAAAAAGTATTCTCTTCTTCGTAACGACAGACCTGACCGCAAAGGCGGCGGTACTGCCATTTACTACAAGAAGATACTACATTGCTCCCACATCCCCACTCCGCCGCTTACCAATATGGAAGCCACGGTATGTAGGCTGGCCTTGACTGGACATCAGTCCATTTTCATAGCCTTCTGCTATATCCCTAGTGGAACTCTCTCCCTCAAAAAAGATTTTGAGGCCATCCTTGCATTAGGCAATTCAGTCATTATGTTTGGAGATTTTAACTCTAAGCATACTGAATGGACCTGTCATACTACTACTCATAGTGGCAAGAAACTGCTTGATATCACGCAGTCTCAGTCCCCTCGGTTTCACTTACTATCCTGACAACACCGACTGTTCTCAGTCCCCTTGGTGTCACTTACTATCCCGACAACACTGACCACGCTCCTGACGTGCTAGATTTTGCAAAAGCAAAAGAAGTTCCCTCAACCTCAGGGCATTCGAGACCCTTGACGATCTTCGATCCGACCACCGCCCTGTCTCCCTCATACTTGGCCATCAGCTACCT
Source organism: Parnassius orleans (assembly GCA_029286625.1). Lineage (NCBI taxonomy): Eukaryota > Metazoa > Arthropoda > Insecta > Lepidoptera > Papilionidae > Parnassius > Parnassius orleans. The sequence goes on along the minus strand of JAGSMP010000162.1, from coordinate 759,760 downwards.
CCCTCAACCCCCTCCACGAAAACCTTTACCAACTGAAAGGGCTTCAAGACGTCCTTAGCCACAGCTATGGACTCTCCGGACTCCCCCATGCCCCTCTCTTCGGACTTTTTCGACAGTACCGAAAAAATCGACACCGCGGTCGATTCTCTCACCACCCTCATTAAATCCTCCCTTAAGGAGAATGAAAGGGTCGTCCCGGTTGCTAATAATAATAGTCTTCCCCTACATATTAGCAACCTAATGAAAGCCAAAAGAGCTGTTCTCTGGAGAGCAGCACTCTATCCAACCCCTGAATATAGACGTACGGTCAATCGTCTTCAACGAGAAGTCCGTTCACGCCTTTCTGAACTTCGAGACCTCGAAAAGAGTAATCTTATGGAGAATATCTCCCCTTCCCATACAGCGTACTACCAGATAGCGAGAGCCCTCCGCATAGACGCTATCACTCACACTCCCCCTCTCTCCCGTCCCGACGGTACTATTGCCTTCGAGGACGAGGAAAAGGCTGAGTGCTTTGCTGACAGCATCGCCGCTCAATGCTCTCCTAGTTCACATCCCACTGACCCCTCCCACATCCAGGCAGTGGAGGATGAGGTGAGGTCCGCCGACGGAACTCAAACCCCACAGCCTCTGACCCTGTCAATGTGTCCAATGATGAGATCTCATCCATCATCAAAGGACAAAAGCCCAAAAAGGCTCCGGGCGCGGATGGCATCTCCAACCAAGCTCTTAAACATTTTCCTGAGCAGGTGTTAACCCTATTAGCATTAATCTTCAACGCCTGCTTCAACCTCAGTCATTTTCCCACCTCGTGGAAAGAGGCAACTGTCATTGGTATCCCCATGCCAGGAAAGCCTCACCACTACCCCTCAAGTCACCGTCCCATCAACCTCCTCAAGGCCATGGGCAAACTCTTCGAATGAGTCATACTCGCTCGCATGAGGTGCCATCTGTTTCCCACAGACGGCGACCCTCTTGTCATCTCCCACCAATTTGGTTTCCGAGCGAAACACTCTTGTCCCCAACAAGTTCACCGTATTGTGGTATATATCCTCAGCGGTTTTTATCCTCGCCGTCATAAGACCATCGCGGTCTTCTTTGACATAGCGAAAGCATTTGATAGAGTCTGGCACGAAGGCCTTATCTACAAACTTTACCAAATTGGCCTCCCTGATCGTCTTGTTCGTCTCGTAGCCTCCTACTTGAAGGATCGTACCTTTCGTTTCAGACACGAAAGCACGCTCTCCTCTTCGCGTCAAATCAATCTGGTGTCCCTCAGGACTCCGTACTTGCCCCTCTTCTTTACATACTGTTCACAAACGACATCCCCATCCCGTCGAATGGTGTACAGTACTCCCTCTTCGCAGATGACACAGCCCTTTATTATAAAAGTATCTCGCTACCACTTATTCGGAACAAGATCCAACCGTCAGTTAATGACTTAGGAGCTTGGTTCCAAAAATGGCGTATCGATGTGAACCCGGAGAAGAGCTCCGCTGTTCACTTCAAACATAAACGACGCCGCCCCACTACCATTCCGCCAATCCGTATGCTAGGGACCCCTGTCCCCTGGCAGACGACCGCCAAATACTTAGGTGTCACCCTTGTCGCGAGGCTCACTTTCGAGCCCCATGTTGAGAGAGTAACTCGCAACGCGCGCTTTTATCTGGGTAGGCTCAATAGTATGTTGAGCCGACACAGTAAAATGTCCCTCCGTAACAAGCGAACCCTATATAAGGTCTGTATACGACCAGTTATGACTTACGCGGCTCTACCTTGCTTTTACGCCAAGCTTCCAAAACCTTGTACAAACTTCAAGTAGTTCAAAACTATTTTTGTTTGTCGGGCTACGAACGCACCCTGGTACGTTCGTAACGCCGACCTCCATCGACACTTAGAGCCCTTCTTCAAAGTGAGTCCCACATAACCACGCAGCCAGCTGCGTGGTATGCTATGAGCATTCACCACCTCCCTCCCCCGCTTCCGGAGGATGTCCTTGCATTATGCGCAAAAAAAAAGAAAGTTATCCTTTTTAGAGCTTTTCAAGAGGAACAATTCAGCAATACATTATTTTCATGCAACTTTACCTATTGATGCAGCGCACGCGGTGAAAGCTCACAAGAGGCACGACTTTTTCCGACTTAGTTGACAAATATCATCATTACTTATAGCCATAATATAAACATATATACACAATATATAGCCTATAACAACCTGGAGTGATGTACTTTTCAAATGGCGAAAGGAAATTTCTAATAGGTGCAGTGGTTCCGGAGATTACCCTCCACACATATACATACTCACAAAATTCGCACTCTCTCTTTATAATATTAGTATAGATTGTGAGTTATCCTTAGAAGGTAGACATAAGCTGTCGCGTACTTTTTTTTAGAACTTTTTAAGAGGAACAATTCAACTATACATTATTTTCGTGCAATTTTAACCATTGATGCAGCGCATGCTGTGGAGGCTCTCAAGAGGCACGACTTTTTCCGGCTGAGTTGACAAATATCATCATAACTTTTAGCCATAATATAAACATATATATATACAATATATAGCCTATGACCATCTGGAATAATGTACATTTCAAATGGTGAAAGAAAATTTCAAATAGGTGCAGTGGTTCCGGAGATTACGCTCCACATATATACAAACTCACAAAATTCGCACTCTCTCTTTATAATATTAGTATAAATTTAGTTTTTTTTAAAAAGAGATGTAGAGTCACGCTGCAGCTTTTTATAATGTTGTAGAACGAATGCGTCGGCTCGAGCAGGGTAGGACCATGCTCTCACAAAATACCAGCGTAAAATAGCAGTTTAATATTTTTGCTGTGTTTCGTTTGGTGAGTATAAAGAACCGTAGGCACTTTTTACTGGAAACGAGGTATTCCATCTCAGTCCTCAAAAGTGACAACGCATCTGCTTTTCATTTCTTAATTGAGAATAAATGTAGATGTCTATGGGCCACAGCATCCACTTACTATTAGGTGGACTGTGTGCTCGTTTGTCGCCCTTATTCTATAAAAAAAAATTAAAATCGCACGCGCCTCACTTGTATTTTCAATAGATTTTATCATTGTTATCATGTCAAATGGTGTTACAATGCTAAAATTTAAAAACAATGGGAAGGGCGCGCATCTGATAAAATCGATAGGAGAAATTCTATATCGCAGGAGGATTTTACAGGCATAAATTTTACAAGATCAAGGAAATATTGCCCTAGAACAATGAACAATAAGCAGAGAATAAAAATAGTTGTTCTATGCAGAAACCCAAACTTAACTAAACAAACGTTAAGTATTATTATTAGTTTAGTGTTATTAGCCGTATTATCCTCGGTTAAGATTCAAAATGCAGATGCGTTGTCACCCCTGAGGACTAAATTTAAATGCTTCGTTTCAAGTGATAAAATCTTTACATTCACCGTATGAAACACAACAGAATTAAGTTGCTATTTTACGATTTTAGCGTGGTCTTTCCCCGGTCCAGCACACTCATTCGTGTTACAATCATAATATAGCTGCGTGGCTGAAAATATAGCTCGAAATGTGTCGATAAAAACCAATATTTCATATTTCCCATCAAATAAATAAATTCAACTTTAATCGGATTTATATATCGTATTTTAAGTGTGCTAATTGTTTACCATAAAAAACAGTAACGTATTTACCGTAACGATGCGATGTGAATGATTGATGAGACGGCTGTAAGTAATTTCGGGTTATCTATAACAGAGGTGCCATTATTTAAGCTTTACTTTCTAATAGCATAAACAGTGTTATTAGTAATAAGTGATTAATTTACTAGAAAAATTCAGTTTTGAGACTAATTTTTTTCGTGCTGTATTACGATTTTGATTAAATTAATCTAATGAATAAATGAAATAAAATATGTATAAGTCCGCTGCTATACGTGATCCCCCTTCACATTATAGAAGGGTTTCGTCACTATTCTTGTTATACTTCAGATTTGTTATACTGTGTTTATCGAGTGGTCATATCATCATTTTTTAAGAGAGAAGAAAGGAATATTAGAAAGGGAAAATGGATTGGACACCCTGACCTGAAAGGAAATTTTTCTGATTCAGTTGTATCAGCCAGGGTTGCATACCTGGATATCATATATCCTGATATGATCACGTGATTTAAAATAAGCTAATGTCCTTATAATATGGGTAGCACGTCTTCCTTTTATCATCAGCTCTTGTCACAAAAAATCCCAACCAATAGTTCAACACAGCAGTATAATTGAAAACGAAATTTTGCTGCAAAATTAATTTTGTATATTTAATTCCTTTTAATTTATCTGACACATACTATCTCTGTGCTAAAATTTGGTATTAATAGTTTTAAAAGGAAAAAATGCCTATAATAGATGGATGGACGGACACATAATTGATACTAGATAGGTGTACTGGGTGGTAGCGCTCCTTTTCTGCCTAGGAGCCTGCCAGGGTAGGTACCACCCTCTTAACTGTTTTTTGCCTCCAAGCAACAAAGGTGTTCAAGTCTGAAAAAGCCACCTATGCCATCTTAGGTGAAAATACGCATAGACACCTACCATCATATGGACTGTAAGTTCATTTGTCACTTCAATTTTATATAAAAGTAATTCCATAAATATAGTGTTTTGCTACTTATGATTAAGAACACAAAAAAAAAACCCAAATCGTTGATCCAGATAAATAAAGATTCTAAGAAGTAAGTAAATAATTTCAAAGCTATAAAATACTTAAGAGCTTTTACCTTAGTGTAGCAAAAAATGTTAATTTATACCGCAAAATAGCCACCACTTTTCAGTGTACGTGACAAAATGAAGAATAAATCAGATTGAATTGCTTTAAAGTTACGGTGGCTACTTACAACATTGTGCTGATTTATGTCATATAATCAAATGTTGGAATCTTGAAGTGAGTTTGCTGACTGCGGGTTCGCTGAGGGGACTTGTAATATATTGCGCAATTTGAAAGGTGACTTTAAGTAGAATAAACTTCTATTAGAGTGTGTTACTAAGTTCGAATGATTAATACACTTTATGTTATGAAATCTGACGGGGATAAACACGATTTGCAGACTGATATGTTTACTTCGTACTATAACAGCAGATGATACATAAGTCACTAGAAACATACTAAAGTGTGCTGGCCTGTATGACAAAGGCTACATGAAAATAGTATCAACGTTGTCTTGGAGGAACATATCAAGACCTGCCTGTCTTTCACGCTAGGAATGACAGGTTTTTATAACATGGGTATTTAATAAAAAAGATAAAAATCAATAAAACGCAAACTTAAAAATGGAAATTAACAATGAGCCTAGAATTTTCACCGATGTATTAAATATCTTTTAGAAAAACTTAGCTATAAATGAAGTTAGGAATCCGCAATATCCTGTACTTAGCCCAATAAGTGGGTATAAACCAGGTAGTAAAGCAATTTTCATCCGCATTCTCTTCGGCGGCTTGCAGCAGCTTTAAATATCTCCCAGCTGTAACTATTACTGTCTGTTATAGCCATGCTTGAATGCTAGCAGCGACTAAATAAGGTTTATAAATTCAATAATCACAATAAATATTTGGGTGATGATAACAAACTAGTCTGCGGTTGGGGAAAAGTGACAATGGGTCCCAATCCTTCCTAATCCTTAAACCCATAGTTCCAATTCTCTTTACGTATGTTAAACCGGTTGTCGCACCAAAGATCATTGCAACGGAAATCTTTCCAACATTACAAATTCCATAATGTTTATATTTCCGAAGGACTACTCAGATTAAAATACGTCAAAATAAAATGGTCACCAATGCCATAATAGGACATGGTTCATTCAGTAAAAATATTTAACAAAGGTGACAGACACATATTGATAGACTGCCAGCTAAAGGTTGCCAGACATACATTTGTACCTCGGTTCACCGAGGTCGCTTTCTGTGGATGTTGTAATATGATTGATGTTGAAAGCAATATAGAATAATCGATTAATAATTAATCATTGATTGAAAATATTATAGTATAACAAATGTAAAACACAGAAACTCTTAACATTTTTACTTAAGCAATGGCTGTCAAAAAAAAGACCTGGAAAAATCTAAGGCTCTATCTAGATGCATCGGTGATTAAACCAAAGATGTTGTTTCGAAACAGAATATCAAATAAATAAAACAAGATTCTCAAAATCTATTTTTATTTAATTCGCCTAGTTTAGTTAATTTAAAGTACAAAAATATTTACTTTTTTTAGCATTTTTTATTGAAATGGCAATAATAATATTTGAATGTTGTATAATACTTACTACATTAGCTGTTTAGCTGTCACTACATTCTTAAAATTTTTTAAAATTTTCTATTTAGAAGAAACAAATCACTACTAAAATTATTATTAATCACCTTAAGGAGTACCTCTTTAATAAAAATAAATGAAGGTCCATTTCTTCTTAAAATAAATTAAATGAATTCATAAATATTCTTCAAATGTCTTACAAATGTCAAACAAGATTATTGTTAACTGCTAGTTAAATACAAATATGTAAGCTCTTAGGTAGTTGGGTAGTAATCTGTACAAAGTTTAATCTATACAATTTTAATGAGAGGTTTGATGTAATGTTCACTAATGAACATTGACTTTCTCCAATTAGCCGGGTTTACAGTTATTATTATGTTGACTGCCTTGTTGTTCTAGTGATTGCATACGCGACTGCTAACCAAGTGGTTCAATTCCCGAGTTTTCTGTCAATACATTTTAGTAGCAGCCTGGAGTCAGGAAACTGGTGGTATTTTAACCCGTGCTTTGAAAAGTAGTGTCGTTGCTCCTGCGCTTGATCTCTCTTCAGACGTGTGAGATTGCCGTCCTATCGGACTATGAAAGTGAGAGAATAGAGAGTACTTACACTCGTACACAATTATTATGTCCTACGCAGGTGGCAAGTCCCATATGAGACTGACCGCCGTGACAGAAACATCTTTGCTTCTTATTTATTACGTTTAACTACTATAAATAGTATACTTCACGTACATAATATGTACTAATATTATATTTTATCAATGACGCAAGCAAAGACAACAGTCATGGTGTCGTCTGTGCAGCGCGGTCATTTAAAGAGCGCATCATCTTCTCGTTAGCATAGTGGCTAAGCGTTCAGCTGCGAGGCTGCAGTGGTTTGAATCCTGCCTAGAACAAGTGTTTTTATAGCCTTCATAAAAAAAATCCAGGTTGGTATGTTTGTTTTTGTTCTAATTATATAGGACAAACGCTTGTATGATTCATGAAAATCCTAGTGTGGAGGTAAAATTAAATTGCAGCTGTGCTGATAGTTTTCCTTGCGACCCTGCGGATCACACAGATCAAGTTTCTATGCTTTATATATATTTTTCTCTACCTCACGATGTAGTAGATGTATGTAGTGTAGGCAAAGTTTATACAATAAAAAAAGAACAATGTGTACGTATCGTCTAATTATGTTATTTTTTGGGGATTTAGCTTTGCAATCATTAAAATTTCAATTAATTAATTCGAATTCAAATCGATACTATGTTTTTAAGTAAAAATTTATAAAAATAAAAACAAGGAATCCGAATGACGTAATATCAATAAGGTATTAATAGTTTCATATGCAAATTGTTTAAATTTAAAATGCACTCATCAGTATATTTTACCAGTATTTTTTGGTCAGTAGACGTTCTAGACACCTGGGTAGGGTGTAACAGGGTAGGGTAGGGTAATGAAAGATAGGGTAGGTTAGGGTAGGGTATGATAAGATATGATATATAGCATAGCTTAATTTACTGTGGCCACCTGAAAAAAATGCTTAAAATTTAAGTTGTGGGATAGTGGGTGGATGGTGGGATGTTTATTTTGTTGAATATTTATTTTGATACTGTCAATATAGTTTGTGAATTTGACCATCCTTTATTTAAAAACTAAACTAAAAAGCCACGAATTAAATATAAGCACATAGTGTTTGTTAAAATATAAATCTTATTAGTGTTTATTAATATTTGTTAAAATATAAATTTTGATTTAAAAAATAACTTTTAAACGGTGTTAATTTCAATAACAAAAATCAATAGGGATCCTCCTTAGAATTATTTAATACTATGTATCTCAATATATTGCTTACATTGCTATTAAGCGAGAAGACTCATCTACGCACAAACCAACGGACGGCAGTCCATATATTTATTCAATTCCTTTTTTTGTTATGTAATCTAAAGTGAATCAATTAGAAAATAAACTAATCTTATTATTCACAATTATTAATAATAATGTCTGTAGTTATTGTAACGTTGATAATAATAATATGGATTTGATGTCTACCTAAAAATATAAGAACGAATTTATGTAGCGAAATGAAGTATGGCCACATATCGAGCACTCCCTCACGTTGTGAGGCGTGCAAAAATCAGTCGTTAAAGTACAAAAATGAAAAATCTAAAGCAAGTCTGACTTATTCAGAAATAACTTCTACTGGTATTGCCTATGCAAGAAATTTATTATGAAAGTTACAAGCGCTAAACGTTAACCGTGGCGAGAACTTTATTTAATTTTCCTTCTATTTTTTTTGTTCCGTTCAACCAACTCCAGACATATCATTATACAAGCTTTTTCAGCGTTAAGTTTTCCGCGCATTCAGTCTTTTTGAGTTTGCCTTTTAAAAAAATACTAGGAATGCTGTCAATGCTGTTAATATTCCAGTTAACCAGTCGAACTGAGTTTAAATTGCTTGTGCCAGAAGCGGTTTACGACATCGAATGTCGGTTTCGAATCCAGGACTTTGAGATTCGCTGTTTATATTGTTGATCTTAATCATTATGCTACAGGCGTCTTAGAAAATCATCGTTTATAAATTAATGTAAAATGGTTTCTTACGTTCTTTGTTGTCATTTATGTCATACTAAAATACTTTTTATATTTTTATTCTAACGTTCATACCTTTCAAGTTTCAAACAAAGATTCGAAAATATTAAAAAAAGTAATGTATTCACACTAACATGATGGTAGGACTCCTTTTCTGCCATAAATCCGTGTGGGTATGTACCACCAGGCAGTACTTGCACTGCTATGTTTCGGTCCTAAGTTTATAGAGAGTCAGTATAATTACAGGTTGGCATGTTATCTAAGTCCTCGGAGGTGACAACATATATGTAGCCTTCTTTATTTGGAGTTGGTTTTAGGTATCCAAAGGCCGCAGTAGCCACTTACCGTCAGATGGACTGTAAGTTCGTTTTCCAATTTAGTTTATTGAAAAAAAATCAAATAACTCAATACATATACGTGTATGTTATACGTGGTAGAGCCATGCTGCAGCTATATTTGTAGTATAGTTGTAGCACGAATGGGTCGGCTCGACCGGGGAAGGACCCAGCGAGCGAAGGATATCAGCGTAAAATAGCAGCTTAATACTGCTACGAAACACGTATGGTGAGTGTAGAGAACTGGAGACCCTTTTTACTGGAAAAGAGGCATTCCGCATCGCATCTGAATTTTGATTCGCAAACGAGGATAGATGTAGATGCACACAGCAACCACTTACCATCAGGTGGACTGTGTACTCGTTTGTCACCCTATCCTATAAAAAAATATTGAATAACTTTATATTTGACGTTACAATTTAATCGTTTTATTGTGAATAGTTCAAAGTGAAGTTAGTTATCTTTTGATAATGAAATAGTTTCTTAGTTAATATCAATACTTCATAATATATCGTATAACCGATTCAACTTTGCAAGCCAATATCAAATTTTACGACAACTTAAATAACTTTAGTTTGGCAAGTTACATTTAAAACAAGAATATTAGACGATTTAGTATGTAAGTATATTTTAATGAGACTGAATGAGAATGGTAACGTATAGTAGCAGTGTAAGAATATCCACTACCCCATATCGTGCCGTGTCGTAAGAGGCGACATAGGGAAACAAACCATGAGATGGGCTCCAGCGTCTACGTAATCAATATATATGTTACGGCTAAAAGCCGAAGTGCGGTTACCTAGTCTAGCCGGCTAGAACTAGGTGCGGCCAGCAGCAGTTGGTTAAATTTTAGTGTACTGTTAAATTTGTAAAAACACCGATATACGTATCAAGTAATATCAGCGACAGTAGGTTAAGGTGCGGTTGAAACCTCAGACATTTATCTAATTTATAAATTATATATGATACACCTAAGTTTAACCAACCGCAATATATCCGTCGAAATATACAAAAGGAAAGTGTCTGTCTGTATGTCCAGCCTTTTCTCTATGACCACCCACGGCCACTCACTTGTGGTGTGGTGTTAGAAGGCCCCAAGTGTGCACTTGCAAGTGAGGGAGTTTGGTTGCTGTGGGTGTAAATGGGTGGATGTGGGTGCTAAAATGTGTAATGAATACTTCTATCCTTTTCTAACACATTGTACGACTCATATAAGCTCAAGAATGTGCTGAATGGCGTAAATTACGTTTGTGTGTGATAATATCGAGAACCTTTCTACAATATTTCAGATTTTTCCAGAATGTTCTAGAAATTCAAGGATATTTTACAATTTTTAAAACGATGTTTGAAATTGAGTGATTGTAGTTGATCCAGAATGTTCTAAATTATTCTCAAAATTCCACGAATGATCTAAGAAATCCATATCCATACTAATATTATAAATGCGAAAGTGTGTTTGTTTGTTTGTATGTTTGTTTGTTTGTCCTTCTTTCACGTCGCAACAGAACGTCGGCATGGCATGATTTTTTGTATGGGGATAGTTCGGTGGCTGTAGAGTGACATAGGCTACTTTTTTCCGCGGAAAAACATCTCATTCCCGTGGGAAAATCGAATATGTTGCACAAGTTTGTCCTTCTTTCACGTCGCAACAGAGCGTCGGCATGGCATGATTATTTGTATGGGGATAGTTCGGTGGCTGTAGAGTGACATAGGCTACTTTTTCCGCGGAAAACATCTCATTCCCGTGGAAAATCGAATATGTTGCAAAATTAAATTCAGCTAGGTGGCGCCACCGTGATTCTACAAGATGGACGACGGTACGATGGACGAACACAGAAGGTCAGAATATCTGGATTATTATGTCTTTTACCAAAATTAAGATAAAAATGTATGGATCCGTATTTTTCCACGCAGGACCGGGAAGAGAGCGATAAAAAACATAAAATTCACCAGCTGATTTTCTTCAAACGTTTTGGTGCATCGTAATTCACAGAATAGGCGATAACCTCGCAGACGATATTAAGTAATCCGTTGATGCTCTGCCTACCCGCAAGGGTTACAGGCGTGATTATAAGTATGGATCAGAAATACTATCACCACCTGTCACGCTTTCACCCTTAACTATTACTTAACAATGGTAGAAACAGTTCTTAGTAAGCCTTATTAATAAGCCTTAGTAATATTTATTGAACGGAAATGAATACAGTTCTTATATGTGGTTATGAATGAATCGGTATTACAATAAGAAAAATTGTGCAAAATTATAAGAAAAATATTTTTTGAGAGTTCTTATTAACTAACGTATACATAGTTTAAATTGATTCCGCTAGATGTCGTTACTAGGTTTTTAAAACGCGGTAACGAAATGTTTCTTGACATGTACTTAACTCCCGCCGTTGAGCCGCGCGTCAACTTATAGTGCATACGGTACCTATACGCTTAAATTGTTTCTATTTCGTAGCTTATTCGACTACCTGCTTTCTATTTCGGTTGTTTGTTATTTGCTTTGTGATTTGGTTAAGGTTAAATGGATTTATATTGGCTTTCATTTTCGGATTTGTGTATTTTCTTGGATCGGTTTTGTTGATTTGGTTGGTATTCCTTTATACATATTTAGACTCTGGCTTTGATTATGGATTTTGTTTATTTAGAATCGTGAATTGGTTTTCGTTGTTTTAGGTTGTTTAACAATATTTCAAAGGAATATTAATAGTATAGATAGTTTATACGGTACCTATACACTAACTTCTTTTTTCGTTGGTTATATTTATATTGACTACTGCTTTTGATTTCGGTTTTCTGCGATTTGTTTTGTGATTTGGTTTAAGTTGATTCGATTTCTTTTGGCTATCGTTTTCGTATTCGTGTTGTGTCTTGAATTGGTTTTGTTGTTTTGATTTTAAAAAATATTTAAAAGGAAATTTAATTCCTTTTAGGTATTTTAACGTTTTTTTATAAATAGGTTTTTTCTTACTTTATAATGCCTCGCAAACGTAAGTCCAGCCTTTCAAGAGTATCTTCTCAAAGACAAGCGAAAAGTTTAGCTCGATCGCTAGAATTTTTAGAAGATGCTGAACTGAGAAGGCAAGAACAAGCAGAGCGTTAGGCTGCTTTTAGAGCATCTAAGACACCTTCTCAACGTCAGCAAAGGTGTCTTGAACAGACAGAGTGTCAGGCTGCTTTAAGAACTTCCGCAACACCTTCTCAAAGTCAGGAAAGGCGTCTTGAACAGGCAGAGCGTCAAGCTACTTTAAGAGCTTCTGAAACACCTTCTCAAAGTCAGCGTAGGCGTCTTGAACAGGCAGAGCGTCAAGCTACTTTAAGAGCTACTGAAACACCTGCTCAAAGTCAGCAAATGCGTCTTGAACAGGCAGAGCGTCAATCTACTTTAAGAGCTACTGAAACACCTGCTCAAAGTCAGCAAAGGCTATTCGTACAAGCGGAACGTCAGGCCGCCGTAAGAGCCGCGGAAACACCTGATGAAACTCAACACAAACTCTTTGAGCAAGCTGAACGTCAATCTACTATAAGGGCATCTGAAACACCAGAACAGACACAGGCGTGAAGAGATGCAAATGCACAGCTCCAAGCTGAACGTCGACAAAATTTTCAAAGAAACAATTGGTCGGTTTTTAATGACGCAGCATTCAATTATGATCCGTTGATTGATTATAAAAATCACAGGTTAGTTGTTATCGGACTGATGGACAAGGCGTGTCGATTTTGCAGCGCTTTAAAATGGAAAGATGAGAACGCAGGCATGTGCTATTCCAATGGCAAAGTGTCTCATCCGTTACTTGGGGAACCAGAAGAATCTTTGAAAACTCTCTTTTTATATGATGCTAATGAGTCACGGCGCTTTTTAAACAGGATCCGGAAATATAACTCATGCTTTCAAATGACGTCCTTCGGAGTTGACCAAGAAATAATAATGCCGGGATTTTCGTCTACATTTACGGTGCAAGGGCAAATTTATCATAGAATAGGTTCACTTTTTCCAGATGAAAACGAACAGCATAAATTTTTACAAGTATATTTTATGGGTGACGAAGAAATTGAGGTAGACCGTCGCTGCCAATTTATCCAGGGAGTTGAGAGAGACACAGTGTTCAAAATTCAAAGATTCTTGCATAAACGTAACATTTTAGTCAAAACATTTAAAACTGCTTTAGAAAACCTACCTGATGAGGATTATAAAGTCGTCATTCACGCAGATCGGACCCCTCGAGGAGAGCATGAAAGGCGCTACAATGCACCTTTGATAAACGAAATAGCAGCCGTAATTAGTGGTGATCAATTTTCTTCACGAGACATTGTCTTGCGAGCACGTGATGATACGTTGCAACGGGTAGCCGATACACACAAGTTTTATGACGCTCTGCAATACCCATTGATTTATTGCAAAGGACAAGAGGGTTATCATTTCAAATTTCACTCATTAACCTGATCACAAAGGAGCCTACCCGAACAAAAAGTATCACGTATGGATTTTTATGCGTATCATATGATGTTGCGAGAAAATGATTTTAACCTCTTACCCCGGTGTAGACAATTATTTCATCAATTTTTGGTAGACATGTATGTGAAGGTAGAAAGTGAACCAAAAGTAAATCAAAAAAAGCTGCGCGTTGAGAATTATAAACAGTTACAAGATGCAGTATCTAGCGACGCCAATGTAAACCCCAGATATTTAGGTAAAATGGTAATTCTGCCCTCATCATTCGTTAACAGTCCCCGCTACCTACATGAGTACACACAAGACGCATTCGCCTATGTACGAACTTACGGAAGACCTGATCTTTTTGTTACTTTTACTTGCAATCCCACATGGAAAAAATAACCGAGGAGCTAATGCCGGGCCAAAAAAGTACTGACAGACACGATTTAGTTGCTAGAGTATTTAGATTAAAAGTACAAAAATTAATGTATGTAATTAACAAAGGGAAAATTTTCGGAGAGGTGCAGTGCTTCATGTATTCAATTGAATGGCAAAAAAGAGGATTACCGCATGCCCACATTCTAATATGGCTTAAAGAAAAGTTGCGGCCCAGCCAAATAGACGACATAATAAGCGCCGAAATTCCGGATCCTGAGCAAGATAAAGAATTGTATGATACCATCGTCCGAAATATGATTCACGGTCCATGTGGAGCACAAAATTCAATATCGCCATGTATGAAAGACGGAAAATGTACAAAGAAATTCCCTAAACAGCTATTAAAAGAAACAGTGCACAATGACAATGGCTACCCTTTATACAGACGCAGAGCTCCCGAAGATGGTGGCAGGAAAGTTACAATCAAATCTCGCTCTGGAGCGTTCGAAACCTTAGATAACAGCTGGATTGTCCCGTATTCGCCCATTCTATGTAAAATGTTTAATGCCCACATTAATGTAGAAGCATGTAGCTCTGTCCGCGCAATCAAGTATATCTGTAAGTACATAAATAAAGGAAGCGACCAAGCAATATTTAATCTCAGGAGTGAAGGTGAGGCAAATCCCGTTAATGAAGTACAGACCTTTCAAGCAGGGCGTTATGTCAGCAGTAACGAGGCAGCGTGGCGTCTTCTTGGCTTCCCTTTACACGAAAGGCACCCAACAGTTACTCACCTTGCTGTGCACTCAGAAAATGGAGAGCGAAAGAAAGAAGACAGTTTCTTTTTGTATGGAGAATGGGCCCACCAAAAACTGTGATGACTCGTAATAAAATGTATGTAGATTTATTCCTTATATCTAAATAAAAAAATAAAATTCTCGAGTAGCAGTCTCGTACCGGTAAGCTCAGTGTGGGGCGGCTACCATCTAGACGGAGTGACGACCTGGTAAGACATTCAAAAAGTCGATGGATGCAGGTGGCTCAAGGACCGTGCTTTGTATAATTCCTTGGGGGAGGCCTATGTTCAGCAGTGGACTTGTGTAGGGATGAAGAAGTTTTAAACTAGTTGTGTAAGGATACGGCTCGACCGGGGTAGGACACGCTCTCACGGAAAACGCTACCAGCGTAAAATAGTAGCTTAATTCTCCTGTGTTTCGTATGGTGAGTGTAGAGAACCGGAGTCCTTTTTTACTGGAAACGAAGCACTCCATCTTAGTCCTCAGGGGTGACAATGCATCTGCATTTTGATTCTTAAACGAGGGTAAATGTAGATGTCTATGAGCCACAGCATCAACTTACCATCAGGTGGACCGTGCGCTCGTTTGTCACACTTATTCTATAAAAAAAACCAAAAGGAGATTGTCAATTGAAAGAGATACGAAAAGGTACCAGAGCATCTATTCAACTTTTTCAACTTATTCGGCGTTTATTTATAAATTAGGTGCTTTATTTATAATAAGACACATCGTAGAAACAGGTCAAGTAAGCAACAATAATTACAAGTTTTATTGATTATTATTCGTCATCATTACAACAATTCACTGCTGAACATAGGTCTTCCCTAAATTAAATATATAATGTAAAATATTGTATAGCCCTTTCGTCAACTGCCATTGCGTTTCGTCCCGTATGGTGTCGTAAAAGTCGTAACAGATTAAAATAAAGATACCAGGAGATAAGCAGCAACATCTCCCTATAGAATACCACAAAAAGCTTTTTTTTTTTTAAAAAACGTTACCTCCACACTAGGATTTTCTCCTGTATCGTGGGGGCAGTTTACATACATAAATGTCACAAGGACAAACATCCAGACCCGGAACAATTATTTGTAGGCCATACAAATACTTGTTCCGTGCGGGATTCGAACCCGCGGCCCTTAGCGCAGCAACTCATTGCTAAGCCACTGCGCCACGGAGCCGTCGCCGCCACGGTGCTACGCTTGTGGCTTTGGTTGCCACAAGCGTAGCAACTGTGGCAAAAACTACCATATAGTAATGATGCATATTTATATTACTATATAAATATGCATCATTACTACTTGTGTATAAATTATTCCAATCATTGTGAGGTTCATTTAAGTGGTATTCACAAATACGAGCGCACAGTGGCACATAAAATGAGTTATCAATCAGCAATCTCTTTTTTAGGTTAGTAGTTCTTTTTAGTTTAGGTATTAAGAATCTAGATAAATTATTACATAAGTTAAAAATACAGTGACGGGAAGTAGAAGCAGCACGCTTATAACTAGCCACAGAATAGAATAGAATCATTTTTATTCAATATAGATTACAATACATAATACTTATTACGTCATTTTTTACTTTTACTACTGGTTCGCAAAAAAACCTGTCCTGGGAAGAACCAGCAAGAAACCCAGCGAGACAAATTTTAAAAAAAAAACACATTTTACAATATAATATTTTATACAATTGCTTTGAAAACATTTAGAAACAGCATGGTAGCGATCACCTCATTCCCAGGGGTTGTTATCAGTCATGTACTCTCTAGTAGTATAATAACCTTACTAGACAATTTTTGCTTAAGAAATAATTTAAACCTTTTGATAGAAAAGGTCTGCATATTATTATAGTAATTGTTGATGCCGCTCTGGAAATGGCAGGAGTTACAGTTACAGGTATAAGGGGTGGTTGTGATATGTTACCGATGTCTTCAATATTCATGGATTGTAATTCCATATCCCTGTTATCATTTTGTTTGTTTTTTTTTCATCAACTAACCGAACAGACTATAGTTTTACAGTGTCTACCACCTAAATAATAATATTTATTAATATTTTATTTATTTCAATCTTTATTACTAATAAACAGTCTTAATGCCTCTTAAATTATATATAAATAGCATGTACTCGTTTCCCTTTATAATACTTTTGTAGTAAACCAGATTCCACTAAGGTAAAAAGAAATAAAAATGCATCAAATCAGAAAGGTAAACAAGTGAAGTAGTTATTTTAGAATTATAACATTATTTGACTAAGTACAAGTTCTTAGACGTTTTATTTACACTAATTTCATTTAAGGTAAAAAATATTACTTGTGTATTAAGTACAAAGGCATACAAATATGGGGTAAGGTAAGGAAGAAGTAGCATCTATCTCTAAATCTATCAACTAAAGAAAAAAAATTGTGGTTATCGAATATCTCCCCTATAAGGCAATCTATGGGGGAGGTCTATGTTCAGCAGTAGACTTTTGGTAGGCTGTAAAGTTAAAGATAACCTGGTGGTGAATAGCCAAATTGTTTGTAGTGCGAGGTGTATGATACTACAAACATCAATCTGTGTGCCAAAGCGATTATGCCAACTCCTCCGGGCAAGCCAATTTCAGGCAGGGGCTCACTTACAGGCTGTTAGAGTAAAGTAAGTACCTGGTGTGATGGTATCCACTGCAAAATAATATCTCTTTCTGCTGAGTTAATTGGCACAGCCCGTGTGTGGTGAGCTCTTAAAATTGAAGATCCACATGGAATACAAATCTTCTAATAGAATGAGCAGTTTCAAATCTTTCTTGCAATATTCTTAGGCAGTTACAACAAACTGCATCAAGTAGGTGTAACTGAAAAAATTGGGAATGCAAATAAAAAATAAAGAAGTAAAGAAATATTAAATTCAGAAAGAATGTACATTACCTACAATCAACAAAATAAAATAAAAATAATGTAAACAAAATTCTTGCTTCCCTAATGGAGTTTAAATACGAGTATAATGAACATAAATAGTAGATGTATTTAATCAAATATTAACACTAATATGTGTTCCCTAATAACATCCATTTATTTTTATGTTATCTATATCTATAAATATTAAATTCAGAGGGAATGTGTGTACATTCCTTCTGAATTTAAGCAGCGTCTTACTATTAACAACTACCAATAAAAAAAACTGTGGTTGCCGACTTGTCTACTAAGCATGGCAACTATAGCAAGTATACTCCTTTGAGGAAATCTGAGGGAAGGTCTATGTTCAGCAATGGGCTTTTGATAGGATGTAACGGTTGTGGATATAGTTACTCTGACAGACACTTTTAACATAGATTTGTGTACATTTTGTGTGATTTTATTTTATCTATTAATTAAATTAGATTTTACCAATAACATAACACTTCAATACTTTGACACTTTTAACCTTTTAAAATACTAATAAGAATTGTGTTTGTCATTTGTTTTAGGTAATTCAACATAAATTATAGATTTTCCAAAATTCTAGGAGCAAAAGTAAACATGTATTATACACTCACACATACTTTTAATTAAACTCGTCAGTTTTCATTTTCGAATGTCATTGGCGAATTAAAAACATAATGTGGAATATTTGGCTAACCTGTATAATATAATCCAACACTTATTGCATTGATTAGACATTGACATATGAATTTGTTAGTAATATGAAGGGATATTTATTAGTATTTTTACAAACTTAAAATAATTAAGTACTAAAACATGTATAGATCGTTAAGTGTCTGTGGGTGTGGGTCGTTTATTATTATTTCTAAAAAATCGTACCATATCTCAATATTCAGTTAAAATAAAATGAAATGTAACACATTATAAACGAAAATTAGAAAATTAGTGACAAAAATAAGATATATTTCACATAAAAGTTTGAAACTTTAAATCAATTGTAGGTTTTGTACAGTTGAATTCTTCGCATTCCATAAGATAAGATACTAACCAGTACTCACCTCTTGAGAAATCCACAAATATAAAAGTTGGTGCACATCTGCTCATGTCTCGGCTAGTTATTGTCTTCGCACAGTGCGTTGAAATCCACAAATATTATTTAATTGTTTTCAGTGTATGCTGATCTTCCAGATGCAATAAGTACAAAAAAACAGCAGCGTGACGAATGTCAATGCCGTAAAGTAATACAAGGCCGCCGGCACAGACATAGATATGATGCCCAGCACGGAAGTCAATGACAAAATAGCGTTTCGTTCCACGGTGTCTTTGAACCATGTTATATGATATAAGCTAACACTTTTAGAAATAGGATAAAAATCTCAGTGGTATCCCTTTTTAGTAATAAATATATAATATACAAATAAGTATAAATATAATATGTATATAATAAGTTATCTTTGTAAAAAAAAATTTTTTTATTTTAATAGAAACTGCAAAAATGATTCATTACACGCATTTTTTCCCATATTACATTAACCAGAACACGAAATATCAAAACCACTAATTTTTTTTAGATTTCTTGATTCCGTTTAGATATTCATAAAAGCTATAGGCCATTTATTATAATAAATTGGTAACTTTTTTTTGTATGTAATACCATTAAGGGTCGTTAAAATTTCTAGTGGGCCCAAAAACGACAGATTCCTTTCCAAGAAAGAATTGCATCACCGCCAAAAACTACACTAACAGCCTTCTTTCAACTTTGTCAAACCGTCACCTTTTCAAAAACGTTGTTATATTCTGAAGTCCCCCGCTATTATACTTGGAATCTAGGAAGAAGTGGAAACGCCGTATTCAAGGCGCGCCTGTTGCAAATTGGCCCGGTGTAAAGTCATCAGATGCCCTTGGTCGTGTGTATACCATCCATGTAACTAATTTTGAATGTTTCTGTTTACGATTGCTGCTGCACCATGTTCGGGGTCCTACAGGATATAAAGACTTTAAAACTGTCAACGGTCAGGAATGCGCAACTTATAGAGAAACATGTGAAGCTCTGCATCTTTTAGAAAACGATAATCACTGGGATGAAACCATGGAGGAAGCTGTGCAGTGCCAGTCACCAGCCAAAATTAGGATCTTTATACAACTCTCATATCATCTTGCAGGCTATCTAATGCACATAAATTGTGGGACAAATATAAAAGTACATGGCGGAAGATATTTTGCGAAGGTTACAGCAGACACACGCGAACATGACATACAATGAACACATTTATAATGAAGCACTTGGAAAATTGAAGATAAAGTAATGGCAATGGTAGGCAAAAATTAAGCGACTTTGGAATGATAAGCCCTCAGCGGACAACCGAAAATGAACTAAGTGATGAAATTATACGTGAAACAAACTACGATATACCAGCTTTGCAGCAAGTAGCCGAATTTGTACCCCGCTTGTTCCCGAACAAAAACGAGTTTTGACAAAGTATTAGGACAAATTGAATCTGGAAATGGTGCACTTTTCTTTTAGATGCCCTGGAGGAACTGGGAAGACATTTTTGTTAAATTTATTATTAGCGCAAGTACGGAAAGATAAAAACATTGCTGTGGCCGTAGCTTCCTCCGGTATAACCGCCACGCTACTAAGCGGGGCCGCACTGCACATTCTGTTTAAAACTCCCTCTAAATCTAGCCCAGGAAGAATCGCCGAGCTGCAACTTTAGCAAAATAGTGCACGGTATAATGCTACGACAATGCAAACTTTTAGTGTGGGACGAAAGTACAATGTCGCATAAAAAAGCTGTAGAAGCACTAAATCGAACGCTCCAGGATTTGCGCAGCAATACCGATGTAATGGGAGGAATGGTGGTTTTACTGGCTGGTGACTTTCGCCAAACTTTACCTGTCATTCAAAAGTGCACACCTGCAGATGAAATTAAAGCATGCCTCAAGTCGTCTATTTCATGGAACAAGGTGACAAAATTCAGTTTAACTACGAATATGAGAGTGCATTTGTATAATGATATCAATGCTGGAAACTATGCTGACACACTATTAAAAATTGGCGATGGGCGGTTGGAAACGGATGCTGAGGGCTGCGTTAAATTGACGAAAGATTTTTGTAATTTAGTACAGAGTCATTCCGAATTAATTGCGAGCGTTTATTCAGATTTAACGAACAACATGCATGAAGACAAATGGTTATGTGTAAGGGCGATTCTTGCACCAAAAAATGAGAGCGTTAACAAATTAAATTCAGATATATTAAGCGAAGTAGCAGGAGAAATAACAGAGTATTTGTCAGTAGACACAGTTATGGACACAGAACAGAGCACTTCATATCCCGTAGAGTTTCTAAATTCTCTAGAGTTGTCAGGTGTGCCCCCACATAAACTTCAATTAAAATTAGGCATCCCAGTCATGCTAATGCGAAATTTAGATGCTCATCGGTTATGTAACGGGACAAGGCTGCGTGTGACACATCTTGGACGGAATATAATCGGTGCTACAATTTTGACAGGCGTAGGAAAAGGTGAAAATGTTATTATTCCACGGATCCCTATAATTCCCACAGATCTTCCTTTTCAATTCAAAAGGTTGCAGTTCCTATTAAGCTCAGTTTTGCAATGACAATTAATAAAGCGCAAGGGCAAACGTTACAGGTAGCGGGGTAAACTTAGAAAAACCGTGCTTCTCTCATGGTCAGCTGTATGTAGCATGTTCGCGTGTCAAATGCCCAGAATCTCCACATTCTTTCCCGAATGGAAAAACATATAACATTGTGTACAGTAGCGTCTTAAAATAGTGTTCAGTTAGTTTTTTTCCAAAATTCCACAATCAATTAATCAGAATTCCACAGATCTTCCCTTTCAATTCAAAATTTCCTATTTAGCCCAGTTTCTTTTCAATTCCAAATGCTGCACCTCTGACGGACCTATTAAGCTCAGTTTCCTTTCAACTCAAAAGGCTACATTTCTGACGGATCTTTTATTTGGCTCAGTTTCCTTTCAATTCAGAAAACTGCATCTCTGACGAATCAATTTAGCTCAGTTTCTTTTCAAAAGTCTGCATCCTTGACGGATAATTATGCTCAGTTTCTTTTAATTAAAAAAATATCCCATTTCCATTTGGAATAAACAGGCTATTTTCATGCTTTCCTATACGCTGCGTTTCAAAACATTTAAATAGGCTGACGAATCAATTTTGCTCAGTTTCCTTTTAATGGCTGCATCTCTGACAAATCTATAAAACTCAGTTTTCTTTCAATTCAAAAAGCAATGGATAGTTCATTTCCCAGTGACCATGCGGGCGAAGCCGCAGGTAACAGCTAGTAAAGTATATTTGATGCTATAAACAATGAATTACTAAGAGGAACGAATTATAACATTGAGAATTTGCAGAGCTACATTAAACATAACAAACCTTTCTAGTCTAATTCACAAACAGTTATATGATATAATAATGGATTATTATAAAAAACAACAAAGTGGTATTATATTTCTGGATGCATAGGTAATGGAAAGGCATTTTTAATTAATTTAATCCTAGCTGAAATTCGTGCAAACAAAGAAATTGCACTCGCATAACATCATCGGGAATAGCAGCTACGCTAATGGATTGCGCACGAACAGCACATTCCTCACTAAAATTACCTTTAAATGTTGCTTTGAATTTGTCGGTATGTGAAATTACCAAATCATCAGCACACGGACAAATATTGAAATAGCGCAAAGCTATCTTGTAGGACTAAAGCACAATGGCTCACCGAAAGCCTTTAGAAGCACTAAATAGAACACTCCCAAGATCTACGAGATAATACAAGCATAATGGGAGGTGCGTTGTGAAAATTGTCAGATGATTTTCGTCAAACGCTACCTGTCATTCGAAATCTACACCTGCCTACACCATTAGCCTGCTTGAAGAAATCACCCATATGGCAACATGTACAAATAGTCAAGTTAACAACAAATATGAGAGCACAAATTTCAGGAGATGTAAGCGCAAGAGTTTCCGAAAATCTTCTAAGAATAGGAGCAGGAACATATCCAATAGATGAAAATTATGGCCAAATCGTACTGACAATTGAATTGTGCAGTGTTGTTGAGACACCTGAACAACTTATAAGTGAGGTATACCCGAATATTGTGGATAATTATACTAACTTGGAATGGTTATACGAAAGAATTATTTTAGTGATGAAAAACTAGATTATAAACGAAATCAACAGCACTATTCAAGAAATGAATCCAGGAGAAGAGAAAACTTACATGTCGATCGATAAAACGACTGATGAAGATGAAGACCTCAATTTCCCTACCGAATTTTTAAATTCGTTGTATATACCAGGAATGCCATTACACTGTCTTAAATTGAAAGTTGGTTTGCCAATCATTTTACTATGAAATCTGAACTCGCTGGAACTGTGTAATGGTACAAGACTCTGCATCAAACAACTACAGAATAACATCATCGAGGCCAGTATAATAACGGGTAAAAAAAAAGAACAAACGGTATTTATACCGCGAATACCTTTAATATCAACTGGAGTACCTTTCAATTTTAAGTGACTATAATTTCCAGTCAAGTTGGCTTATAGTATGACCATCAATAAAGCACAGGGCCAAACATTCCAATATTGTGGCGTTAAATTGAGAGAATAAAGCTTTTCACGCGGTCAATTGTACGTCGCATGCTCAAGAGTTGGGTCACCTCAAAGATTGTTCATTTACAGTCCAAATAATAAAACAAAAAATGGTAGTAAATAAGCGAGTGTTGTAAACAAAAAATTAAAAATATAATCGTTTATAAAACTGTAAATATGTATACAGGGTATTTTTGAAACGCTCCCGAAAACGAAGACAGATGATAGTACTAAGGATACCTATGATGATAGGTCACAAAAAAATTCAATACCGAGGGAAAAACAATCATCTTTTCACAACGTTTTATTAACTTTAATCACGCTCTATCATGTTAGTACAGTTAATTGAAACGATATTTCACTAAAAAATCATGACAATACTGAAACATAAAACCAGCAGTGGAATTACTGAATTACAATCAGCTGACTTTGGGTCAATGTACGCGCGAACGCCGAATTCGCGCGGCCCGCAACTTTTTTGGTACCACAATACCTAACAATTTACAACACTTGTCTAAATACCTAACTGTCTACTTAACCTACCATTTTGCCACTGTGCTTGTCTCCACGTAGCCACTTTAATTCGAATTCACAGGTTAAATAAACCAAATAACTGGTTCGATTCCCCGCTAATGAAAAAAATACTTAAATAAAATGTTAATAAGGTTAGAGTCATGCTTTTTTATCCATTGTGTAGGTATGTTTATTATTCTGAGTATTCAGTTATGTACCTATTCAGATCAGTTCAGTACTAAGTTATTTAAAAAAATTTAGGTATGAAACAGCTTACCGATCCTCCGTGGCCTTATGAGATTCTCCAAGGCACATTAACATGTTGCCGTATTCACGAGCACTATAAACGTACCTACGCGTTAGGCATTATTAAAACAAAACAAAAAACACAAAACGTAACAACAAGAACAATATCATTAATTAATTAATAACAAGTAATAACAACAATAATTTAATAAACAAAACAATTGAACTATCGCTCGTGATAGTCAACACGGAACTGTCTCAAAAACTAAAATTATTAATCAATCCCGCCAAAACAAATGCGCAAAAGGTAACGTCCTTGAAGCATGTATAAATTCCACAGCGCGAGGCGACACGAGGCTGCGTGTGTGTAAAAGGGAAGGGTAGAGTGAGTAGTATACCTAATGCATTGTTTCGTACCGATCTAGATAAGAGTTCGGCGCCCGCGAGGATATTGACCCTATTATCAGCTGATTTTCTTTTTTAAGTTTCACTGCTGGTTTTATGTTTAAGTATTTTCATGATTTTTTAAATGAAATATCGTTTCATTTAACTCTACTAACATGATGGAGCGTGAATAAAGTTAATAAAACGTTGTGAAAAGATGATTTTTTTTCCTCGGGATCGAATTTCTTTGTGACCCATCATCATAGGTATCTTTAGTACTATCATCTGTCTTCGTTTTCGGGAGCGTTTCACAAACACCCGGTATATTCAATAAAACACTTTTTTTTATTTAAACAAACTACTTTCGAATTTGATTCATAATTATTTTAATAAGTTAATTAATCAGTCGATTTCGTATACACTATATACAACGTACATTTAAGGGTACAAATATTTGCGTGCATATATAAGATAGAAAAAATGATTTTATAACCATTAAATGTGCGATGTATTTTGACCCGGGCAACGCCGGGTTTCGCTGCTAGTATCAACTAAAAAATAAAAAAAACTGTGGTTGTCAAGCCGCCTACCAAGCGTGGCAACAATTGCAAATATCCCCTCTAAAGCAATCTATGAAAAGGGCATTGTTCAGCAGTGGACTATTGGTAGGCTGTATTTTATTATTATAATGAGGACGATATATCGCTCGAAATGCTCTATCATAAACCGTTAAAAAATTTAGCTTTTTTATAAAAATACTAGTAGCATTCATAATATACTGAATACCCGCGTTTACCACTCCATGTAAGCTTAAAATGCTTGTGTAAGCAAGTGATTCACAAAAGGAGCTGAATGGCGGATTCTTCACCCGCCTTTTTTAAAAATAGCAGTCCGTACCTTTAACCATAGGCAATATATCCTGTTTAAGTTTTCCGAATTCTAATTTAAAGTAATATTATTTTACAAACAACAATTTTATTTCAATTCACAAATGAAACTAAAGCTTTAAGCTTTTGAATTTAAATTTCTGATGAGGTTATATGAAACTTTGTTATGATGTTTGTAGATTTTCAATTATGTCTTAAAAATAAAAATCCACTCAATCATCTTTATAAACGTAATATGTTACGTAAAACATAGTTTAATTAAGAAAATTAAAGTATTTATTTCCAGTTAGGTTCTTATTTCATTATGACTAACATAGAATAGTTACTTTAGTATATATCTAAGTAATTACATTCACCAGTCGGCCAAAAAGTTTGCGGTTAAGAAGGATCCAAATAATTTAGGAAAAAGAAATCAATTCTTTGTTTTTCCTCTAAGCAATCAGTGTTTACGATTTTCAATTTCACAGACCATTTGCGTCGGTTGCTTTACTAAGAAAACGTTGAATGCTAAGTTTGTGTTGTGTGCCGGTGTTAAATATACTGAAAATAATTTCCCGGGTATATAAATCGTCCGGCTACTCACAATATTACACATAATTTGCAAATAGAAAATAATGAAAAGACTGGAGTAAACCGTGTAGTGGCGGTGTAAGAACTTCCACAACAATTTATTATCATCCCGCAAGTGTTATGAGAGGTGAAAGAGTTAAAATGAAACAGGAGATGGACAGCTGAATCTTTATGATTGCAAATCAATAATAATAAAATATATGGTAAATAAACTTGCAAAAAAGCTGTGGTTGCCTAACCGCCTGTCAAGCGTGGCAACTATGGCAAATATCAATCTATGAGGCAGGGTATGAGGGAAGCCTATGTTCAGCTGTTGAGTGTTGACAGGCTGTATTTTTTATTTTATATAATTGAAGTGACAAACGAACTTACACTCCGTTACCGTAACAGCCTATTAAATCCCACTGCTGAACATAGGCCTACCCCATAGATTGCCTCATAGGGGGGATATTTGCTATAGTTTCCACGCTTGAAAAGCGGGTTGGCAACCGAAGTTTTAATTTTTACTTGTTATTAGGAAGACGCCGATCTCCTGATTTGTTTCCCTCTGTCGCCTCTTACGACACCCATGTGATGATATGGGGTAGTGGATATTCTTATACCGCCACTACATGGTATAATCATAATGGATATATAGGTAATTAAGAATAAGATTGTTGATAATGGATATGGGTAATTATGTGCCATAAAATCTACTTACCATCTGTCAGGCAAGTGGATAGTGGAGTCGTATGCTCATTAGTTACCCATACTCCTAAAATAAAGCCCTTAATAGTCCTCTTTGGACGTATGTGTACCTTTCCGATTGTAAGATGATTTTTTTGTTGGCGATAACGCTTGGAAGGTGCGATCGCAGTCTTAGACGTCGGGTCGTGTCATTAAAAATCTGGATTTAAGACAGCAAATCGCAACAAAGCGAGTCTAGCGTTTCCCATGGTCAACTTTTAGGAAACGTACAGGAAGAAAGGGATAGAATTCTGTTCGTCGCAATGACATGGCACAAAATTGTTTCGTATTGGTTGAAAGTAAATAAGTAATAAAAAAAAGTCAGACCTGACCGAATGTAAACATTTTATTAGTAATTATTTTAATTTACTATGAATAAAAATGTAAGGAAAGATAATAAGAAACACTATTACAAATTGTAATTTTTTAATTAGAGCGCAAAACCTAATAAAAGGTAAGACGGTAGAAAGACAGCATCGTCTCGCATAGAAAACTTTGAAATTATTCCCAAGAAAATTTAAATTCTTACTATTACGGTGGGCTTCAGTTCAGTCATGATTTTTGCAGTAAGTTCTAGTTTTATGAAGTAAAATCTAGACACACGGCAGTGTGTCAGCCAAATTCGGAAAAGAAAAGGGCAACCCAGCAGTAGTGAGCATATTTACACGAACCATTTCGAGCCACTTTCGAAACCCCCATGACGAAATGAATGACATTAAATGAAATGAAATGAAAATGAAATGAGATGAATGTTCTATTTTACGACATAATAAAAGAAAGTTAGAATATGTAAGTCTAATTTTTTTCCTTGTAATTTCGGGCTCGGCACCTGTTGAGATCTCTCGTTTATCGGGGTAGCAGACAAGTCCGAACATCGTTTATACCGAGATTGCCACCTTTTTATATTTATGTTTTTGGTAGTATAACATTTATCGTCTTTAAAATACTACTATTTTATACGGCGATAATATAGTAAACAGTCAAGTTCTATGTTAAGGTTGTTCGTCACAATTACCATGGTAAAAAAATTGGGTTTCTGAAGAGACCGAAACAGGTGAAGATCTGAAGGCGCAAGGCTAGGACCATATGGTGGATGCATTAACACTTCGCAACCAAGCTCTCTCAATTTTTGCTGAGTGGCCAAAGATGTGTGTGGTCTGGCGTTATCATGATGAAAGACCACTCTTTTTTACCCTACTTCCAAGAAAGGGTTATGTTTTTCGCGCGTATTTTGTATGTATGTTTGTAAATTTCTTTATTACTTCATATCTTCCAAATATTTATATGATATTTGCTATAGTTGCCAGCGGCAACTACAGCAAATATCCATCCACTTGACAATTTATGGGGGAGGCCTATGTTAATTTCAGTGGACTTTTGATAGGCTGACGATAATGAGTTCTACTCATCTTTGCAACCATTAATATTTATGGTGGAGTAAAAACAAAAAAAAACATACCCGAAAATATGAATGAAATAAAAACTGCATATATTGCCCCATGAAAAGTAAAAAGTAGCAGCTTACATACATGTTACATCAATCAACAGATTCATCCTCGAGGGAATCGTACACGTTTTTTTATCTGTTGAAATTATTACACTTTTAAAATAAAATAACAAAAATATTAAAAAACTTAACGTTAGAATTTTTAAATAATTTTAAAAATCTAATTATTTAAATTTTTGTAAGTTATTTATATTATTTACTTTATAACTATGTAACTAAAGGCAAAATATACTACTTTTTCCATTTGATGACAGATGGCGCTGTTTTGATAATAAATCAGTGTAGTTTCAAATTATTTTACCAAGGCTATAACTATATTTTAATCTTTATTTATAAATGTGGTATTAATTTGAAAAACACCAGTCATACCGCCTATAACTAAGATATAATAGAAAATTATCATCTAATGTAAGGAAAATACTTAACCTTCTTTTTTAGAAGTTCCTTAATCGGATAAAAAGTAGCCTATAAGTTGCCCCGGGTTACTAACTACCTACATACAAAATTTCATGTAAGTCGGTCCAGTAGTTTTTGCGTGAATCTGGAATACACAGACAGACAGACAGACAGAAAGACAAACAGACAGACAGTCAAAATTCTAAAAACCACTAATTTGGCTTCAGAACCCTTTAATTAGTCCCCTGGACTTGTTTTATCAAGAATATATTAGAATTACAGACACGACCTTTCTACAGATTTATTATATGTATAGATTGATTAAACCATGACACGTGTTTCATCAGCTGTACCTACCAAACGCTACGACGTCATGCTGGCAGACCAGCTCCATTCCATTCACATAAGTGATCTACACGCTCTTGATTCTAAATCAACCATCATTACGACAGTTTACTCAATCAATTATTTTTCCATTTTTTTATACAATAAGGATGACAAACGAGCACACGGTCCACCTGATTGTAAGCGAATGCTGTGACCTAGACATCTGCAGCTATTTGTCCTCAATTAAGAATAAAAATGCAGATGCGTTGTCACTTCTGAAGTATATGAGATGCCTCGTTTCCAGCTAAAAATCTCTTGTATTTTCTGATTAAATGGAACATAGTAAAGTCATTCGTTTGTTTAAATCTATCCACGCTAATTTTGGAACAAAATGCACTGCCAACACTCACTTAAATACTTCAAAAATTATTTTGGATCAAATTTCAAGGTTTTCTATGAGTAATAATAGGTTCTATATAAATCAATCATCCATATAAATCAGTTTGGTTTTACAAGGAGTCGCTCAATGACTGAAGCAGGTTAAGCTTATTAAATATTTTTTAATGTCTTGGAGAATTTACAAGATGCTTTAGGTATTTTTGTGACTTTTCCAAGGGCTTCGACTATATTCATCATCATAAATAACCATCATCATTACAGCCCTTCACAAGTCCACTGCTGAACATAGGCCTCCCCCAAAGAATGCTACAAAGCACGGTCCTGACCCACCTGCAACCATCGATTTCCTGTATGTCTTACCAGGTCGTCACTCCATCTAGTGGGGGGCAGTCCCACACTTTGCCTACCGGTACGAGGCTGCCACTCGAGAACCTTGCTTTCCCATCAGTTGTCGGTTCTTCGAGCATATGGCCGGCCCATTGCCACTTCAGCTTACTAATCCGTTGGGCAATGTCGGTTACTCTGGTTCTACTGTGAATATCCTCATTTATAAGTTTTTCACGCAGAGAAACACCGAGCATAGCCCTCTCCATAGCTTGCTGAGCGACCTTGAAACCTCATACAGGCAGCAGTGAAGGACAGAGATCTGTCTACCAGAAAGAGCCAACTGTCAAAGCTGAAGGCCGATTGTGGCAGTATCATTTCTGGGACACCTGAGATTTTGAGTGCGATTTGAGACGTTCTATGCGCAGCTATACACGTCATTGTTTGAGCAACAGGCAAATGTGAGTAACGATCCAAGAGAAAGTCTTATTCGACACTATTCCCATGATATCCCGATGATATCTACACTCACCGTATGAAACACAGCAGCATTAAGCTGCTGTTTCACGCTGGTATTCTGTGAGAGCGTGGTCTCTCCCGGGTTGAGGAAACCTGTTCGTGCTACAACCATAATATTATAACTGCAGCATGGCTCTACCACGTTTATTTTTCTTTTCGATATTCAACTAATATGATATTAATACTATGTATAAATTTTTATATTGGTTTAGCGTTAAGAGTTTTCTTTTAATTGACACTAAACGAAATGTATTTTCACAACAAGAAATGCTTAATATATAAATAATAATGGAATCTAACAGCGTCTCTTCAACAAAAATTTTAAGAAAATATTAACTTTGGCCTCTCAGTATATTTACGAAAATTTTAAGTCTCTAAGTAAACAAAAACAAAAATAGTTTTATTAAAAATGGTAATTTACCTACGTTAATAATACCGGAAGCAAGCACAAGCAAGTAATACCAGTTAATCGACTATAACGAGTCGGTAAGTTCTTCATGGGGCAATGTCTATGCTTTTTCAGCAAATTCCTAGATAATATGCACTCTATCAAAAAGTTTTAGAATTGATTATAACCTGATAATAACCCCTGTGAATGAGGCGATTGCTACTATGCTTTTCCTAATGTATAACTAGATTGTAAGCTAAGAAAAATAATGGTTTAAAAAAAGAGACCCACTGGGTTTCCTGCTAGTTTTTCTCAGTGCAGAAGTTTTTTTCCGAACCCGTTGTGTTAAATGAAATTTATTCTATTTTTTCCAGTAAATTAAGCTTTTATAAGAACTATGAGTTCAGATGTGACAGATTTAATCAAAACCGATTGCCCGCTCTGGTAAACGATAATCTGGGTACACATGTGAATAATCGTCTGACGTCATTTAATCCACCTATATGGGAAGTGTCAAAGTTGATAAAATAAACACCCGTTAATTGCTTTATTTATCTCTTCGGCCCCGAAGCTAATGATGGCCTATCAGTCAATGTCAAAGCTTTATCGAAATATCTCAATGGCCTACGACATCCTCTAAATACTGCCTAAAAGTACGATTTGTATAAAGAAAACCGAAACGTGCGTATTAGGATTACTAACACAGCAATAAATCCTTAAAAAAACTAAATACCGATGTTTGTAAAAATAACTAGGAGGTGGGTGACTCCTTTTCCGTCCAGTTTGTCTGGGTAGGTACCACCTTACTGGGCTTAGGCTGAAGAGTATTATTAGTCAGTATAAATACAGGCTTTGAGGCATTCCATCTTAGTCCTCGGAGGTGGCAACGTATCTATAGCCGTCTTTGATTGAAGTTGCTATAAGGTGTCTATGTTCTACAGTAGCCGTTTACCATCAGGGCTGTAAGTTTATTTGTCACTTCAGTTTTATAAAAATTCAAGTTTATTCAGTATTTCAATCAATACGATGCAGAACGTCTACGTGTGCAAATGGCACATGCTAGCCTTTTTTTTATAGGATAAGGGTGACAAACGAGCACACAGTCCACCTGATGTGTGTTGTTGCTGTGAACCATAGACATTTACATCTATCCTCGATTACAAATCAAAATACAGATGCGTAGTCACCCGTGAAGACTAAGTTGGAATGCCTCGTTTCCAGTAAAAAGGGTCTCTGGTTCTCTACACTCACCATATGAAACACAGCAGCATTAAGATGCTATTTTACGCTGGTATTTTGTGAGAGCGTGGTCCTTCCCCGGTCGAGCCGACCCATTCGTGCTACAACTATACGAGTAATATAGCTGCAGCATGGCTCTACCACGTATAAATATAATAGCCTATAAAATAATGTCAAAAAAAATTTTGAAAACAAAATAATAACATAAAGATATTATTTATAGAATAAGTGTGACAAAGGAGCCATACTCCACCCGATGGTTAGTGGATGCTGTGCCTATAGACATCTACATTATTCCTCGATTAAGAGTTAAAGTGCATATGCGTTGTCACCCCTGAGGACCAAGATAGAATGTCTCGTTTCCAGTAAAAAGGGTCTCCGGTTCTCTACACTCACCATACGAAACACAGCAGCGTTAAGCTGCTATTTTACGCTGGTATTAGCTGGTATTCACAAAATAGTCCAAATAAAACCATAACTTAAAATTAAGTGAAGTAGTTCATTTCTACAATCGGAAATAAAAAACAGAATCTCTAAAATGAACATGAACAAAATTAGACGTAATTAAAGCATTTGATGATTCAGTAATGACATTATTAACAACCTTATTTAACCAAATAGTTATCTTTATCTAAGTTAAATTAAAAAAATTTGCGTCCCGCAATTTTTAATAGTTACGACATAGGCATAAGTAAAAAAATATAAGCATAAGAATTATTTTAAAATAAAAAAGGAACTTAATTTGCTTATGTAATGTTTCTAAAGGCAAGAAATATAACACCGTACCCGTTTTTAAAACTTACTCGAACAGCATTTCAGAACTGTGTGAATATCAAATACATTTCGGAATTGTTCAAATATTTGCTCTTCCTATTGTATTTCACTAGTATCTATCATATCTATCGGTTGGTTTGAGTGCCAAAAAGCGCCAGATGTCTTTCGAATCGGCTCATACGTATCGGGAATAGATATTGAGAATTATATTTATTGTAATGTAAAAGCAAAATAAATATTGTAACGTCATTTCAAAGTCATTAAATGTTTGTTAGAAAAACAATAAGTCACCTTAACGTCTTTAGACTCATCACCTCTTATCATCAGGCTCTTTTATAAATTTTATGGGACAAACGAACTTACAGTCCATCTGATGATAGTAGGTATTGCAGCCCATGGACACCTGAAACCAACTTCAAATAAAGAAAACTACAGATTTGTTGTCACCTCTTAAGACAAAGAGGGAATGCGTGAAAGTTTGAAATCATACCGATTCTCTATACCCTTTAGACCGGTGCGCAGCAATACGCGTATAGAAATATGTAAAAGGATGGTACCTAGTAAAACAGTAGGACAGTAATCAAGAATTTTACTTACTGACCAGTAGACTTTTAATAGGCTGTAAAGAAAAATGGTCGGTTATTATACATTTAATTTTGTGTAATATCTTAACAGGTTTTTAAAATTGCATTAGATTAATATTAAAATTAAATTGAATTACTCAGACAAAAAACTTCGTATTACTTTTTCTTCATAAGTTTGAATAAAATAAGTTAATATTTTCAAGTATGTTCGCTCATATATACATATATATCGTATACATCGTATATATACATATAGTATATATATCGATAATAAAAACTGAATTATTATTACGAAAATCTACCACTTTGATCTACGATAGCACAATCAAACTACAATGTACTCGTGAAAATCTGTAATTTCTCATACTTATACTTTTTTAGTGAAAAGTAAATTTGATTTCATGTAAATGTAAAAATTTACTTTTTCAACTTTACTGAGTTCGTTCCACGGTCTTTTATTTATTTGCTTCGTTAAATCAATTTAAAATACATATTTTTGACAATAAAGTGTTAACTATCGCTTAGTATGTTTACGGATTACGACTGCTGCAACCTAACTTATTATTTTCTTTACATACATCAACCATAAGTCTCTTCTTTCTATGTAAAGATGCAGCCTAAGCAAGTCGCAATGCACTTTTTTGTATTGTTTGCTCATCACTTGAGTTTCCACGAATTACATTTGAAATATTTTGTTCCATAATTCGGTCAAAAAGCAGGTTGTTTTTTTTTTTAATTTCAACGATTACATTTTTCTCAATAATTGCAAAATCAAAAAAAGACCACTTTTAAAAGCGTCTTCAACTCATCGGTGTCGTCCATTTTTCATTTTGTTCGTAATTTAAACTCCTTTTTGTTGTTATACAAAAAGTTTTATGTACAATGTAAACACTTTTTACAAGTTCAAGTAAAATAGTTTTTATATATACACATATTCTTGTCATGGTCCAGTATTTAGTAGGCCCTTATGCCTTTATTTGTACCCTTGTCACCCGCACGACATATTCATGATGACAGCTAAATGGAAATATGTGTTGTATATGGCCCGTTGTTTTTGTTAAAGTACTGCTGAATTTCAAAACTAAAAACCCTACCAAGTATAAAAAATCTAAAAACAATAAATAAAGAAAAATAATGGTATTTTTAAATATATACGAGTAAGCCTTTTCATTCACTCTTACACAGGTTAATAAAGAGAAAAAAGATAAAGTGTAAGTGGTAATATAAGGACAAAGATAATCTGTTGTAAAAATACATGTGTACATAACACTCACGCCTGTCACCCAGAGGTGGCTTCTATTTGGCACGATCCTGACACACCCCTGGCCTCCTTCACGTCCATTTACCTACGCAAATATGCTCGTCAGTTAAGAGTACTTTTAATTTGGCCCATATTGCCAATTTGGTAGATAAACTTTCATCTGGATAGATTCGACAGGGGACGCCCTTGCCAAACCTGCCATTTACGTCTTTAACATAAATTTGCTTTGTAACTCTTTCTTCATCTATTCTTTCTACATGGTCAAACCAATAAAGCATTCCTTTCTTTATCCCGGTCATAACATAATCTTGCAAACTTACTTCTCTCTTATCACACAATTTCTCACCCTGATATTCAGTCACCCCTACACGCATGTTTACAGCATTTATACTATTCTCGTGCTTCTCTGCCACACCATAATTAAAATACCACATTTAGGTTTTTTTGTTGGGGGGCTAACACAGCATAACAAATTGCCATATGTGCCTTTGACTTACATTCTGACTTCAAACAATAGATTAAAGAGTCCCACTAACTCGGTGGCTCGTATTCGCTCGTAGTTCTATTACTTTTTTATCATAAAATCATATTGTTGTTCTTGTTGTAAAAAATATGTTACATAAATTTATGTAACATATTTTTAACAAATAATTAATTATTTAATAAAACTATTTTTACGGATTTTATCGAGTTTAATTTACTATATTAAATCCCGACGTTTCGGGTACACCTATTCCTACCAAGGATGATACGCGAGGCTATTGAAATTAAAAAACATCCTAATTTCAATAGAGGAGATGGATAGGTGCTATCATCTGCTTGGGATCCTATAATTAACAAAATTAAATCCAAGCCCAAGCATACCACTGCAACACTTCATGATACTGTAAGCTCATTCTGGGTAGATCGAACCAAAAATTAATATTAAAAAACTGAAGGTAGCCGGGGTGACTGTGACATCGGGACGTCAAACATTTCAGTCCCCCCCATGACCATGGGTTGCTGTAAAGCACCCGAAACGTCGGGAATTAAAATAATAAATTAAACGCGATAAAATCCGTAAAAAATGGTTTTATTCAATGTGTAGTGTTCGCGTAAATATAATAAATCATTAGATAATTAATTAATTATTGCAGACCTGGTTCCCGAAAAAGCGTTAGCCGTTAGTCTGTAAGGCTTTTATTAAATATAATAATTATTTTGACAATTTTAATTTTAATTAATTATAAATAAATAATGAAGGGCTTTAACATGCCGTCTAGGATTTTATTTAACAGACACTCTCAGTGAATTCAAATACGTATTTTCTACTGAAGATAACATCGTTATAAAACTCACTCAACTGTGATCATATATCCGTAATTCTTAAAGATAAATGAAGTTCGATAGACAGTTTGGCAAAAATATGAGCGCCAAAAACATTTATTATGCGGTGAAAAGAAATGCGTGGAGCTATTTGTTTACAAACTTTCATAGTGGTAATATTAACACTTAAAATAGAAAATAAAACCGAAAATATAAAAAAATCGATCATTTCGATTCAACATTCGATAAGAAAACTTTTCAAGTACCGCGCTCCCTAAAACAAAAAATGGCCCTATGTACCTGTGGCACTTGAAATAATCACGGCGCGCGGCACTTGAGTCAACCTTTTTTTTGTCACTTTTGTTTGTTTACGTTTAAGAAGTTTGAGTTACAGTTCTTGAAAGCCGATAAGATTGTAAATGAATAGAAACAATAACAATGACATTTAGATGTTTATTTAGTTTTGTATAGCTCTTTGTTTCTAAGGGTAGAGCCATGCTGCAGCTATATTAGTAGTATAGTTGTAGCACGAATGGGTCGGCTCGACCGGGTAAGGACCACGCTCTCACAGAATACCAGCGTAAAATGGCAGCTTGACACTGCTGTGTTTCGTATGGTGAGTGTAGAGAACCGGAGACCCATTTTACTGGAAAAGAGGCATTCCATCTTAGTCCTCACGGGTGACGACGCATCTGCATTTTGATTCTTTATTGAGGATAAATGTAGATGTCTATGGGTCACAGCAACCACTTACCATCAGGTGGACTGTGTGCTCGTTTGTCACCCTATCCTATAAAAAAAAAAAAAAAAGGACCATGAAAAAGTATTTACTGCCAATAAATTTGATTTTATGAATGAAATAGTGTAAGTTTTTATTTTATTTTTATGTTCTCATAATCTATATAACATGCTCTTCCTAAAATGAATCGAAATTATGCATGTAATCATTATAATAATTCTACTTTTTCACTCGCAAAAATTTGCTAAAAGTTCAACCATAAACAGTTTAGACGCTCGTTTTTTAACCTCATTTTCAAAATTTTTTTGTAAAAATATTAAAGCGTCTTCCTTAATTTTTTTTATACAATCATATAGATATAACATTTAAAAATAATATTTTTTTATGAATATATATACATGCAATAAACTATCTATAAAAAAGCTAAATATCTCAGAAGGTAGATCTTATTTGAAATCTTGACCGTTATAAATTGTTCGCGTAGAGGTGTAATGTTTTTCCTTTTTTATCAATTGAAACACAAAAATTTACTGTTGTTGTAACTTAAATCATTCAAAAACATTATCTAGTAAAGATCATTAACATTTCTTACCAGTTTTTGAGAGAAAATCCAACAAAAATCACAAACACAAAAAGAAAGCAATTACGCAACTAACAGCACCAACTACCCGAAAGTGACTGTCTATTATTTTTTAATTTGTCTATGTAACCGAGTGAGTATAATACTTGGAAATACTCTTTAGTTCGTTCAGAATCGAATGAAATAGTATTTAATTGAAAATATACTGTATTTTTATATTAATTTAAATGAAAATAGCAGCACGTAATGCGGACATGAATTCATGTCCGCGGTACTCAACGGTCACGTAATTGCGGACATGAATTCATGTCCGCGGTACCTTAGGGGTAAGTCGTTTCTGCCGCTTAACCCCCTCGAACACCTCATCTGGCTCACTCCCGCCACTCTGGATCCGGTCCTACACCCTCGCATCCATGTCCGCCAGAATGTCCAGAGGTGGGAAGCGAACCAGGATGGTCGCTGCCTCAAATGAAATTGTGTGATATCCCCGCACGATCCGTATGGCCATCCTCCGCTGCACACTGTAGATTTTAGTTCTGCAGCGTCGAATGGCCAGCCTTTTCACCCATACAGAAGCCCCGTACAAGGCTACGGATCGTATAACCCCCGCATATAGGCGACGCACTTCCTCCCTCAGTCCTCCTAGATTGGGCAGCAGTCTATGGATGGCACCCGCTACCCTTTCGATCCGGGGATGATGCTCGAAATGTTCTTCGAAGCCCCAGCGACTGTCTAGGTGGAGGCCTACCTCTGACTTCAAACCCATCTACGCAGACGCACGAGTCGGGTAGTTCCCTGCCTGATCAAGAGTCGCACTTACGATAACTAGAGGCAGTTACGTCGGTTAAACACTTAACTAACAGACCGGTGACGGTCAAAAGTGTGAGATGACTTTTGACCGTCAGATGAGATGATCGGCAGTCCGGCTCCCAAGTGTGACACACTAAGGAAAGTTCTCCTTACTACGGGAGAGGCCCAAGTTCAGCAATGTAATTTTATGGACTAATTAACTGACATGGTATTATATGTATTGTTTAATTTAATTTACTTTATTTGTTAATTATAATTATTTTTTTGTAGTTGTACTTTTGATATCTTTAGAATATAATTGGATGGATTGTTTGTTGTTGCTAATTTAATGATTTAATAATGATTGATTTTGATGTGTTAATTTTGTATAAATATAATTTCTAAGAATAAATAAATTTGCATGTCTCCATTAGAGACTTAGTGTGTATGCATAGTATTTAACAGTATATCATGTAACATACATACTAAGAAGCAAATAAATAAATAAATAAATAAATAATGAAGAAGGAAAAGAAGAAAATAATTCCAAAAGAAAATTTGCTGCTGTGCTACCATCGGCTTGGGATAATACAAATAAATCCAAACGCAAACACAGCTACAGTTGGACCGGAACAACATTCATAACTAAAAACTGAAGGTAGCGGTTCGACTTTAATATTCCAACGTCAAACACCTCAGCCCCCATTAACAGAGGTACTGTAAAGCACGCAAATCATTGGGAATAAAAATAAGTAAAAGCTTAAAACTAGTTTTAATCGTTTAAAATTTTATCGCAAAATTAGTGAGTTATTGTCTGGAATTCAACTACTTTCTCTAATGATACCTACCCAAAAACTAGAAATACTTTTTATTTTTAATCTTTTGGTAAATTGAAATATAATTATGTAGGAAACAAATCTTAGGTTAAATAAATGCAAATATATACTTAGGCTAGGTCCACATTTGATCATTTTGGTGTATCGTATTCTGTCGCATGGCGTAGACGTGTATCATGATCGCTAGTTGGGATACAAAATTAAACGTTTCCATGTAATATGCCGTTGTGGTACCGAATTTGATACGTCCCATTCTGCACAAAACCTTGTATCTGATATATCTCGTATCGAAAACACGTATCCTGATGGGTAGTAGCATTACGGTACCAGACTCGCCGCGTGCCACATCTTGTTGGTTTTTCCCCGATCATCAAAGGAACACGCCGTTACACGGTCTTGAAGAGTAAGATGTAAAAGTAAAAAGAATTGGAGAAAATCTTATAGCGTCCACAAATAAAGAACGTTATGCCGATACGCTGACAAAATATGATATGGTTTAGTGTTATTACAAGACACGTTATTACAAGATATGGCTAGTGACGTCCAAACTTAAGATGTTAGTACTCGATACACCCGATCAAGACACATCAAGATGATCAAATGTGGACCCGGCCTAAGGTAAAACACTGTCTGACAGTCAGTTAACAAATTGCTTTCGGGCCTCAGAAGGCATGTAGAATTATTTTACTTGAAAGTGATTTGCTTTTTAGAAAATTTATGGATTTCGTACATTCAAAATAAATTATTGTTTATTTTATTTATATTATATTTAAAACTAACGTAAAAAGTTAGACACTTATGACTTTAGCTGAAAATAGAATGACAGAAAAATTATTACTCGACATAGATTATAAAAATACCTACTATACGTATTTTTTTTTTCTTCGCTCGGAAAATACTCGTACCTCTATCCGGGAAAAAACTTATAAGAATCCCAGCGGGATGCTCTTTCTCTTTTTATAGTAGGTTTATTTAGTAAAGTTTTATTAAGAGTGTTGATGGTTCAAATGGCTCTCAAAACAGTAATAATACAAATACTGCTTGCACTCAGTTGATAATTTGATATCTTCGCATAATTAGTGTATAAAAATTAAACGTATCGACTAACACAGGATAACATGTCTTCTAATAATTGTTAGCAAATGACTCTCTCCTCTAGAATACATTATTTCTTATCACACCCGATAACCTCAAATACAGTTTAATTTTGAAACTTATAATTTAGACATTCACTCGTCTTCAAATTCACTATCAAATGTTATATCGTGACTATTAAATAACTATTGTAGTGTTGGTGACATTGGCGCCATTAAAGGTTTAAGAAGTGAAATCTTCCTCTCGTTTCTGAGAGAGTTTTAGGGCAAGAAAATATCCGCCGCGCTGCCCCAATGCGTGTTGGCGAACTTCACATGTTTTCGAAATCTTTTTTCTTACTTCTCAAAAATTTAGGTTTCCTCGCCATGTTTTTCTTCACCAACGAGCACGTGGTAAATCAGCACTTAAAATAGCAATTAACATTTTCATTGGTGCCTACGGGGATCGAAACCGAGTTGCTCGCATACTGTGAAATTTACAGCAAGCGCTTAGCTCCTGAGCTACCACGGCTCGGCATTAAAGGCTTAGAGTAACTTCACTAATTTGTCTTTAATGATTTTATATTTTATCTTTAAGTCACAGCCTATTAACTAGCGGCCTGAATGATATTAAGCCCATGCGTTTAAGCCGGTGCGTCTAATACAATATTTCATGCTTAATTACGCACTATGTGCTATATTATATAAATATACGCGGCTATAGGGTGGCCCAAGGTCACCCCAGCCGCATCTTAATCTACTGTCGCTGATATTAAAAGATATGCGATGTTGTATTAAACGCAACGACTGAATAGCATTCAGACCACTAGTTGAACGGCGCCTTTTAGTAAAAAGGCTATAGGCTGTTAACTGAAAGGCTAATTAAGCTAGTTGGCTGCGACGTATATACACACAGCTCAAGAACAACTTAATTTGTAATGTGTCCCTTTAGCTTTAAATGGCTATAAAACGTATTAAAATTAAAGCAATGCTGTGGCTGTGACAACTATTGTTAATTTCACAGCTTCTAGAGGATAAAACCCTGTCCGGAATTATACTATGTAACATAATATTCCTCATTTCAATGTATATATTACAAAACCTCATATTAAATACCACTAAATGAAGTAATAAGATCAACTCGCTATCAAGCAATTGTAATTGTCATGTTCCTACTTGTTGTGATATTTGTTTCAGGATATTTCGTAAAGAGAAACGCAGAATCGAACAGCTATATCCTTTAAGTGTCTGGCCAAGCAGCAGTATTATGTTGATGGAATACGATCTAGTGAAATTGCGACCAAGCTCGACATAAGTACAATCGCTAAGAGGTTTCTCATGTTTCATGTCCCTTATTTTATTGCGTGCAATCGTAGGACAAATACGTAGCTTTATGGTTATTCTTTTTATACAATTACACTTGTTTGGATTTATGTACTTCAAGTCTTATTGGATTTTAAAATATATTTAAGTTATAATCATCATCATAATTACAGCCCTTCACAAGTCCACTGCTGAAAATAGGCCTCTCACAAGAAATGCCATAAAGCACAGTTTTGAGCCACCTGCATCCATCGACTTCCTCATGTCTTACGAGGTCGTCACTCCATCTAGAGGGGGGCCACCTCATACTTCGCTTACCGGTACGAAGCTGCCTGCCACTCGTGAACCATTCTTCTCCATCGGTTGTCGGTTTTTCGAGCTATAAGGCCGGCCCATTTAAGTTATTATATTTGCGACAAATTTAAAACTATAATTAAAAAATAGCCCTTCTTTTCGTGGTAAAATGCCAAGAACACTAGCTGCACATTCCTCGCTGATTAAGCCTTTAAACGAAAAAAGAATCAGGAGTCTAGTCACAAGCGGCAACGACCAAGCGCAGATATTTCCGATAGAATCTTTACTGTACGTGGAATCCACGGATCCGAACACGGTCTTTACAGCAAATGGCACAAATATATAGTCATCTCTCGGATAATAATATTGAGTAGGTTTAAATTCTTCTATTTAAATTGTATGCTTCCTTTTAAATTTCATTGCACGTGTGCTTAATACCTTTCAAAACCAACATTTGATTTTCGCCACTTCCAATCAGCCGTCGTCAAACTCAGTGATTATTATAAACGTATTGCTGATCACAACAAGTTATGATATGAAATAATGTGTGCTTTATAAAGTCCAATTGTGGAAAAAGATATTTCGACTTTGACCTTATTTACCGTAACTTAAAGGAGGTCACGCACATCATACATTTAATTTGTTGATACTTATTTAAATAATAAAATAAAAAATCTGAAATTGTTTTGAAAAAATTACGTAATTTTAACAGTTTTCTTTTGTAGATTAAATCAATACTTTATTACCTACATTAATTTTTTTCAACGATAATTTTGCACATAATATGTGGGGAATTCGATTTCGTAGCGGTAAAGAACAAACATAAGTATAAATCACAAAATAATGAATTAAATTACTATCTGATTGGACTCCTTTTCTACCTAGAAAACCATCTTGGTATTTACCACCTTTTCTGCCGCCAAATATTAGTGACCGCTTTGCTCTGTGGTATTACCACTAGTTACACGTCGAGGGCAAAGTAAGTGTGTACTGGTGTTACACAAGGTAGTGTGTTACGCCCATTGCTATTTATTATTTATGTAAATGAACTCCATTTCAACTTACACTCACTAATCATTTTATGCCGATCTTTGCTGACGACAGTACTATTTTAATATTTAATTTACCTACGACAATTTGACCATTAATGAAAATGACACAAATAATACAGCTATATCTTTAATCAATTCGTTAGCAACAAATAGCTTGTCAACTAATGTTTAGAAAACATATTTGATAAATTTTAAACAAATAAATAACAATGCTTTAGATTTTGGTCTCAGTTATTAAGAAAATTCATCGAAAAAAGTTGACTTAATTTTTTAAAATAATAAACTAACATACAAATCTCATATTGATAATTTAACAAAAAGTTAAAGCAATTTTTCTATGCATTATTATGCATATTATTATATTTATAAAATTTCTATTATTGACATAATTTGATGATGTGTTGAAAGGCTGTGAGGCATTCCGTCTTAATTCTCAAAGGTCATCTATAGCCTTCCTTGTTTAAAGTTGGTTGCAGGTGTTCATACACTGCAGACTCACTTACAATCAGGTGTACTGTAAGTCCGTTTGCACTTCAGTTTAATAAACCGAAATTTTCTTTTAATTTAAGATTTTTTTTTCAATATTTAAATAGTCTCCGTATTTGGGTGTTCACTTACCATTCGAAAACGAAATCATGTACATAAATCAAAATAATGTGATTGGCCTTCTTCCTCTAATTTTAATGTATTTCTTGATGTTTATAGCTGTAAGTTTTCGAATATGATAAAATAAAATATGATCAAGTTCAAGATCAAGATGATAACCATTTTCTTATGACACAGATAATAAACTCTAAATAAATATAAAAGTATGCAGTATGTAAAGTAAAATTCCGTTAAAGTTCATAACTATGCAATAATTTGGACACAAAATAACAATCTACGATACAATAAGTACAAACAAATATCGTGTTATAAATAATTCTAAGTCATTAAGTGTATTCGGAGTAAGGAAACGCGACCAAACTTTTACAATCAACACATTCATTTTACGGAGTTTGTTAATTTTTATTCACAAACTTATGTTAATTTCTATTTTTGGAGTGTAGTCCTTGTGAATCGATTTTGATCTATAGCCCGCGCTACACAAATTAGATGAAGATTGAAATGAAGTGTTAACAAAAAGTGAAGTCGTCATGCCTTATCGTTATGCTTTTGCTTTTGTTGAGTTTTTTTTATGTTAAATATTAGTTAAAATAATTTTAACAGTTCCACTGTTTTATTACTTTAAGAGACTATCGTTTAATAGTGGATTGTAAAAAGCAGTTCTGATGTATATCGATCGTTTGAACAATCCATTAGCTTAAAATTTCAATTACTCAACTTGCTTCCTATTTACACTTGCTCAACTTAGCTTAATTAGGGTGCTGGTTGAGCATGTTGACTTTCGTTACTTAGATGACTATGGCTCTTCAAGAATTTTAAGTAGTAAATTTGATTAGATGAATATGGACAGATAATGTCTGTTATTACTTTTTTATTAACTCACTTTTGTGTACTCATATATCTGTTCGGATCTAATTTAATAATTGATTTTAAACTATCTTTCCGATAGGCTAGAGACTTGAAATTTTGCACATAGCTCAAAATGTGCTCGGATGACAATGTAAGAATATGAAAAACGTGGTTTACTAAAAAAACAATTACTTAAATAACAGTGAAAATATTAAAAAAATTTAACGTTTTGTTTTAAGAGTAATGATCGATATCGTGAAATATTGTCCAACTAGTCCAGTCCTACCCCAAACTATTTTTGTAT
This sequence comes from Parnassius orleans, assembly GCA_029286625.1. Taxonomy (NCBI): domain Eukaryota; kingdom Metazoa; phylum Arthropoda; class Insecta; order Lepidoptera; family Papilionidae; genus Parnassius; species Parnassius orleans. The sequence continues at coordinate 715,629 of JAGSMP010000162.1, read as the reverse complement.
TATTGGCGACATTTTTTTGTTACCTTCTTTATATGACTTTCATTATATTTTATTAAAGGAGCGAAGTCTCTCCATGGGCTTATTCAAAGTAAGAACTTGAAACTTCCACTCGTACGCGGAAAATTAAATTGCTCTTCATAATATTCTTTTCGTAATATAGGCTAAAGCATACAAGAATAATGAAAAAAAGTTTAATAACATGGATTTGATGTTTACTTAGAAAACATATCTTTCATTTTGTACCCAATAAATCAAACATACAAAGTACGATATTATTTTCAAGATAACACTGAACATTTCAATAAACAACAAATGCCTCTACAATAAAGTAAATGGAAATATAATAAAATATACATTATATTTATAATAGATTAAATTTTATGGGTTTATATAATCGACCCATCTTCAACATACATATAGTAAAGTTTCTTGCCCATCGTACTATGTCAATTAGCGAGCTATTTAGCCAGCAGCTTGCCTGTTAATCTGCGAAGTGAACATTCAGCCGCTAGACTGGGTACCTATTTAATATCTAGCATAATATGATACGATTGTTTCGAAATCTACCGAATATTATTTATATAATAGCAACCCGTCCCAGCTTCGCCTACGTAGGATCTATTGATGTGGCGTTATTTAAATTTAACATATTCAAAGACCATTTATTTTAACAACTATTCATTTTTTTTCCAAAAAAAATTAGTATAGATCCCTCCTGGCATTACTGAAGATTAGCCCGGACAGACAGACAAACAGACAAAAAGTTTTAAAAAATGAAGCTGGATAAGTGCCTCTTCTATTAAAGAGAGGAATTGACGATTGGCAGAACCAAACGACCCGTACTTTACGTTAGTGTCCATCGCCGGTATGTATTTTTTACACCTAGAATATTTAAGGTCCGCAACTATAGACTTAGAATATATAGATCATACCATAGACTTAGAATATACTGGCGTATAGACCAACATAGTGTGCAATGGAGAAGAAAATTCCTTATGGCAAAAATGCAAGATAGAAAAGGATACCAAATCTCATGACTCTGTAACCGATTTTGAATGACAGGTCGGCACAAGTCGGCACGCAAGAAATAGCTTCTAGATATTTTGTAATTTTTTAGAGTGTAATGGTGGTTATTTTTAGTAAATAACTTTTTTCCAAAATGGTTACTCGTTCTGTGAGTGACTGTGTTGTCAATAATAGAAATAATCCTGATAATTGCACATTTCACAGGTAAATTCTCAAGACGGCGTTAATGTTATGACGCGTTTATTTTTGGTTAAAATATATGTTTTATACTGTTTCAAATATAGAATGATTTCAATTATTTTGTTAATTTTGATATTTTGAAAAGAAAAAAGTCACGTTGTTGATTATTTGCATGAATTTGGTAAATACATTTTTATACAAAATATTTTACATGTACGCTAGGGATTGACTCAACTATGCAAAATTAATATTGATATTTATCTTGTATGTTTATAATGCATCGATAGACTTGCCCACACAACAAGAAAATAAATCCTCGGTTTCGTTCTAAAATGTAATTTTATTTTGCCTTTTGTCAAACAGATTCCCTCCTTATTCTATAATTAAAAAAATGGTTAAGGTTAGTTGGACGGGTTGGTTGGAATCCAAAGAAGAACTCAACAATTTTCAGCAAACATTTTCTTGAGAAGTATAAAAGAAAAAGTACAATAATAACAATTATATTAAAAGGAGTCATTTCTACGTTATTTGTACCAATAAGTATAATATTGTTATAATAAGACTTCAAAAATTTAACTTTCAAAACTTTAGATAAAAATAGAGACAGGTTTTTATACATTTTACGTGGTAGAGCCACGCTGCAGCTATATTATGGTTGTAGCACGAATGGGTCGGCTCGACCGGGGTAGGACCACGCTCTCACAGAATACCAGCGTAAAATAGCAGCTTAATGCTGCTGTGTTTCGTATGGTGAGTGTAGAAAACCGGAGACCCTTTTTACTGGAAACGAGGTATTCCATCTTAGTCCTCAGGGATGACAACGCATCTGCATTTAGATTCTTAATTGAGGATAAATGCAGATGTCTATGGGCCACAACATCCACTTACCATCAGGTGGACTGTGTGCTCGTTTGTTACCCTATAATATTAAAAAAAAATATATAAAACTGTAGTACATTAAAGATAAAAAATCTTGAGATTATCCTCTTTAATCCATTATGAACCCAACTAAGTATCTATTTATCAACCAAAATAAATGTATATAACCTTACTTAACCAACCGAACAGCCTCGCGGTGACACTAGTACAATATTCCCAAGTCACAATGATAAAACTTTTAGCGTAGTTAGGTATAGATATTTAGTAATGCTCCTGAAGCGCCACTAGACGCCCGCTCATGAGACGCGATAGTATAAATTCACACAAAGCTCCATGCCCGATTCATGATTGATGGCCGATGACATTGTTCCGAGGGCTTAAATAGCGTGGTTCATCGCCTACAGCGTTAGTCGTAGAGAAGAGGAACTCGTGGTTAAGTAATAGCTGCGCAAATCAATAAACCGGCCAGATTAAGTTGCACTTGCCGCGGTCAGTCCATGAATGAGTGAGTCACATGATGTAAAAAAATGGTCACTCAGAGTGACCATTTTTTTAACATACCGAGATTGAGAGAATAGAGTGTGCAACTGTATCTTCAGACACTTGGTGCACTTTACTCTGTTAAGATCATTATGTTTTTAAAATTCATGCAGCTAATATGATAATAGGTTTATCATTACTTTATATTTTTAGGGACAGATGAAAGAATATAAACATGAAGCATGTTAAAGCCTCATAAACATATTGACCTTTAAACAGAGCAATCTTATTTAACGGATTCCTACAAGTTTCCTTACTTGAATTATTAAGTTTACATTCATATTAAGTCGAATGTTAAAATAAACTTCCATAATGTATTTAATTATTAATTATTAAATGTTTGTAATTATCAAAATTAATACCTATATGAAAAATAAATCAGTCATTATGTACTCCTTGTCCCCGTTTTTTATTTCCCCTATCAAAACATTTTATAAAATATAAATATACTTAGTTAAGTATCTACCTATTTATATTAACAATATGTTAGAAAAGAAATTCCGGGGAAACTGTCCATGGCAGTAAATATTTTTCTCTAAAGATCATAGCTCGAAAATACAACTTTCCGATCTAATTCTTGGGGAGTTTTTTTAAGTTTATCGGTAGAGTCACCTGGGATTTTATACATTTGAATTAAAATCCAACAAGAGGCAGGTAGGTTCAGCTTATTCCCAGGAACATGTTATATGAATATTTTTTAATTATTTTAGAACTATCATGGTAAAAATTCAGTTAATTTTTGAAGTTATTCAATTTCGTGGACAAAACAACTTTTTTTTAATCTTTTTACCGCTTCCTTAAGAATAATTTTTCAATAGTCCTTGTAAGTAAAATGTACATCACTAGCTAACACACACAATGACAAATCAAAATTAGTCACGCGTTTTCGAGCTGTCAGGTCGTCTGTACGCCAGTATATTCTAAGTCTATGGGTCATACGTAACTCCTATTTGCGAGGATTTTCCCTCAACGCTGCGTATAACAGCACCATTAAATACTAGCTAGCTATATTCTATATTCAATTTTCACCATATTTCAAAGTATTTGATATTAATGTAACAAAAACCGATTGACAGATAAATTAAGGCTTAAAACAAAGTAAATTTTTGTGTTTTATAGGCCCAATAGGCACCGTCTTTGTGTCTACTTCTGCCGACAAACAGCATCGCATTTGGCTTTAGTTTTATGGTTAGGAATGTAAGGAAACCAGTAGTATATCAGGCTCTAAGGCATTTCATTTTGTATGTAGTCCTCAGAAGTGAGAGTGTCCATGGACTTCAGGAGTTACTTACTATCGAGTGTGTTGGTAGCTTGTTTTTAACATCCATGTCGAGAAAAACGTTGAACACTTATATAATTAATATTTAAAATTGTAATTGGGAACTAAGAAAGTTAGAAATACAGTCAACGGTATCAAGATTAGAAAATTTACGGCAAGTGCTTAGCTTCTGAGCTATCATGGGTCATACGAAAGTTTAATAATAAATAAAATTAAAATCACTGATAAACGAAATAATTATGAAAGAAAAACAATTTTCTACGAAGGAGTGCAGATATACAATAACTTGCCAATGACTTTAAAAATGTGACAATGTTAATATGTTTAAAAGTAAGCTAAAAAAATATGTTTGCACATTACTCTCTTCCACTATTTAATCATACATTTTAACTACTGGCGCTTAGTTAAAATTACTACTGGCAATAAGTCTGATATTTTATATGTAATTTACTGTGTATTTTACTGTAAGTGAAACTCTGTTGCTTATGAGAAATAAACTCTTTAAACCTAAATTCTAGTTGTGAATTCTAGTAATACGTTAGCACAGCCGCCTGCCAAGCGTAGTGGTAATGGCAAATTCTCTCAACGCTGGGAAATGTCCATGTCTAGCAGTAGACTGTTCACGGGCTGATTAGAGTAAGAGTAAGAGAGAGAGAGAGAGAGAGAGAGAGAGAGAGAGCGAGAGATATTCTAGTTGGGAGTTGTAATGAAACCGTCTTTAACACATTGAATATTGTAGAAAACAGTATGAGTACGTGAACCGTTTAACGTTGCAACTTTTCATTATAACATCCGAGAGACGCCAAATCCTAATTACATTGTCTCAAACAAATCTTTACGCTTACAGTCTTAATTGAAAAACTTTTTCTTTTTTTCGTAAGCAGCGTAACGTGCCCCTGAAACAATAAATTGAGGAAAATTCAAAGTTCATGGAATTAAAACCGTTAAAATGTCGCTTCTAACATATTTTACGACTTCTTTTGTTGTATCGTTGACCGTGACTGATTAACATTAAATTACATTAAATAAAATAAAACATTTTTTTATCCTTTTAGAAAGATCATACATTTCATAATTACTGCTACACTATTTGTATAACAATAATCAACCGAATTTATCAGCGGAGACTATAGCCATCTACGCAGGACATAATTATAGGCCCCGAGTGTATGCGAAAGGACGATGCACTCTCTATAACCTCACTCTGACCGGAGAGAGATCAGGCGCAGGACAAACAGCTTTACCCTTTACTAATCCACTGCTTAATATAAGCCTCCACCAAGAGATGCCACAAAACACGTTCTTGAGCCACTTGTATCCATCTTATTCTGGCATACTTACCATTTTGTCATTCCATCTAGTTCCGTACACCTTGCATACAGCTCGCAATATTTTTGTACTACATTGTTTTTTACATTTTTTTAATGAAAATTAGGTACGTGGTAGAGCCATGCTGCAGCTATATTAATAGTATAGTTGTAGCACGAATGGGTCGGCTCGACCGGAGGAGGACCACGCTCTCAGAGAATACCAGCGTAAAATAGCAGCTTAATGCTGCTGTGTTTCGTATGGTGAGTGTAGAGAACCGGAGACCCTTTTTCTGAAAAGATTCGTTCAATCTTAGTCCTCACGGCTGACAACGCATCTGCATTTAAATTCGCAAACGAAGATAGATGTAGATGTCTATGGGCGACAGCAACCACTTACCATCAGGTGGACTTTGTGCTCGTTTGTCACCCTTAAAACCTCTATAATTGCTTTCCTGTTATCATCGAAAGAAGCATTTTAAAAAACACGGGGGGGGGGGGGGGATAGGTGTAGAATGTGTCAAAATTATCAGGCTTTAACGTAATTATTCTGTTATAAGCAAAATAATAAATTAAGTATAGGGCTACAATACTAAACGAGTATAGCTCAGGGTTGATGATTTTTTAGATCGATGCAAAATAAGTATTTTCCTCTTCTTAATAATAATACAAAAATCCTTACTATTTCAATAAAATCTTCGCGATATAAAAAAAATAACTCCACGTTCTTATCTCAAAGACACCGCAGTGCCGTTATTATTTAATTAGAGCTGTCTCTTTGTTATGTTAGTATTTGAGAATTAATTAGTTCTGTCTTGCCTGCGGCGATTTAAGTATTTGCATATAAAGTGACTAGCAAACATTTACTTCAGAGTTACTTAGATTGGTTGTTTTGTCTGTATATGCTAAGGGGAGGTCCATAATTAAATAATGTCTGTAACCATTTCTTTTAACTCGTCTTAAAGTACAGTTATTTTTGAAAACTGATCTTAAAATTTTGTGTCGTGGAAAGGTCTATGCTTTGGATTTTTCTTGCGGTCAAATTTTAAAAAGCGTATATAATAACAAAGTTGTTCGGAAACTTTGATAGCGTGATTTAGACTTTAGCTGTTGCACGGTGCGTATGCATCATCATGAGTTCCTGTTCCATGGGGGCTGTAAAGTACTAGAAACGTCGAGAATAAATAAGGTAATAAAACGTGATAAAGTCCGTAAATTAGTTTCATTTAAAGCCATCATCGGGTATAGACAGCCCCACCGCCACATGTACATAATTTGGCCAGCCTGAATACAGGCTCTCCGATATTACGCGCATGTCACTGTAGCTACATAGCAAAAAGTAAACTCATTAGATCAATTTCCGAAAATCACCAGTTCGAACTGATATTCTTCAAACCAGAAGTCACCATAAATCGTTAACAATAAATTTGGTTTAAATATTTGTAAAAGAATCATCCTTGAACCACATACATAATTATTGTTCCTTAAAAACCTGTTTTTTTTATTTTCGCAATGAAATGGATAAGATGGAATGCCTCGTTTCCAGTAAAAAGTGTCTCCGGTTCTATAAACTCACCATACGATACACAGCACTTTTAAGCTGCTATTTTACGCTGGTATTCTATGAGAGCGTGGTCCTACCCCGATCGAGCCGACGCATTCGTGCTATAACTATAATAATATAGCTGAATCATGGCTCTACCCCGTAAAAAATGATTTATCATCCATCTTTAAGTTGCCTTTTACGTCATATATCATGAAACAAAAATAAAGCTTGAAGGAGTTTTACGCTACTTTCTTCTGTTTTTATAACTTTCTAGCTGTGTCCGGCATTCCTTGTATTGCCTATTTTGGCCCGACCCGGAATTAGAACCCAAGACTTCATAATCAGCAACCGTGTTTGCGACCACTAGGTCAACGAGGCAGGTAACAAAATGTATATTGTATGTGTATGAGAATTTTTTTGTGAAATATTAACCGAATAATTAAAAGAATAATTTGGTTATACTTTAGTTATCAAAATTCAGTATAAAAGATTCACCCTTTAGATTCTTCATTATAGTTCCTTACTTAAAATACGTTAGTTTGATATTGTACTTCTTTAAGACATAGATAATATCTTAAATTATATATTACTGGCTGTTTCCCGCGACTTCACCCGCGTCGAATTTATTGCGATTGGATTTCGTGGGTTTTAATTTTTAACCGTAAAACGGAACCGTAATTCTTTTCCTAAAATAAAAGTCGCCTTAGTTACTCCTTATAACATCAGCTATCTGCCAGTGAAAGTCTCACCCAAACGGTTCACATCATCTTAGTCCTCAGATGTGAAAACGCATCTACATTTTGATTCTTAATCGAGGATAGATGTAGATGTCTATGGGCCAGAGCAACCACTTACCACCAGGTCACAGCCTACCTGGTGGTAAGATGTCAACCCCATTCTATAAAAAATAAATACAGCATACAGATAAATCAAATCGAATATTTTTTTAAATCTACAATATATCAATAATATTACAGTAATTCAGTTCAGTTCCCTCAATTTAAAAAAAAATTGTATTTCACCATGAAAATTTGTATACAAAAATTGTATACAACATCTCATAGTAACTATATTGATTACAGTTTGGATAGCCCACGGGCAATAACCAGATTTACTTTGAAAATAAATCCAGTGCTATTGAATATACAGTAATTTCGTATTGGAAATGCAATGGACTCGAGTTCATTAATTAAAAATTGAACAGCTATAAGGTTCCCTTATTAATGATTCTGTTCGTTTATTGTATTTAATTTTAATTGTCATCAGTTTCATTTTATTAGTTTTTATCCTAGTTTTGGTCACATGATGTGATGATACTGTTCCTTAACAGAAGAAACTCAAGGATGTGATGATACTGTTCCTTAACAGAAGAAACACGCCTGCGCAAACTAAATGCTCACAGATAGCAACTCCTACAATTAATTGAAGATAAAAGGCTCAGCACCATAGACTACATAAATATCCTTCGGCATATTGTACAGAAAAACGAAGAGTACAATCTGCCACTTTGCCTTGCATATGTAGGTTATGAGAAAGCCTTTGATTCCGTCGAAATTTGGGCGGTGCCTTCAGCGTTGCAAAGTTGACTGTCGGTATATCGAAGTGTTTGAATAGTAGGGCTACGATGGCTATCCGAGTACAGAACCAGAGTACGAAACCCATCCAACTGCAGAGAAGTTTAAGACAGGGTGACATTTATTCCCCGAAATTGTTTACCGCTGCATTGGAAAACGTTTTCAATCTGGAAAGGATACGGTATTAACATCAATCGCGAGTACATTACTCACCTTCGATTTGCCGACGATATAGTCTTTATGGCAGAAACGCTGGAGGACCTAAGCACTATGTTCAATGACCTCAATAGTGCCTTCTAACGGATAGGTCTTAAGATGAACATGGACAAAACAAAGATCATGTATTACGTGCATGTTACACCTATGCCGGTAGTTGTTGGGAGCACTAAGCTCCCAACGACTACCGGCATAGGTGTACTAAAAACGTATTAGAATGTTTGGAGCGCAATCATGCTCTTTCTAGCTTCCTAACTCCACTCGGGGTACGCAAATTAGTCGCGGCCAGAGCATCAACATATACGCACAAGTCTCTACTCCAATGGGTGTTGACCCCATGCGACCACTTACGTAACATTTTTTGGCGGAGGTAAGTTTTAATTTTTGTGGTTTTACTTAGTTTCTATGCGTATATTGTTATTTATTTTTATTAGTATTTGTTTATTGTTATATTATATATTCACTTTACCTATTTTAGTCTTTATTTTTATTGATTTTCTTTTTTTCAGTTTGCAGTTTTGGGATGACTCGCGAAAGAGATATACTGCAATGGCTAGCGGATATGTCCGACGATGAGCAAAATGTTGCTAGTTCTGCTAATGCTATCAATAACGCTGAATACTGATAAAAGTAACACACACATAAGACGGATTTTTTTGAAGAAATTAACGGTAGCACTTGTAGAAGATCACCAGGAATGTAGCATTCAACAGTGTGCACTCCCTACTTCAACAAAAAAAATCGGCAAATGCAATAAGTGTAGTAAATTTATTTCTCAACAACACTTTAGGGTATACTGTACCGGATGCAGAATAGAAGAGTCTGCTGATGAATCAGATTAATATTTTAAAACGTTGATCTCAGCTACGCCAAAAATTAGTCGTTTCAAGAGAGAGATTAGAAGTTTTGTTATTTTTTTAATAATTTAAAATTAAAATTATATTTTATTTTCTTAAAACTAATTAAAATAAAGAATTTTAATATTTTTGATAATACATACTTTGTTTTATTTATTTCTAACACTCTATTTTCAACTATTTATTTGGGGTCACTAGAGACCCCATGCGACTAGTTGTGTGATTTTCGTCATACGCCTAATTAAGGGTTAATAAAAAAATAGTTTGGAAAATCCAAAATTGCACGCCTCATGAGCGATTCATTTAATTTTGATTAAAAAAATAAATTACCAAAATAAATTGATTACGCAAAATATAAAATCGATATAGGCTGTATGGTACATTTGTTGTTTGTCTATCAAGGACTAAAAAATATGAATGCGCCTATAAATTTTTAATAGCAATAAAACTAAAAATTAAAATTTTTAACTTTTATAAGTTTTAGTTTTTTTAAGATTACTATGCTATTGATATGAATTAGGAAACCAGTTGACGTAATTCTGAAGCTAATAAAAAAAAACCGGTCTCGATACGTCACTTATTTTGGGAGTTATCGTGACCACACACAAAATCAACATCCGGACGTCTACGTAAATTTTTTTTCAAACCGTTTTTTATCAAAGTAGCAATATAAAATGATTTTTTAGAAAATTTAAGATGGATTAATTAGAGTGTTTTCTTGATATACGGCTACTCATATTATCGTATAAGTGCAATATGGTTATGATGGAGGCATTTTGAGACCACAAAATTGCTTGAACTTGACGTGTCAAGAGTAATACACTACCTAATAATGCTTCGCGTTATGAGGCATGCAATAATCTTTAAATTTGATCAACAAAAACTTCAAAACTTCACCCTGTTATGTCTTGTACTATCAAAAACCTAACTATAGTCTTAATCCCGTTAGTCGAAGTGGCCGAAAGTACCGACACTCTGGAAATTCCGCAGTCTGCAATATGTTCAGGATTGACCCCGCCATTTGATTTGACATCTGATTTGATAGATCACTAATCCTGCTAAAAGAACACCGATTTCTACTAAGATTATTTGTGAAATTTAGAGAATACGCTTAGGTGAACCTGCTTAGAATCCTATAATTAATAAAATTAAATCCATACCCAAATGTATCACAGCAAGATTTTAAGTTACTGTAAGCTATTCTGCGTAAAATAGTTCAAAAATTAAAATGTCAAAAAATTTAACGGTAAAGGGTAGCCAAATAATATCAGAACATTTAATGCCCAAAATAAGTTACAATTAAAAGCGACCTAAATCAAAATTAAATTCATTCAATTATTATCAATCAATGATAACTATATATATAACGGTAGATACTAGATAATCCTATCTATTATTTGGCGTATTGCAATAATATGTTTAAAAAAACTGGTATCAAAACGTCTACTAAGAAGTGAAACTTTACGTAAAGACCAAGTTTGTGATATTATTTAATTCTGCCAGGCATAAGTAACAACAAAACAAGTTTATTGTGATAAGGGTACAATTATTAGCACCCTTGTCACAAATATGACATATTTATGATCGTAGTTCGTAGTACATGATATATTATGTATCCCTTTTGTCTTAATAAGTTGAGTAGAGCTTTACATACCAAAGTAACAGCATCTCTCAGACTCTCTGCTAAGCACGGCCTCCTCTTAATTCTGTGAGAGTGTTGAAGCAAATACTGACCTTATGCAATTATGCATGTTCGCGAAATCCACATTTACACAAAATGTTTTTGAATTTCATGCAACAGCAGGTTTCCTCACGATGGTTACAGTCAAGGAAGAGGCAAATCAGCATGTCAATCAACAATTTCAGTATCAATGCTGTTGGTGGGGAAGATACTGTGACCGCTCATTATTATTATTATTAATAAATAATAATTAAATTCAATATACATTTAAAATATCAAAGATATAATATTTCGAACAATTAAAATGGATTAATAAAGCATAAAGTTCAAATACATTTATTTCGAATATTAAGTATTATAGTATTAAATAATAGAAGGATAAGTCGATTACATTGCAAAAATAAAGATAAATAACATTTGTAACACAAATGAAAAATGGGTCAAACATTTTACAAGTTAAAGAGGGTGTTCTTGTATTACTGGAGGGTGTTCATGTAATGATTGCTTATATGAGGGTGTTGCCGGAGACGCATAACCATGGGTGTACCTATATATATATATGGAGTGGTTGGGTGACCGACTGTTAATAATACTGTTGCACAATTTATAGTCCTATATTAGGGACTTATGATAGTAAGGTCTATGATACATAAGCATTAATATAGAAGGTCTCTATGATGCATAAGCATTATGATAGCAGAGTTATGACTTGAAGTCCCATATGTAAAGACATAATATAATAGTAAAGTTACAGCCTATATACGTCCCACTGCTGGGCACAGGCCTCCTCTCATTTCTGAGGGGGTTTTAGGGCAAGGAAATGTCCGCCGCGCTGCCCCAATGCGTGTTGGCGAACTTCACATATTTTCGAAATATTTTTTTTATTTTGATTTCTCAGACATGCAGGTTTCCTCACGATGTTTTCCTTCACCGCCGAGCACGTGGTAAATCAGCACTTAAAATTGCAATTAACAATTTCATTGGTGCCGGCGTGGATCGAACCCGGATTCCTCGCGTACTGTGAAACTTACAGCGAACGCTAACCATCTGAGCTACCACGGCTTAATAATATAATAGTAAGGTCTATGAAATAAAGCAAATATGTGGAAGGTCTCAAATATGTAAAAGCATTATATTGAAAAAAATGAGACTTGAAAAGTGTTATTATAGTGGCGTGTAGATTGCTTCACAGCGTCCGAGACCGAGGTAAACTTGGACTCGCTAATCGATGTGTACTAGACATATCATCTTAGTGGCGATGGTAAGCGGGTTTGTTGTAACAATACGACTTGCCCGTGGACATTGCACACCCCTACCGTTTGTGGGCGGTGTCTTAGCGCATAGCGTTATGATACGTTGGCTATCTTTCGGATTAGGGTGAGTGTTACTATAGTGCTACTATGATACGTTGGTGATATTTTTAGTTAACAACAGTACCAATTTTGTTACCAAAGTTGATAGGGATCATGTGGGTGTGTTGTGAGGGGGCGCCATCCGTATGATAGTTGCATTGATGCTTACTGCTACTTACGGTATTGCATCTTGTGATGAATTTGCGGGTGTGCTGCACCTGATTCGACGCATCTTGTGGTTCTGGTCGATGGAGGTATGCGGGTGGTGATGTCAGCTGGGATTGTATGGGGGACCTTGGGATGGTGTAAGCCCGACGATAGTCGTATTGATGCATGTTGCGTTCTGCAGCATTGCGTCTCTGCAATCGTTGTTTGGCGGGTCGCTATTCTCAATGGTGCTCTCTGCGTCTTGGTTTGACTCACAACCAAAGTAGCTTTGCCCAAGTCGGGTGCCTTCATTGTGGGGCTGCAGACTGTCTGACCTCCATGATGTTTTATATAACAACATAATAATATATCTCTGTAAATTTCCCACCTTTGAATGATTGAAGGCAACTTGTTGGTGGGTGAGACAAACACGACTTGAGTGACACAAAACCCTTCCGATGACAAATTATTACTATTATCTTATAACTGCCTTTTGGCTATATCTGCCATTGTTTTGGTTGGTGGAGCATAAGTGTCGACATGCGGGACATGCTGGAGGGAGAATGGGAGGAAGCTCTTAGGGCTGCGGTTGAAAGCCGTGCAATGTGGGATCCTATTCCCTTGAGGTGAGCGGTAGACTCATGACACGCTCTGCGGCTAGTTAGCCGTTCTGATCATGCAATTGGTGGTGATGCCTTACACTTTCATCACATCTGCAGAAATGGCGGCCTGGCAGGTGGTGGCACTCACGGAGGGTTTTTTTATGGCCAGTGTGCCTATTATTGCCTAATCCGTGTGACGTACACTCACGTATTCTGTATGGCGTTTACACGTATTGACATGCGCGACTTCTGTCGATGTTTGTGCTTACGCACTACCAAGGGGCCAAGCCCTCTTTTACTGGTACGCCAGTTATTTTGTTGTGAACTGCGGTCCAGTTGCCAACTTAACGTCCCTTTCGGGAGGAGCGCGTAGGTTGGTTGGCGCTCACCACTCACGGCGAGTGTGGGGCCATGTGCCTACCCCACATTTTTTTTTAAATTGCGGGAGAACGAAGCCCTTGTATCTGGTATTTGATATAAATATTGTAAGCCTTTTTCAAGCGGGAAGGGATTGATTAATAAGGAATTGACTGGTGTGAACCTGATACAAGTGGAATAGGGACGATTTACTCTGTCTTCGTGAACAGGGTTCTGTAGCTTATAAGGCACTACCAACAGCTTTTGACTGCTCTAGTGAATATTCATTCTACCCAGAAACACCTAAAAGTACTAAGTTACTAAACAAACACAACGTAAATAAGGGTCTTAATTAAGACGTTACACTAACATTTGTTAGTTTAAAAGTCCAATATTAAAATTACAACTTCCCAAAAAATATAAAAGGTCTTTTTACTACGAAGTTATTTTTTTATTAAGCAAAGACTGTATAAAAAGGGTTATTAAAATAAATGAATACATGGATGGTAATAACTCCTGGGAATGGGATGATTGCTTCCAAGTTGTTTCATAAATAAGTTTTGTAAGTTACTGTATAACTTGTGTGTTTTATTATATAAGTTTACCCTGGTAAAAAGAGCGTTTATACGAATCAACGGTAAAATTAAAAAAAATATGTTTTCTATAATAATTAAGGAAAATTATTATTGAAAATATTTTTTTTTCAAAAGGGAAACTAAAACAGGAGAAAAGCAGCAGCATTTTTCTGATAACAACTCAAAATAATTAAAAACTGCGGTTGCCAACTCGCCTACCATGCAACTATGGCAAAATCCCCACCATGATGCAGTCTATTATTCATCATCATCATTACAGCCCTTCTTAAGTCCACTGCTGAACATAGGCCCAAGAAATGCCACAAAGCATGGTCTTGAGTCACCTGCATCCATCGACTTCCTGCTTGTCTTACCATATCGTTACTCCATCTAGTGGGGGCTGCACTACAACTCATCTACCGGTACGAGGTTGCCACTCGAGAATTTTTATTCCCCATCAGTTGTCGGTTCTTCGAGCTATATGGCCGGCCCATTGCCACTTCAGCTTACTAATCGGTGGGGCTATGTTGGTTACTTTGGTTCTATTGCGGATTTCCTCATTTCTAAGTATATCACGCAGAAAAACCCCGAGAATAGGCCTCTTCATAGCTCGCTGAGTGACCTTAAGCTTCCTCATATGGCCATTAGTGAAGAGTAACGTCTCAGATCCATAAGTCATCACTGGCAACACGCACTGGTTGTACAATCATGCTTTCAAGTTTTGAGGAATACGCTCTTACAGAATACCAGCGTAAAATAACGGCATGATGCAGCTATGTTTCATATGGTGAATATAGAAATTAGTAGACCCTTTTACTGGAAATGTTAGTCCTCAGGGTAACAACGCACCTGCATTTTGATTTTTAATTAAATTAAGAATAAATGTAGGTATATAATATGGGCCACAGCATCTACTTATCATCAGGTGGACTGTATACTCGTTAGTCACCCTTATTCTTTAAAATAATATGCCGAGCCCAAAATCTCTAAGCACTCATGAACATCTTTCATATAATACAATTGAGTAAAAATCCAATTGCATTGTATATTTGCTTTTGTTTTGTTAACGAGCGTCACAGATAAACTTTAAATACTATGTAATACTTATTAAGTGCCTTGTGATGGCAGCGTAAGAAAATGCATCACCCCATTTCGTCCCATGGGTGTCATTAAAGGCGACTATGGAATATGCCAGAAATTTTAATGGCTTCTAATAGACGGCGGTTTAGCCATCTTGCTAACATCACACTTAAAATATCTAAACCGGCGGAAAGCAGCGTTAAAGATGCGAGACGTCAGGCGTTGCAATCGACAATCTACCGACTAAGCGTAACGATTAATACCGGGTTTCTATATTTAAAAACGCTTCGTTTTCTTTTACGAGCAAACAGCTCGTACAGTAAATAATAATAATTTCCTCCAGACCGAATTTCGGTCACGGCAGCTAGTCTCAACAGAGACTAGCCATCGGTGCAGGCAGGATTATAGTGCCCAAGTGTATGCGCAAGCACAGATGCCCTCTCTACGGTAATCCGTCACGACCGGAGAGAGATCAGGCGCAGGACCAACGACCTTACTTGCTTTCCGAGGCAAGGGGTGAGATACTACCAACTTCCTGACTCCGGGCAGCTACTGAGAATTTCTTGACAGAAAAACTAATATCTGATTTCTGAACCGTTTAAAGTTTTTTTTTTCATTTTAAGTCATCCTAAGTTGCTGAATGAATTTTTGAAAAAGTTTTTAATATAAACGGATTTTACATGCACCTCTTATGTAATAAAATGGATCATTAAGGAGTACGAAACGTTTCTTCAGTATAGGAATCCTATATAGGGAGAGGCCTATGTCCAGTCGTGGACATTACGGATCGAAAATCGAAAAAGAAGAAGATAATATACATTTCATTATTCAAAATGTATAAAATATATGCAGAAACGAATACAAACTTGCTCATTGATCAAATATCGTCAATATTTATATCTCTGTTATTCGGTAAATAAACACCTTCATCCCTTTAGGGACATAAACGGATCTCTTCAAATCATGTCTCCGCTCGGAAACATAAAAAGGTGAAAGCTCATATATTCTTACAAAATGCAAATGCGAGTTTCATTTGTGCATAAATATAAACCTAGCATCGGCTAAAAGAATCCATTACTCTTCCCCAATGGGGAATCTCTAATACGAACAGTTAACGTTACTATAGCTGATTTTTATTTTTGAAAAAACACACGAAGATTTTGAGAAAATTGCAAATAATTTTTATATGGATATTTAAACCTAACAAAAATTTTTCGCTGCATTGTGTTGTTTCGTATTTTCCAACTTAAAAACAAAATTGGAGTTTCTGAAACATTCTCGCAACCATCGCCTTTTTATTGCTTCAAACAATACGTTTGAAATTCTTGCTAAGAATACATTTGAAATTCTTATTAAATCTAATTCGCCCTTTATAAACAAAACATTTTCTTAAAATTTAAAAACTAAAAGAAAAAATATTCTTATTCTAAATAAAACTAGATTTAACTTTAACACAAACAATTTAAAACATTATTATAACAATAATATGGGACGCCTCCTGACTAGTTTGGACGACGATATGCGCAAAGTACTGTGGCGAAAAATGTCCAACAGTCGACTGCATATTCAAGCAAGTTTTAATTAAACTTTAATAATAATATTACAGTATCTTAAAATATTAACATGATACAAAAATATAACTTTCTTGTTATATTTTTACCGCGAAAAGTAATATAAAAATACATATTAGGGTAGCAAAAATATTTATATGCGAATTGACATCCATAATTCATTTCAAAGGCGTCACGTAATGAACTCATTTGTATGTCTTATTACATGGAAAACATATTTCATATTTTCCTTAGCAACAATACAAGAAATGTATGTGTAAGTATAGGAAAGTATGAAATATTACAATTGAAGCTTATTAACTTTTATTGACGAGGTATTATTATCATTATTATATATACTTTATTGTACACCACAAAAGCGATAAAAAAACAGATTTAAGGAAGAAAAACTTAAGAGTTACTTACAACAAGGCGGTCTTTTCGCTAAAAAGTTTTAAGTTCTTAGCATTTTTGATAAAATTAAAATTGCTATTTTATCAGAATACAGCCCAAAAACAAATGTTTTCCGTATCAAAACTAGAGTTCAACCTAGGAAAATCATCTTACTTACCTTTGTACATTATGTACAATTTGCCGAAGTGTAACAATGAATATGGAAGGAGGATATGGGGACATATTCTGCCTAACAGCTAATAAGAGAGCTCCATCATCAATTATTGGTACTACGGAATGCGGCACCCTATTGCCATTAACATTAAAAAAAAATTGAATGAGAACTATAATCTACTTCCTACTTAATTCCATTAAAAAAATGAATAAAATTACGTAACTATCTATATTATGTCTCTATCTCAAACAAATGAAAAATAAAACTACACTACGCCTAAGAAAGTCCTTTAACCTATAAGTAATAGGTGTGATGGGGTTAAACTCAGATGGGTTTTCCGTTAATAAATTTTAAGTAGCAGCCCTTAATAAATTTTAGTATTTCACCCCTGTGCCTCAAAAAGAATATTTAAAATAAACAGATTGGAATGCATCATTCCAGAGGGTTGGTTGATCTCAATGGTTACACTAGAAACAAAAATTGTCATATTCAACCTCAAAACGATCCCTCAAACATTATCGACCACAAATTCGTTCATGGAAAGGGCACTGCTGTTTTTTCTAGGTTGATGCTTAATGATACTATAATTTAATTTAGTTTAATTTATGAAAGTATTTAACTCAATTGAGAAAGTAGCGACTGACTTTATTAAATACCAATTAGCTGTTTGCACTTAATGCAAAGGTGAAAGCAACGTCTTCCTGATAACAACTAAGGTCAGAAACGCGCTTGACAAGCATAGCAATTCTGGCAAAATCCTTCTATGAGGCTATCTAGCAGGAGGCTTATGTTCAGCTGTGGACTTTTGGTAGGCTGTAATGAATGTATTAATGACTCAGTAAAAAGACGCGCTAAGGCAAAGTAAAAGATATAAAATAACAACTTTTATCGCGAATTTGAAAATATAAAAAACATCATGGAGACCGAATTTCGGTTACGGCAGCAAGGTCAGCGGAAACTCCATCTGCACAGGACAGGATTATAGTGCACGAGTGTGTGCGCAAACATAGGTGCACTCTCTATTTCCTCACTCTCATATTCCGATGGGACTCAGTATACTGGTGAGTGTAGAGAACCGGAGAAACTTTTTGACGTTAACGAGACATTCCATCTTAGTCCTCAGAGGTGACAACGCATCTGCATTTCATCCATTGCCATGGCACGCTTGGCAGACGGGTCGGCAACCGCCTCTTTTATTATTTTGAATAAATTAGTTACGAAGATGCTGCTACCCATCCCGTAACATTTCCTTTTTTAGTTGTTACCTTGCGCTTGTGATACCTTAGTAAACTCAAAAGAGGCGAAAAAATTAACATTTAATAAAACGTACTTTTTATTAAAAGTATAATTTTTTATGTGATTTTAAGCTTTAAATGTTCAAAAACGTCTTTCTTGTTTTCATATAATTAAAATACAGTCGGTTTCTTTTTTTTGGCAGCTAAAATTTAATTTTTTTGTTAAAAATTAATAAAAATTCTAGGAACTTGATAGAAACACGGCTGGTTCTCAAAATTATGAAAGCGCTTCCTACCCGAAAACATTGCATAATTTTATGAACAAAAGTTTTTGTACTACTGCTTCGAAATTATAGACCGTAAAGGTATTATTATTACTAATATTTTCCACTTTCAAAAGAAAATTAGTCATCTTGATTAACCATATTGTAAATTGTCAATAGAGTAATTTTGCCTAAACTCTTTATAATGTCGTTTTTTATAAACGAGAAACTTCCCATAACATAGAGATAAGTTGAATTTGGTTCTTCGAGTACATAATTAATAATATGCTATTACTCTGATGTTTAACTTTAAAGCCATATTGATTTACTTGTTATAACGCAACAGTCATTCTCTATTATAAGAAATATATTCATATAATATAAACGTCAGTCAATATTTACTATCTGTATTATTGTTTATGTTTTCAGTTTACAAAAGACTCTAACTAAATATTTTATATTTTGGCCTAGACTGTGATAAACAGGCAAATAGGAAAAAGCTGAAAACATTTTAATAATCATAATACAAACAAAATAAGTTTCACTCGTTGTAGAGACCAGTTTACCCATACCCAGTGCCTAAATAAAAGTGACGTTAACATCAGTAATATAAATCATTGTAACGTCACTTTGCGATCAATTTAACTTGGCAAAAGTTTAAATAAATAGTTTGTGAAATCCAAAAGTGCACGCCTCATGAGCGTTTTATTTAATTTAGATGAAAAAAAAAATGTATTCCTGAATTTTAAAATATATTATTTACGTGTTTTAAATTGAGCGCTCTATTATTTTAACAGGTAGTGTCACCTACAGGGAAAAAAACAATGTTTACCAAAATAAATCAATTACATAAAGTATAAAATCGATATAGGCTGTTGGTACATTAGTCCTTTGTTTATTTTTAGGGTTTGTTTTTAGGGCTAAAAAAATGAAAGCGCCTTTAAATTTTCAATAGCAATAAAACTTATAAAAGTTGAAAATCATTATATTAACGAACTAAGCGCACTAGGCTATTGATATGAAATAGCGAACCAGTTGATGTAATTCTGAAGCTAATAAAAAAAACCCGGTCTCGATACGTCAATTTTTTCGGGAGTTATCGTGACCACATACAAAATCAACATCCGGACGTCTACGTTAAATTTTTCGAACCGTTTTTTTTTTCAAAGTAGCAATATAAAATGATTTTTTTAGAAAATATAAGATGGTCTAATTAGAGTGTTTTCTTTATATACGGCTACTCATATTATTGTATAAGTGCAATATGGTTATTATAGAGGCATTTTAAAAACACAAAATAGCTTAAACTTGACGTGTCGAGAGTAATACAGTACCTAATAACGATTCGCGTTATGAGGCGTGAAATATATGACACTGGTTTATTACGTTCTATAAAAAAAGCTGTGCCCTGCATGCGTTGCAATACCTCTTGTCAGAAACCTTCGTGGGCGTGCACACAACAACTTACCAAAATGTCGTCGTAATCGGATGAATGGTTTAATAACGCATAGAAAACGAAGAAACAAACAAATTTTTTTGTCTGAAATCTTCGTTAACACAACAACAAAAAGAGTTATTGGAGGAAACTTGACCGCCCTCCGGCGGATTGTTGCTCCTGTTTTATCCCTTATAATTATAAAGATTTAAAGTAGATTGTGATACGTAAAAGTGATGCGATTTTGTGTATTGTGTTTCTGCGTATGTAAACTTTTAGAGAGAGTATTCCGATGTTAATATAAACGTCAGGTTATTTTGTCTGCATAAGCGCCTGAACTTGAGATAAACGATTGATTGTCTGCTGGGTTAAGCTGCCGTCAAAATTCCCAAGAACCTTGCATTGTAACGCATCGGCATATTGTAAAAAAAATTAAAAGAAAATAATATAAAGATGATTTCTTATTACTTGACACTGGCAATAGTTTAATCGTACGAGTCCATAACCAAAAAAAAAAGATTTAACCCAAAATTTCATTGTAATCGGCTGAATGGTAGAGTCACCATAGGTTATATAATCTATCGTGCACTATAAACCTGTCCTACGCAGATGGCTAGTGACTCATTGCTGTGACTGATTGTCGGTCTGGACGACTTTTTACTGTTAACGATATAAAAAGACAAAATAAGTGGATAGGTTAGAAAGAGAATTACATTTTATAATAGAGGTATAATATGTAAAACAGGAGTCCTCAAGCATTACAATTTAATTTACGACGTTCTCAGCTTTCATGGAAACATTATGAGGCAGCCTGCATAAATAAGTGATAAAATATAATATAAGGACATATGTAAGTGTGATATGCCCTACGTTCTAAGACAAAGAATACACTATTTATAGACTGATCATAAAGAAGAGAGTCATAAAGAAGTCGTGCTTTCACACTATTATTATTTCACATTGTTAACCTCCGTAAAGGAGTACTTTCAGAGAATATATTTCTCAGGACATATAAGAGATATTTCGCGAAATTTAAATCCATGTAGGAATATATTTCTATACTTTATATTATTTTTAAAAGGTGCATGAAATAAAATGGAGAACGTAATATATAATTCAGGTATGATAAAGACAAACCTACTATTTATTTCCGTTTTATATTTTATGTAACTTTATAAAGGTAATAACAATTTAAAAATGCGTAATATACGTGCAAGTCAGTCTCTCTATTGATTACTTTAAATGATGTAGACCACACTAGATGGACCGACGAACTTGTAAAACATGTCAGACAAACGGTCCATAAATGCAGGTGGCTCAGGACCGTGTTTTGTGGCATTTCTTGAGGGAGGCCTATGTTCAACGGTGGACGTCAAAGTCTGTAATGATGACCGATGCACTGCTCCAGTTTCCTTCACCAATGAGCACGTAGTAAATCAGCATTATAAATTGCAATTCCGCTAATACCCACTCGAGAACGCTTTCAGAGATTAAGGGAAACCTGTGCCCAGCGTTGGGATGTATATCGAAAAATAATATTTTCATATGAAAAAAAACAATTTAATGTTCTTAGCAAATTGCAGATTATAATTGATGAATATACGTGCTTAGAAATAAATATATAATGAACTAAAGCAATTATTTACCGTTACAGCCACATACTGTTTTAGGACTTTAATAAGTCCACGGCTGAACATAGGGCTCTACCATATATTGCCTAATAGGGGATATTTGCTATAGCTAGCACGCATGGCTAGCGGGTTGGCAACCGCAGTTTATTTTTTATTTTTAGTCGTTATTAGGAAGACGCTACTACTCATCTCCTGATTTGTTTCCAAGCAATTATTTTATTAACTTTAATAAAACAACCTAGTCTCAAAACGTTTAAAATGTGCTCTAACTACGAATATATTACATTGGGATACATGATGAGAGCAGAGGTAAATTTCACAGTACGCGAGCAACTCGGACGACTCGACCCCGCTGGCATGAATGAAATTATTATTTGAAATTTTAGGTGCTGATTTACCAGGTGTACGGCAGTGAAGGAAAGCATCGTGAGGAAACCGGCATATCTGAGAAATATAAAAAAATATTTCGAACACATATTATGAAGTCCGCCAACACGCATCGGCTCAGCACGGCGGACATTTCTTTATTCTAAACCTACTCAGTAATGATAGGAGGCTGTGCTCAGCTGTGGGATGTATAATATGGACTGTAGCTTTACTTTTACTTTACAACCTACGCAAATACATACTGTGTACTACGTACGTATAACATTAGAAATACTTCATTGGTATAATATGTTGATCGAAGCTACTAATGATTTAAAATGCTCCTGCTTAATGCGCAAACTAAACGTGTCAATCCCTTTTTTATAGAATATGTGTGATAAACTAGTACACATCACACACATATGCGCGTGCGCACTCAAACATTCATATTATATACATACATATATGCGCAGCAAAGTGATATTTGATAAATATTTCAAAAGTCACAATCATTGCAATTAATCTAGATTTGAATATGGGAATTAATCGAGAGCCGTGTAGTGGCGTTGTAAGAATATACACGTGTATTATATTCTCTGAAAGTTCTCCTTTACGGAGGTTACAAATATGAATAAAAGTGGAGTGAAAGCACGACATTTTTATGACTCTCTTCTTTATGATCAGTCCACAAACAGTCTATTCTTTGTCTTAGAACGTAGGACCTGTCACACTCATATATGTCTTAAATATATTTTATCATTTAGCAGCCTTTCTCATAATGTTTCCTTCACTGCTGTGTACGTAGTAAATTAAATTGACTCCGGTTTTACATTGTACCACATTTCTTATTTTTTCTCCTTTTTTGTTCATATTTATGTTTTCTTTTTGACGTACAATACAGTTTTATCTATCTATTTACCTTGTATCCACCCATGAGTGCTATAAGAGGCGATAAAGGGAAACTAAAAGTGGATGCTTTGGCCCATAGACATCTACGTCTTTCCTGGATTAAGAAACAAAATGCAGATGCGTTATCACCCATGAGAACTAAGATGAAATGCCTTGTTTCTTGGAGAAAAGGGGTCTCCGGTTCTCTACAACTACCATACGAAACGCAGCAGCATTAAGCTGAAATTTTACGCTAGTATACGTATTCCTTGCGAGCGTGGTCCTTTCCCGGTCGATTCGTGCGACAACCATAATATGCAGCATGGCTCTACCACTTAAAACGCCTTACTCATACACAAAATAAGAAATATTATATGTAATTTACTTTAGAGACCACTCGATAGAATTTATCAATTGATAAACACAAAATGTAACGTTATATTAATTCTTTAGCATTCTGATTGCGTGACTAAAGGAAAGTAATAAGCTAAGTAGCCAGAATTAGTCCATTTTTCTTGTTCATGTTTCGGGATTATTTCGTGCGATACTTTTCCCTTTTTCTTTTACAGTTCGTGGTAGACTGTTTTTGTGTTTATACGTAGTAGAGCCACGTTGTATCTATATTATGATTGCAGAACAAATCGGTTGCTTCAACCGGGGAAGAATACATACTGTGTTTAATGTGGTGAATGATGAAATCAGAAAACAATTTTTACTGCTAAAGTGGCATTCGATCTTAGTCCTTAAGGTGAATATGACTTCCACTTATAACACGATATATATCGACAATCAAACCATGATGTTATTTGAAAATTATAGTACTAGTTTTTTTTTACGTGGTCGAGCCACGCTGCAGCTATGCTAGCTATACACAACTCCAGCTCAAATAAGTCGGCTCAACTGGGTCAATACCAAGCCCTCACAGAATACCAGCGTGAAACAGCAGAATGATGCCGCTATGTTTCGTATAGTGAGTGTAAACAACCTTTTATACGGGTAATGACGCATTTCATCTTAGTCCCCTGTGGTAAAAACCCGTCTGCATTTTGATTGAACAAACTGCTGAGCAGTTTGGCAGACTGTAAAACTTTAATAGTGTAAATTTAAATAATTATGTTAAATAAATAATAATAATAATAATTCTTATTCGATGATAGATGTAGATCTCTTTGGGCCATACCATCCACTTATCATCAGGTGAACTATGTTTTCGTTTTTAGGTATACTCAAATCATATGAATTAAATGTCCTAATGTTTGGATTTCTAATAAAAGGTTAATAAGTTGGTATTATGGTTAATTAAAACGTTAAATATCATTTCATTATTGGTTGGGTTTGAATGAAAAGGCATTATATAAAACTATTGTGTTTTTTATCAAAACGGCAAAACAACTTTTTCAGATTCAATTCAGTTTGTCTGTAAAATTGCGATTATCAAATAAAATGCGAGGCAGAAATTAACAAAAAAAAATACAGATGTACATACATACAGATGTAAATTTTACATCCTGGAGTGTAAGGAGGAACATATAAACTTTTTTCCAAGTGCCAACCTCAACTGTAGGCAGTGCCCTCTGCTATTTGAAGGGCAAGACTGTGGCGACCCAACAGAATACAATTGTGCAGTATTTTATAAATTAACAATGAAAAAATAAGGCGCTTAATTATGATGGTTGTTAAAATCGATACCGGAAATTTCAATTGTCGTAAAGGACAAAACACGAGTATTCAGTAGAGCCAAAAAACAAAAAAGTTGTTTTTGTCTAATATCTTTTTCAAACAAAGTACTATATTCTTGATGTCTTAAGAATCTCCAACTATTTTTTCGTGTTCTATCCTTATAAATTACCAAAATAAACCAAACTTAATTATTGAGGAAAATGAGAGTCCTTTACAGCCCACAAAAATTGAACATAAGTACTTTACAGCTACGAAAAGTTGGTTATGATAAAGTCCGATTTGTCGCAAAGGACTAATCTTGATCATCAATGGGTAGAACAAGTCAATTAAATCAGAGACTAAGGGGTATTAGGAACAAAAAAACTAAAGATCCAGAAAATAAATACCTACAATAGGTAGTAAACATAAATATAAACACTCACGCCTGTCACCCAGAGGGGTAGGCAGAGAATACGGACTTCCATTTGGCACAATCCTGGCACACCTCTCTCGCCTCCTTTACATCCATATATCTAGGCATACACGCTCGTCGGTTAAAGGTACTAAACACGCTCGTCAATTAGGGGTACTCCTAATCTGGCCTTTTTTT
The DNA here is from genome assembly GCA_029286625.1 of Parnassius orleans. Taxonomy (NCBI): domain Eukaryota; kingdom Metazoa; phylum Arthropoda; class Insecta; order Lepidoptera; family Papilionidae; genus Parnassius; species Parnassius orleans. Next base: position 690,226 of record JAGSMP010000162.1, on the reverse strand, counting down.
AATATAACGCCAATTTGGTCGGTAAACCTTCGTCTAGGGCGTCCCTTCCCGACTCAGCCGTTCACTTCTGCAACATAAATTTGCTTTGTCACTCTTTCCTCGTTCATTCTTTCTACATGACCAAACCACCGAAGCATTCCTTTCTTAATCCTGGTCACAACATCATCTTGAAACCACACTTTTCTCTTATCACACTATTTCTCAATCCTGTCATTCAGATTCACCCCTAGCATACTCCTTAATGACCGCTTTTCTACAGCATTTATTCTACTCTTATGCTTCTTCTGCCAGACCCAACTTTTACTAGCATACATTAAAGTAGGGACTAACACAGCATTATGAATTGCCAAACGTGCACTTTTCGAAACATTCTGACTCTTCATAATAGCGTGAAGAGCCCCATTCACTCTATTTCCTGCGTTCACTCATCGTTCTATATACTTATCATATCTACCATCCCTGCTAAATAAACATCCCAAATATACAAACTCATCCACTTGCTCAATCAACTCCCCTTCTATTCTTATTTCACATAACGTTTTACTTTCTTCTCGTTCAAAAACCATCACTTTCGTCTTACTTGCGTTCACTTTCATACACCTTCCTTTTAATGACCAGTTCATTAAAGTCACCATCATTTGCAACTCGGCCACCGATGATGCAAATATGACTTGATCATCGGCGTACAAAAGGCATTTGACGGTTAACTCACCCATTCTCAACCCACATTCTTCAACTTTCAAAGTTTGCAAACAACTGTCCATGAATAGGTTAAACAGCCACGGGGAAGCTACACAGCCCTGTCTGACACCTTTTTGGATGCCAAACCAGTCCGATTAGACCCCGTTGATCCTGACACAAGCACTAGAGTCCCTATAAAGAGACCTTAATGCCTGTATTAAACCAGTGCTCAACCCAAATGAGTTCAGTGTTTGCCATAACACATTCCTGTCCACTCTGTCATAAGCCTTTTCTAAGTCCATGAACGCACAAAAACTTTCTGGTTTTGGCCAAAACTTCTCCACAATCATGCGCATGGAAATGATTTGATCCTTCACCCATCCCTTTCTAAATTCAGCTTGCACATCCCAAATTTTTCCATCAGTTTCTTCCATAACTCTTTCATTTAACACCTTAGCATACAGTTTACCTACAATACTAAGCAAGCTGATACCACGGTAGTTTTTACAGTCCTACTGTGACCCTTTTCCCTTATATATTGGAACTATAACGGCTTTGCACCAGTCTTCCGGTACCTGCTTCAGTTCCCAACATAAATTAAACAAGGTGTACAGCAGGCCTGCCACCACTCCAGCCCTTAGCAATTCGAGTGATACTCTATCATATCCGGCTGCCTTACCTGCTTTCATGCTTTTCGTTTTTTTTTTTTTATAGAATAAGGGTGACAAACGAGCACACAGTCCATCTGATGGTAAGTAGTTGCTGTGGCACATAGACATCTACATCTATCTTCGTTTGCAAATTTAAATGCAGATGCGTTGTCAGCCGTGAGGACTAAGATAGAAAGCCTCTTTTCCAGTAAAAATGATCTCCGGTTCTCAACACTCACCATAAGAAACACAGCATTAGCTGCTATTTTACCGCAGTATTCTGTGAGAGCGTGGTCCTTCCCCGGTCGAGCCGACCCATTCGTGCTACAACTATACTATTAATATAGCTGCAGCATGGCTCCACCACGTAAAAAATTTGTTGGTTTCATTATTTCATCTACACTTATTTCCCTACCTTTCTCCACTTCTTTCGGAGTTTCTATTTCACTTAATTCAGACGACTCTTCACTCATAAACACGCTTTCAGAGTATTCCTTCCATCTTTTTAAATTCGAAACTTCATCATTCAGCATACAGCCACTCTCGTCTCGTATAGCATTCATTCTAAGCTGTTTTGAATTTCCACTGGCAGTTCTTACGAGTTTCCAGAACATTTTAAATATTTGCCTGGAAGTTATCAGATATCCTTCTATCATTCTTATCCTTTCTTTCTTGCTTTTTCCTTTCAACAACTTCTTTTATTCTCTTATTTATACGTCTTAAGTCTGCCTTTTTTCTTTCAATCTCATAATTCATACCGCCAAAATTACCAGCTTTGGTTGCTAGTAAATCTAGGCATGCTCTCTTCTTTGCTTCAACTTCTATCCGTACCTCATCATCCCACCACAACGTATTATTTTTCCTTTCATTCGTTCTCTTACTTTCACCACATACTTCGGTGGCTGCATCCACCAAAACTTTCTTAATATTATTCCATACAGTCTTCAAGTCTAGATCACTCGTACATAATTCATTCAAACCACTTATATTTTCCCTCAGTCTACATTTATACTTCTCTTTCACACCTTCATCTTGTAACCTTTATTCTTATACGCTGTAATGCAGTGGTGAGACACAGATATTCGATGCCGCCAAGCCTGAATAGACCATTAATTCAATCAGCAGGACATTAATGATCCGTCCTACGTTGGACATTAAACCCTTATCTACCACTGCGCTCCTCATTTTTCATCACTATTGTAAATTTATCATGCTTCTATCATCACCTCTTTCCATGTATATGTAAATCCTCTTATGGCGAAAAAAATGTTCGTCACAAAAATATTCTTTTTCAGACATACGGTGAGAGGCTTCACCATTCTCATTTATAATTTCATCGTAAACGTTCCTAATATCCTTTCATAGCAGACCTCTTCCTCCAACCCTTCATTAAAATCTCCTAACATAGGTAAAACCTAACAAATTAAGATTTTAATTATCTTATCTATTTCAAAATATTTAGTAAAAGTGACAAAAGAAATCAAAATTTAAATAAAATGCAATTTCTTTTTATTTTAAATCACCAAATGATCGTTGTGATGCTGAAAAATAACTCAAATTTTGCGTAACTAATAAACTAATTAACTAACTAGTTTTTTTAAATAATTATTAATGGCTCAAACAATATTTATTAGTTACAGTCTTAAACTTAATAATAAAATAAATAATAATAATAACAAATTTTGCCCGCTAGAACTCAAAACTGAAACAATTGCTATTCTAAAGTATTAATTAAACGGCAAGTAGCTTCAGTCTTTTAAAATTATTAAAGTAATGAAACTTAAGCATTCAATATTTTTTAAAACATAGTGGTAATTTATAATAATAAAATTAAAATAACCACTAAATATAGTATTGAAATAATCCCTATCTGTTCCAAAACTCCCAGGGGGTTTTGAATTCGTGTCTGGGGCATTGGATAAACATTTTAAAGTAAAATCTTAAAGATCAATTGTCGATATCTAACTTCCTCGTCAGTTTCAGGAAGAATATCTTTAACAGTTCCTAAGACAGTGAATATAAATACTCCTAATAAAACTTTTTATAGTTTTAACGTGGTGGGGTCATGCACAGCTATGGTTGAGGACGACCACTCGTGCTATTATAGTTGCAGCACGAATGGGTCAGCTCGACCGAGAGAAACGACCCTCTCACAGAATGCCAGCGTAAAATAGCAACTTAACGCGTAATTTCCGTATGGTGAGTGTGAGACAGAGGCCACTTTTAACTGGAAACGAGGCATTCTATCTTAGTCCTAACGGGTGATAACATCTGTATTTTGATTCATAATCCAAAATAGATGTAGATGTCTACGAATTTTAGCCTACTAAAAAAAATGTTCCGTTAGAACATAAGACTAAATCATATTACTTTGCGACGGGTTAGATTTGTCATAAAGTGTTGGTAAATCAATACTCTAGAAGTATCTTCTACTGCTGGAGCCTGTTGATCTTGGTTTTGTCTTTTGTTTTCCTTTTGCCTTTTCTTTTGATCCTCTTGCTTTATATTCATCATAATGTTACTACTTGAGCGTCTACTAAATAAACTTTTGGTGATATCTAATGTGTGTTAGTCAAAACTTTTGACAAACTGGTCTAGATCCTTTACCTTCGTTTATAACGTATTCAAATGATTGGCTTCTGCTTTCTACACATTTAGTTTTTTTCTTTTGATTGGAATCAGTTGTACATCTTACGATCCAGTCTTTTGACGTTGGACATGTAGAGTCCAGAAATATTTAAATAGGCTATTTCTTCTATCTCTGATACTTCCATATTTTTTTCTTTACATACGCCAGGTAAGCATAGGTATCTTTTCAATGACTTTTCTTCTATTATACTTCCTGATCTTGTTTCATACGACTTACCAGCATTTTTTGTTGTTTCCTAAGATAACTTTTGTTTCCCTTTTCGGTTTTGTCTTTAATTAGGTTTTCTTTAGTATCGGCTCTCTTTTCGTTCTTATCTATTATTTTTTGTTTCTTTTTAATAAATTTTTCTTTTTATTCTGACTATAAATTGAACTCTCGGACTCATTCATGCTCCATAGATCGGAACTACCTGCTGAAAAGTCTTCATTATCAGAAAGATCATCAACGTAGGATTTTAAAATCTAAAAAATCTTTCTTACTAGGTTTAGTGTATTCAGGATTCATACCATGATCACTGGTGTCAGTTGTTGTCTTTTTCTTAAAATTAGGGTCGTAAAGGACAATAAAAAACAAATTATTTTAACGCCCTAGTTACGTTAGATAAAGTAAAGCATAGATTAGGTCGTAAGTGTTTCGATTATCAAATAACATGTTTACGACCTTTTGATTTTTAATAATAACATTATTTATAATGTCATATAAAAAGTTAAATGCAAAAATGAGATTACTACCTCATAAATAATTAAAACATGACTTTACGCTCCCTATTGAAAATTATTTTTACGATACATCCCAAATAGTTAAAAAAAATCGAGCTAGGGCTGTTGAAAATCCAGGTCGTAAGGGGCTTTTTTTAAAAGATAGAATTATTTTAAATATACCAATCGACTCGGGACGCTGATTTCAAATATATATACAACTCATTTTCGGCAAAATGTCCTTTACGACAATTGAAATTTCCGGTATCGAAATCATTTCATATTGATTTTTTATTTCAATTGTTAAAAAAATGTTGACAGTAAATTATCGTTTTTATTTTTGGTTGATTACTGATAAGTACCTGGGCGACCGAGCTATACTCGGCTTTGGAAACTTTTTCTCTATATTTGGAAAGTGAAACAACGAAATTTCATTCTCATTGTAAGAGCCGTTTCTGAAAAACCAGTTACATATATACATAAATACGAGAATTGCTCTCATATAGTATATGGTACGTTCGCGTGGTTTCGTAAAATTACGGAAATAGAACCTGGGGTTTACATATTTGTAGATCTTATGGTATACGACAAACGGTGTAAATCTAATGAATTTCTGGCAGCTCAGAAAATCGATCTCTCTTTGGATGAGGCTTACGTCCAACAAATGACGAATTAATAAATTACGCAAGATACTTGTATTTTAATATAACATAATATCTACTGAAATTAAATACGATATAAAATTAATATTTCAAATTTTCTTTTCACTGAAAACGTTTGCGCTTACTTTTTGTACCCTGTCTCCGGAATTGCATGTTTTCAAGTGAAACTCGAAACACAATGGTTCCTTTGTGGCCGCGTAAAGGATTGCAGTCGGATGCCCTTCGTCAGCGAACTGTTCTTATAAGCATGCTTGTATTTGTACACGTATTGTTGTCATCTCATGCTGCTGTACAGACCAGACTTTCCTTTCTTTTCCGAGTAAAAATTCTTTATTTTGTCTTATTCGTACCTCTGAGCTGTGTTGTACAACTTTATCCGTGACTATGTAACTATAAAAATCATTATACGGTATGTTTCACGTTGAATACCTTTTTTCATATGTATATGAATTTAACTTTCTTAGGTCATGTGGTAGTGCTTTAAGAGAATCTATTACCCCATTTCATCACGTATGTGTCATAAAGTGAAACCCCAGGAAGATTTTATGACTTTCGATAGAATATGGAATGGACCATCCATAACCATCTCTTTTACACCAGACGTATGATATACATACCAAAGACGTTGAGAAAGACATCGCGAGGAATTCATGTTTGAGGAATAAGATATTTCGAGGATGATGTGAAGTTCGCTAGCACGAACTGATGAAGTTCAGTGCACTAATTTCTTTAATTTTGTTTAAATAAATCTTTTAAATAAAATTACTTATTACGTTTTAGTAGGCACAGTAATTAGTGTTCATTCATAAAACTTGCATTTAAATTTACTGTACAAGTGCAGAGATTAACAGTTTTTTGAAATGCTTAATATTTTGTGCAGTATTACAGGGTCATTGTAGAAGCGTGCACGTCGCGACCCCTGCCAGCCCTTTTCAGGGCTGCAATTCTACACAGCTGCGCACCCATGATAACGAGGTTGAGCGTCCCCCAAGGCGACGCACCAGCTAGTCCCGTTGGTTGTGGAATGCAGCGTGCAAAGCGGCGATGGGGACCGCCACCCGTCACGCACAGCCGACGGCGGAAGGTGGAGGACAGAGTGCAGAGTTGGCGTGGAATGTGGGGAAGCATGAAAGATGGACGAATGAGTTGATTGAAATAATGAAAGAAGAATTAGATGTCGTGTTGTATGTCAGAGACCAAACGGGCAGTGGTGCTGAAGAGCTCTGGCGGGGCGTTGGCTCTATGGTCCAGAGGTCGGGCGAGCGCCCGCCGAGGAGTGGGGTGCTGCTGTCGTCTCGGTTGGTCGACGTTATACTGAATATAAGATTGTGAACTCAAGACTTCTCTGGGTTCGCTTTAAATTGGGACTGACGAAGTTATTCTTTTAGCTGTTTATGCGCCGGTAGCTTCGTCGTCCAGGGCTGAGCTGGAGGAGTTTTGGGAGAATGTAGAGAAGTTCTAGATTTGGCTAAGGAAACGAAAGAATTGTTGTGGTGATTTGTGAATGGATGGTTGGTACCGCTCGACCAGGGTACGAGTCGGTGCTTGGAAAGTTTAGCGATAAAGGTTAATGATGCTGGCAAACTTATACTGGCAGTATGGGAAAAGGTCTTCTTGTGACAAACACTATGTTTAATCACAAAAATCCATATGTATACTAGAATAGAATGAGAGAAGTATGATCGATTTGTTCCTGGTGGATGACCGACTGCGAAAACAGGTGATGGATACGCGAGTGTTCAGGGTGCTGACCTGAACGGATCACTATCTAGTGATTACTAGATTAGGGGTCTGTTCGCGGGTTGGCGCTACCGGACGGCAGTAACAGAACCACAGTCGGTCTGTCGCATCCGAAGTTGGAAGCTTCAGGAAGCAGATACTAGGGACAAATATCATGCGAGGGTAGCGAAAGCTTGACACCATCGATGGCAGAAGTGAATGTGTGGAGAACATGGCAGAACCAGGAGGGATGGAATGGTAAGTGCAGCGGAAGAAGTGTGTGGAACAATAAAGGGCAGTAGTAAAGAAAGAGATGCATGGTGGAATGACGAAGTGAAAGAAGCTGTAAGAAGAAAGAAAGCATGGTTAGACTACTTGGCCTCTAGTAATGATAAGGATATGAGAGAAGATGAAGAAAGATATAAGCTGCAGAAAGTTCACACATTGATTGAGGAAATGCGTGAAAGGTGTAGATGGAAGCGGACAAAGGTTGTCGCGCAACTTTAAGGAGAACTCAAACTCTTCTGGAAAGAGGTTGGAAGGACGGAGTGGTGCGACAGCCTTAGAATGAACAAAGTGCTTTCGAGAACTAAGACGTCCTCACAGAAAAATCGGACGTCATGCAGCGATGGGCGAATTTTATAGAAATGTATGCGTGTGATGATCTTAGTGAGGATCCGGGATGACTCGTGACTGGTACGCCAGACCTGGACCTCGATGACACTGAGGTCATCAGTATGAAAGAGATTGAACGTGCGATTCGAAGTTTGAAATGTGGTAGGCTGCGGGACTAGACAAGTTACTGCTGAAATGGTCAAGTATGGTGGGCCTCGCGTCTGGGACAGCTTTCATCTGCTGTGCAATTTGTGCTGGCGGACGGGGATGTCCCGGATGATTGGCGATCCGCAGTCATTGTTTATACATATAAAGGTAAAGGTTCACATTTTGACTGCGGGTGCTATCGGGCGATCAGCTTGACCAGTTTAGCATAAAAGTATACTCGAGGTTTTGACACGTAGGATGCAAGAGAAATCGGAAAGATTTCTATGGGGCTCAATGCGGATTTAGACCTGGAAGAGGATGCACGGATCAAGTTTTCTCTCCATGATCACGGAGAGCTTCAGGCTGCTAACCAGAGGATTTTCTGTGCTTTTGTGGATCTTGAGAAGCATTTGATAAGGTTATGTAGAGGAAGAAAATGTGGGAATTGTTGCCGTTACGGTGTGGATGGTCGATTGCTAAGGGCTGTACAAGCACTTTACTGTGACTATAAAGCCTGTGTGCGGGTAGGCATGACCTGTCACCCATGTTTAGCGTCAAACGGGCGTAAAACAGGGTTGTGTCATGTCTTCCTGGCTGTTCATACTGTATATACGAGTTGAATTAAACACGAGCGCGATCAAGAGTTTATTCATGACTGACTCTACATAAATCAGTAACAACATATACTAGCACTGTAATACTACTTCACCTCGGGGGTGGATAAAAAAAAGAAAAAAAAAGTTCAGCATACTTAATACATAAGCACAAACTAATATTTTATAAAATATTTTTTTTAAAACATTGCTTACTCAACGAACCTTTTGTTCTATCTTATGCACTATATCTACTTTATTATTTCTAAAATCTTAACATTTGTTCCTAAATCTTCTAAGACTTTAAAGGTCCATCAAAATACAATCTAATTTACAAACATTCATTTTAATTAAAATAAGTTCATCCTTATCATAGAATACAGGATTACATGTTTTATCATATTTGTTTTCTCTTATTTCTTTACAAGCTATTAAATTATGTCTTGCATCTCTTAAAGCTACCTGTAACTTATATTTTAAATCTAAACAATAATTATCAGAATTATAAAGTGGTTCCACCACGTCTTGTTTCAAATTATTAGGCAAACGACATGGCCTGCCAAATACAAGTTCAATGGTGTGTATTTTGTTTGAGTGTTTACACAAGTATTATAACTAAAACACCAGAATGGAATCAATGAGACCATGAATAGCCCATATTGGTGCTATAAGTTCTTAAAATGACCCTAAATGCATAGGCAATCTCAAGCGAACCAATTGATTGATGGTGATATGCAGTTGACGTCAACTTTTCTATATTTAATAAGCTACACACCTGTTCCATCACTGAGAAACAAATTCAGTTCCCTATCAGTAGCTAAGAACTAGGTATACCGAATCTTAGGATAAAATTATTTACAAAAGCTTTTGCCACAGTAAGTGTTTCTTTATTGGGTAATGGGTATGCCTCTATATATTTTAATTCACATTGGAGCGTTAAAATATAGCAATTACCGTACTCATCCTTGTCCAAGGGACCCACAAGATCAAGAAAAACTTTCTCAAACGCAGTCGACGCCGTGGTAGTTATAGTCATTGGTTGTTTGGTATACCTACTATATTTCATTTTCTGACACATTTACATTCACTTATAAATTTTCGAACATCGGCATCTAATCCTGGCCAATAATATCTCCTTTTTATGTTATTAGCCATCCTATTCATTCCAGCATGCCCACTGGTAGGTAGCAAATGATAATCATTCAAAATGAATTGTTTTCTTTATTGTCGTAAATTCTTTTAATTCCTTTCAGAACACATATTCGAGGACCGGTCCACTCATTTTAATGTCTTAATTTCACTACATAAACCTTTTATATTCTTCATTTTATCATCTTTTACTATGCATAGTTCTTTTACTTTTATTATCTCACAAAACTCTTTTAATTTAGTTGCAAATTCGGCTCATGAGAAGAGCAATCTAAATTCAAGGTTTATACACAATAGCATTTTGCTTGGCACAAAATTAAAACAATCTCGTTCTTCCTTGACTAAGTCTCTTTTTAAATCCTTTTATAATATCTCCTTTCAAGTTTCATTTCAATAGAATCATACGGTTGTCTTAATAATTCCACGACTCGTGGTTGATCAGACCACCGTCAGTGTCATTAATCACAACCCCTTTCCTGTTTACATCCTCTTCCATTCTTCTCTTTTGCGCTCTAGTTGTCACAGCTAAGACTTGTTCTTTCATATTCTTTAACTCACTCGACGTTATACAAATTCTAGACAGTGCATCCGCCACAACATTGTCTTTACCCTTCACATAACATATTTAAAATCATATTCTTCTAGAATTAATCGAAACTTTATCAACCGACTAGACGGATCTTTCATTCCAAATAAGTAAATCAAAGGTTTGTGGTCTGTCATTATGGTAAAGTCCTGCCAAATAGGTATGGTCTAAAATATTTTACTGCCCACACAATTGCTGTTAATTCCTTTTGGATAACTGGGTAATTTTTCTGCTTTATTTAATGGCCTACTAGTGTACGCGATTGGTTTCATATTTTTGTTACACAAAACTGCTCCTACAGCTACATCAGACGCATCTGTTTGCAAAACAATTCATTTGATTCAGAAAAATCAGGATATTGAAGTATTGGGGTGTTATTAATGAATTTTTAGAAAATTAAATGCGTTCTGACACTCTGAAGACCAAACAAATGGTGCGTCTTTCTTGGTAAACTATTTAAAGGCATAGTAATTGTTGCAAAAGGGGTACAATTTCCTATAGTAGTTGCAAAAATGCAACAAACCTTCTTCTAAGTTCAGTTTTAAATTTACCTTTCTCCAGTCTTTCGAAAACATCTACTAGAACGGTTGGTTGAATAGTTAAGGATCTTCCAAAAATTATTAGATCGTCCAAATAAATAAAACACTTCTCGAAAGTTAATCCTGACATAGCAATTGACATGACTCTACTAAAAGCACTACAAGAAGTGAGCCCATTGGTAGACGTTTTAATTGATAATGTCCTGTACTGAGTCAATGCAGTATACTTTCGGCTTTCTGGTGCCAGTTTCTGATAATAGCCTTGTTGTAAATCTAAATGGGTAAAATATATAGAGCCTGATAATGAATCAAGAATATCAGTGATGCAGCGGAATTTATCATCTACTATATTTTCATTTAGTTTTCGAAAATCAATTACTAAACGCCATTTTGACAACCATCAGATTTTTGGGAACTAGTAGTATGGGACTAGACCATTCACTAGTAGATTCTTCTATAATATCATCTCTAAGCATCTTTTTATCTGTTTATTTATTTCGGGCTTTAAAAGCTTGTGTAAACGGTATGGTTTCGTGTAAATAGGATTGATGTTATCTTTCAGTTGTATAGTTTGTTCACAAATATTTGTAGTTTCTAACTTATCGTTGGGTAAAAGAAAATGTCTGAATATTTAGTGCAAATTTTTTCTAGATTGCTTTTCTTCTTCATTCAAATGCTTCAATTCTAATAAAGATAATAAGATATCACATCTTCTCTGAACTACTTTTGTTTTGGCAAAATTTGAAAGCGTTAAAATCATCTAAAAGTTCTACGTTTAATATGAAATTATTCAAATTTACTTCTTCTTCCTAGTATTTAAAATCTTTATTGGACTCTTTTATTTTTGGTCGAACAATAGTACCTGCCAAAAAACGCCTTCCATTATTTCCTTTGCGCTAACAAAACAATCGCCTTTTGCTTCCGTATCCAAATACACAAAATGAATTGATTCACTTCGAGGCGGTATTAATAATGTATTACTGTAATCAGGTTTGTCATAAATTGAAAACACAATTCTCTCGTCCTATCCGTAACGTTAGTAAATTTTGTTTAAATCAATATTGGCTCCGTACTTGTTCATAAGTCTAATCCTAATATTCCATCGACGGTTATAGGTAAATTTTTGAAAATGTGAAATTTGTTATGGAATTTATTGTCTCTAGAAGCATAAATGTCGATCTCTACATATCCGGAAGAACATATCTTGCCTCAATTCCATTAACAACCAAATTATCTTTAAGAACACATGCTGATCTTGGATACTTCTTCCTTAATAACCGAAATGGATGCTCCAGTATCTATCAATAACACAAGTTTCATACCATGAATGTGAAAATTTACAAACTTAGAGTTACCTCTACATGAAAAATGAAATTATTGAGAACGAAAAAACTGATTGTTGTCTATCTCATTAGGTTTTGCTCCATATTTTCACCAGCTCGTTCTTTGTTGTCGTTACTTCGAGCTGCAAAAACATTTTTATTGTAAAATCCCTGGTTGCCACGTCTATTATAATGATAATTTGATCTGTAGGACTGTCTCTCTACGCAGCGAATATTGAAAAGGCCTTGAAAATCTCTGATATCTATTTGAATAATTACTATAATTATTTTGATAATTACTCTACTGGTGCCGTAATTTAGACGCCCACGGCCCTGTTTTGTCCTTGAGATCTAGAAAACGTTAACGAACCTACCTCTAGTCATCTTCATCACCTCAGCAGACCCGGAACTGGACGACGATGGTGTGGACTCGTCCTTGGCCGCCTGGATCGCGTCCTTGAGCAAGGAGTAGTTGCGGGCTGCGATGATTGTGCTGAGCTTTTCTTTTAAGACCATCTGTAAACTTTTTAATGACCATTTTTTCATTAATAGGTTTAAGGACTGCGCATTTGTTGCGTCGCCCTCAGCCTGTGAAATAGTTAACTCTGTTAGCAGTCTTTCGAGTTGAGACCCGTATTCATCAACTGATCTAAATCCCTGGTTCAAGGACTGAATTTGTTTATGTATAGCCGTGTAAGAAACTTTTGTCAATAGTTTTTCCTAAAATCTTTAATCATACTACTAACTGACACATAATTATCAGCAACGCGTAGCTTAGCGTTTTCTGATAATCTCCTTTTAACAAATTTAATTAATAAATTTTTCCTGCCTCGTTAAGCATATCTGCATACATTTCACTGCATCAATCAATCGTTTCGTAGTATCCTCCTTATTATCTAAAATAGGTATCAACCCACACGCTGTTTTAATATCAAAATCCATTGTTTCTAAACTTATTTTACAACTAGGCAAAGTACACAATTGAGATATTTCAGAATATAAAGAGCAAACTTTTTATATGTACTAGTAATTAAATTAATTTCCGATTGTTTACCTTGACGACTTAAATTAGAAAATAATAGCTCGCTATCTTTAACAATGTTTCGGCCTCTAGTAATTTTTGGACGCAACTGACCCTTTATATCTGCTCTGGCCTTTTTGTTAGATATTGACGTATTTTTAATAAATTTTCATATAATTCTATTAACTTTTCGGCCATAATACACAACGAAATATGTAACACCGCGTCATATTTCATTCACTTCGTTTTAATTTTATTATAAATCGAAACACTGTCATACGACCGAGCACATAAAAAAAACTGAGTTGCACCCAATGGTTGCACATGGGCCGTAATTCCACGAATCGTGTGTTCGATATTACATTGATTTACTTATATTTTTATTTTAGTTTAAACAATTATTTATTGATAGATAAAATTCATATTTCTAATTCTAAAACTATCGTTAATGTCTATATTATATATATTTTAAACTAAAATAACACTGCAGCACAGAACACGTACTTCACATATAGCACATATTTATTACCAGCTCACGAACACTTAAACGACTCCTTCTTCACGCACTGGTTCCTGCCAGCGCCCAGACAAACGGCTTCGTACTTTTCTCAAAATTCGTAATTCACTCGCTGTTCTATCCACTTCTTATGCCTCTCCTTGAGTTTAGGTAAATGATTGCAAGTATGGCAATCGCCATCAACAAAAACGTAGTAATCAGTATATTGTTTATCTTGACGTGATTTTCTTGTTCAGATAACTTGCTATTATTTCCTCCTGATGCATTTTGAGATATAATAATTTCCTTATCTTCAGTTTTGGTATGATTTTCCCATGATTATAACTTTCAAAACTCGCCAGCACAGTAAGCGTCAGTCAAATAATATATTCGACAAACATTTTAGCTAACTTGAAGCACCGAGGCACACAAATTCGCCGGTCTGCACTTCTCGCCCGCTACGCTATCAGTTCCCGGAACGCGCCTGGCAGGGGTCATATAACAATATTGAGGTTGATTAAACACGAGCGCTTGATCAAAGTTTATTCATGACTGACTCTACATAAATCAGTAACTTAACTTATATACTGCACTGTAATACTACTTCAATACTATATCTCGACAACTGTTTACAGAAGCTAAAAGATAGCTGTCTGGGTGTGAGTGGGTGACATAAAGTAAATTGTCTGCTGTATGCTGATGATGCAGTGCTTATTACCATCAGAGGCAGAACTGCAGGCATTAGTCACGATGTATGAAGAGATGGAAATTAAAGGTCTCCGTTTGAATGCCAATAAAACTAAGTTCTGGTATTTGAAAGGGACGAAGAAGAACGAAATGTGAAATATGGGTAAATCAGGAATGTCTAGAACAGGTAAATGAAATTGTATACTTGAGAGTGCTTTTAGCCGGGATGGAAGATGTGATTTAGATGTGGACAGGCGTGCCGCTGCCGGAACAAAGTCAATGGTGCCTTGACTGCGTTGGTCAAAAGGCAAGGCGTAGTGAAGGTGCACGCCTTGCAATACATAACGCAGTGTTGGTACCGACTTTGTTATATGGCAGCAAACCTGGGTATGCCAGAAGCATAAAAGCAAGTTGAATGCGGTGGAGATGCGATCTCTTCGTAAAATGTGCGGCGTTACCGGCCGACCGAAAGCGAAACGAAGATTCGCAATAACGGAGTTTGAATGACCTTATCACAAAATTAATAAGGGCGTGCTTCGATGGTTTGGGCACGTTGAGCAGAATGAGTGAAGACCGAATGGTGAAGAAAATATATAGCGAAAGTTAATATTAAAGGTGTCGAGGTGAATAGGACTAACTCGAGACCATGTGAGCAAACTGCTCGAAGGGGAGGTCAAGAGTACTCGGATACCTAGACGTGCATGTATGAAGAAGATTATGAATCTGAAAGAAGCGAAAGAGGTATGTAAGGATCGTGACACTTGGCGATCTGTTCTCTCTGGCTACCCCGTCAGGGACTGTGCGTGAAGATAGTATTACAGTTCTTTAAAAATTCTGTACTGAAAATTGTAGGTTTAATTTCTCTTAAGATTATTTACTAAAATGCACTCGACAAGCGGGATTAAAAGCACTTTGTTTTAAATGCAGAAACATCAAGAATAAATATTTCAGTAGCAATGTTATAGTTAAATAATGCTTGTAATTGTCTTTTTAAAATACACTTGTGGACAATGAAAACAGTTTGGTTACAGACATCTTTGCACCTCCGAAAAAATGAATGCTAGTGTAAAGAAATAAAAACTGTTTAAGTTTTTTTTTCATATTAGGATTATAATTGTTATTAATAAGTTATACCGTTTTAAAGTTTCAGTTTTTTTATAGCCCGATTGCTAAGCCAATATATTTATTATAATTATCAGTTTTAAGTTTTAAATAGGTACTCCCAAAATACAAACACAGCAGCTTAGTGCTGCTGTGTTTCGTATGGTGAGTGTGAGAGAACCGGAGACCCTTTTTACTGGAAAAGAGGCATCCCATCTTAGTCCTCACGGGTGACAACGCTTCTGCATTTTGATTCTTTATTGAGGATAGATGTAGATGTCTATGGGTTACAGCAACCACTTACCATCAGGTGGACGGTGTGCTCGTTTGTCACCCAATCCTATAAAAAAAAACCAGCGTAAAATAGCAGTTTAATCCTGCTGTGTTTCGCATGCTGAGTGTAGAGAACCGGAGACCCTTATTACTATAAACTAGATTCTATCTTAGTCCTCAATGGTGACAACGCATCCGCATTTTTATTTTTAATTGAGGATAAAAGTAAATGTCTGCGGGCCACATCAGCCACTTACCATCAGGTGGATTGTATGCTTGTTTGTCACACTTATTCTATAAAAAAATTTGGTTGATGATGGCTTCTTTCAATCTTCCGTAAAACTCCTAAGTAATTTTCGGCCCTTTTCCTTATAATCAATCAATTTAATTATTTTACAATCCCAAATAAGTCAGTGGCCGGAAAACTTTCCGCTATTTTATCCTGACTTCCGGAATCACTTTTTTGTTCGGCTATTACTCGTAAACGAAGTAAGGCGAGTTTAGATATTCATACTATATATTATATACTCTCAGATAGCGTCTCTCATATAATAATTATGTACATAACTTAAAATACGAAATCAATTATTTTGCGTGTAAAAAGCAGGCATGTAATATTTTTTTTTTATTTCATCATCATCATTATTATTACAGCCCATCACAAGTCTACCGCTGAACAAAGGCCTACTCTAAGGAATGACACAAAACACTGTCCTGAGTCACCTACATTTAGGGATGTTTTTTGTTTCTCATCTTTTTACAAGCTTTTATTTAACTTGCAATGTAACTATGTTTGTTCGGGTGGAATCTAGCAACTCAATTTTGAAGCAGATATCTTCAACCGATGGAGCTGAAATTTTGTATACGCGTTAAGTTTGGATGACAATGCATGGTTAGCTTTGTGGGCGTAACTATGTGTGAGCGTGTAGAGGGTTGCCAGATGGAGAAAAAATACCCATTTTTGAAAGCAAAATATTTCAATTAAATTTAAGACATTCGTCACCGTCCTTGGAACCAGGATTTTAAGTTTAATAAAACAAAATTGTAATAAAACACATTGAATATAAAAATATTTACATTTATTAATATTATAATTATTCATTTATAGTCCACCTTTTGTTGTGTATAAATCAATCTCCTCGTAATGTTTCCTGCAGATTACACTAGATTTAGATGGATTCCAATTGTTTTCATTTCTAAAGTCTCTTATTATTTGCCCCCAGTAATTCTTCCACACATCATTTGCAGAGGGAAATCTATAAAATGTAAAATTTATAATATTGATAGTTTAGTATCATGGGACGCCAAAAGTATATACAGAGGTAGGTAAATGAATAAAGAAACAATTCAAAGTGAACTAAAAGATACTAATCTCCCATTTTTAAGGTAACTTGCAAATTGAATAACCGGCAACACTGATTAGTTTCGTGTTTTGATAAATAAATTGAAGTAAAAACGAGAAATAAGGTGAATAAATGACTTACTTACCTATGAAAAGTAATCCCCTGGCTTTTTTTAATGGAACCACTATGGTTTCGACTTTCGACAGGTTTTTACTACACGTTATGAGTTAAAAAATGCCGTCTTCATCTTTTAACTCATAACATTACGCGGGCGCGGTTTGGAGCATAATGGCGGGCGGTAGACTTACTATAGTGTGTATAGGTTACATGTGTGCGTGCCGGCTTGTTTGTATTAGCGAGCTGACTTACTCTGGGTGCGTCAGTAATTGTTTTAAGAGACGGCGTCCGCCCTTTTTTCTAGGTCCATATGTGGCGTCATTCTAAATTCAACATGGCGGAACACCCAAGATGGCGGACTAGTTATTTTTAATGCACTCCTACAATATGGGTATCAAATGAAAGGGCTTGCTGAGTATTAACTCGAAAAATAAAGTAACGTCACTCTCAATCCAATATGGCGACTAATAAAGATGGCGGACTAATTTTTTTATGCTTTCCTACAATATGGGTATCAAATGAAAGGACTTGCTGAGAATACGAATGCGAGTTGAAAAAAATAAGACGGTGATCATAAACTCCGTTGCTCCAATCCGCCTGAAATTTTGGTGTACTGGGGTTTTTGGAGTCCTCGATTATGATATTGGGGTCGGATTGTTCGAGTCTGTAGCATCGGTTGGTTAACTTTGACTTTTGTAATTTGGCGAGATAGGCGTCAACAGCATTGGTTCGCAACATGTCTAGGAGAAGAATAACTCCAAAATCAAACCCAGAACTCTGTTTTGTAAGGCACAAGTAAGCTTCAAGCTGAAATAAGTTGCGCATTCCTCCAAACACCTAAGTCAAGGTGAGGCCATGCCGAGGACTGAGTGGAATCAGGGTGTAACATGATGTCAATCCGTTTGAAATTTTAGTTTTTGGAGTCCTCAATTATGATATTGAGGTCGAATTGTTCGAGTCAGTAGCATTGGTTGGTACACTTTGACTGCCCAAAGGTCTGGTGAATGATGCCATTGGACATATTACAGAAATCATATGGCCCTGCTTCCGGATAGCACAAATATATGATACTGATATACCATCCGACCGTATAAGACTTCGGTAAAGACAGTGTTCATCTCATTCAACCCAAGACTGCAAAATATAATCACGGCACTGCAGAACGAAGAATGCTGCCAATTATATTATGTTGGGCTTGCACAGTAGACAAAATGCAGGGTAGTACTGTCGACCATGCCGTTTTATACTTAGGCTCGTAGCTCTTCGCTGCTGGTGAAGCATACGTGGCCTTAAGTAGGGTAAAATCATTAGAAGGTATCCTTATTGAAGAGCTAGCCTTTTCGAAATTAACCGACAAACGACCTTGTAACAATGATGCGTTGAATGAGATTAACAGACCAGTTTTTATATAATATAAATTGTGTAATGACGTTATAAGTTGATAGTAAAAGTTTTAAAGGAAAAGTTAATTTTATTATTTTTAGCGTATTTAAATAAAAGCTTGTTGTTAAAAAAGTTTCTTACTTTTAATTTTCATACACAAAGTCTTATAAAACACTAATTAAAGGTTTGTTTGTTAACTGCCCCTGGAGGATAATGTTTTTCGGATAAATATATGTATGTATATATATGTATATAAGTATATACATACATATATTCACCCGAACAAAAAATAGACATAACATACATACATAATTATGTATGTCATGTCTATTTCTTTGGCACTCTCTATAGCTTAAATGGCTTGATGGATTTTAACATAATATAAGGTAAATTCGTCTTAATTGCGGAAGTAACTTATGGTACAAAATTTGAAGTTTTTTCTTTTCGGTAGACTTTTACGCAGTCGGTTAATTTTTTAACCACCTTTGAGCTTGTACATATGATAAAAGAGTAATAAACCAAGTTTCCTTCTGTATCATCATAAATATCAAAACTGTTTTAGTTGTATGTTGTATGCTGTTCACAAATATATAGTCATGGCTTACTTCAAATCGCCCGCTTACGGTTACTTGGTTTCTGTGAATTATAATTGTACGTTCTCCTAATAATTTCTTATTTTTACGCGAACACTACACATTTAATAAATCTATGTTTACGGATTTTATCGCGGTAAATTTTCTTATTTTTTAATTTGGATGACTAATATATCTAGGAAAATTAAGAAAGCTAAACAAATTAGGAAAGCTAAAAAAAAAAGGAAGTTATCAATTTTCTTTAAAAAAAATAACATAATGTTATAATAATGTTGATGATTCACCGAAACTTCTGAATAGTGGCTATTTAACGGATTGATGCTGAAGAAGAAAATAAATGAATATATATCGTAATTTTCTAACCTTATTTTCTTAATATTATCTTATTTTCTTTGCGATAATTATTATTTAAAACACAATACTTACTATATTAAATAAATATGAGCGTACTTAAAATTCGAAACATCATTTTATTAACGCCAATTTCAGAAGACCCTAAAAACTTTGAGCATGGGTCAACTTTGTGAGTTAATTTATGCTAACGATCGTCCTGGGTTTTAAAATAGATGAATGGCTTGTAAACTAGAATTTATCAAAATATTGTAAAAGGTGACAACTTGGTCTTACATGCTTTAAATTTTTTTTTCAAAGTTAATAATTCTAGCAATTTTTTTTGTAATTTTGGCCACAGATATGAATTGCAACTTAAATTTACTTAATAAAAACACGTACAGAAATCTATACAATACAAATAAATAAGATTAAAGTGTCTGTTTGTAATGTCAAAATAACAGCTTTTACTAAATGCATATGAAAGTATATACGGTACTTATAACTAAATTAAAAAAAATTAAATTTTTGTCTGTCTGTCTGTTTGTTCCGGATAATCTCCGAAACGACTGGACCGATTTTGACGGGACTTTCACTGGCAGATAGCTGATGTTATAAGAAGTAACTTGGGCAACTGTTATTTTAGAAAAATAATTAGGGTTCCGCACAAGAAAATGAAAACCCATGAAATCCAATCGTAATAAATTCCACACGGGCGAAGTCGCGGGGAACAGCTAGTGTTATAATAATTTTAATGTGAGAAAATGTCAATCAAAATGTTTGTATTTTTGAAGCTTCTTTTTTTTGATATTGTCGATAATAATAAAGTCTTAATAGATAGACTTATACCGCCTTATTCCAAAACAAGGACTAAATATAGTACTGGAGTTAGTACTAGGTATACAATAACGTTTTTCTTAGTTAAACCATGAACTAAGAAAAACGTTATTCAAAAAACGAAGATTATCTCTAGTTCGAGGATTATCTATGGTACTAAAGTTAAACTTCACGACCCCTAGTTTAACTATGGTACTAACCTCAATTTCAGTACTTCTTAATTTGAGGGTAGCGTTTTTTTCATTTGGTGTTTTTGAAATCGTTAAAAATGGATATTAACATGATTATCTTGATGGATTTAGAAGATTTGGACATGCTAGAGACCACTCGGCGACCTGATGGACATCGACATCGTGTGAATCCGTTTGAATTGAGTGACGAAGATTTTAGGTATAAGTATAGGTTCTCAAAACGTTTCGGAGAAAAAATAGTGGGCGTTTTACGTGAGGATTTAGTGGACGACCCTCGAGGATGCCCATTGAGTCCTGAAATTCAAGTGGTTTGTGCATTACGCAAATGGACTCGCCATGAAGTAAGTGCTGTTTATAATCTTGGTCAATGTACCTAACATTGCGCTAGATAAAAAGCCAAAAATACATATTATTGTTTTATTCGTAGATTCAAGACGATACAGCTGATTTACATGGTGTCTCAACCAGTAGTCAGTAGGACATGTAAAAAAGTAGCAGAAATTTTGTCACGGATGTCCCGAGAATTTATTAAAATGCCTACTACTTTAAATGAACAGCAGTTTACCATTAGGAAATTTCGCAGAATTGCTTATTTTCCTACAGTAATTGGCGCAATTGTTGTGTACTCACATAAGAGTAAAGAAAGTAAATGCTGATGGGGTCAGTTATATATTAATAGAAAAGGATTTTCTTCAATTAATGTACAGGTAACACACAAATATTTTAAATAAGCTGTGATTGTCTCTTAATAACTTTAGTTTACCATAATAGAAAATAATTTGTTTGACTATCTTATGGTAATAAATGTATATTAAAATATTCAATCTATATCAGAAAAACATAAATGAGCTCTCAATTTTCAGGTAGTTTGTGATGTTGACCTGAAAATCATGGATATTGTTACCAGATGGCGTTACAGTGTACATGACTCCAGAATATTCCGAGAATGTAGACTAAAACAGAGGTTTGAGGCTGGTGCATTCTCTGGAATATTACTTGGTGACAATGGCTATCCTTGTACGCCTTACCTATTTACACTGGTGCTGAACCCCACAACACCACAAGAAGAAAGATATAATAGGAGTCATATCCGTAGCAGGAACACGGTGGAAAGATGTTTTGGTTTGTGGAAGCAACGGTTTCGTTGCCTATTAAGAGGTATGTTTGGAGATATCGAAACAGCAAAAAAAAACAATTGCTGCGTGTGCTGTACTACACAATATGGCCATCGACATGAGAGAAGATGTATTTTTTGATGAGGGGGATAGCATTGAACAGTATTCATCTGAACATATAGTACAAACATATATTCCACCATCAATAAGGGGAAATATTAGGAGAAGACAGTTTATTGAAGCTTATTTTCAGTAGGTAAACAATTATTTATTAATTTTATGTAACTATTTATAATTGAAATTTATAAAATTGTCAAAATTTTTCAATTGTCGAAAGCTATGTATATTTAATTTATTTTATTTTGTTATTTAGAGCCCAATTTTGGCAAAAAAAAAAATACAATAAAAATGTTAATAAATGTATAAGACAATTATACGAGTAATAATATTTATTTTTTGATTTCAGACATAATAACCATTTATAAAAGGAAAATTCTTTCTGCTGAGCCGTTGTCAGCTGTCAAAGAATAGCGACTACATATTACAATTTTCACCAATATGGAATAAATCCTGGGAAGTATTGTGATAATATTTCATTTATTGAGCAAAATGCTTTTATTTAGCTATAAATTATTGTGTTTCAGGAAAAGGCAGGTACAGCATTCCCATCAATATGAAGCTATGTTATATAAAGACTTTTAAGTGCTGTAGAGATCTGTTTAGATTTTTTAATGAATATCGTCGCTTCTCTATATTCACAGCCGGATTTTCTTTCCAGAGGTGCACGGGTCCAAGGGTAGTAGGACTGTATGATAACTAAGTGATTAGGTTTAGTTTTTTTTTAAATTTTATATTGTGTATATTTCATTGTGATGTAAATAAAATAAATATTATTTATAATTATTTATTTTAATTATTAATAAAAGATGAACAAATATTTGCCGCAAATAAGTGCCTGAAAAGAATAGTTTCATATATGAGGATATTTACAAACATGTATCTGATATAATCTTAAATATTTTTTTTTAATTGGATAATGGTGATAAACACAATCTACCACACACTCACACACACAGTCCACCCGATGGTAAGTAGCTGCTGTGGCACATAGACATCTACATCTGTCCTCTACTACAAATCAAAATGCAGATGTGCTGTCACCGATGAGGACTAAGATGGAATGCCTCGTTTACAGTAAAAGAGGTATCTCTCATACAAAATTTGTCAATAAACAAGGTTAAATGTTTTATTAAAGAAAAATTGTATAAAAAGGGTTATTATAATATCAAAGAATACATAAATGAAAATAACCCCTAGGGAATGAGGTGATCATACGATGCTGGTTCTATTAAATTCATTTAAAAATTGTACAAAAGAAAATTATTGTAGTGAAATATGTTTATAAAAAAGTCCCTGGGCTTCTTGCTAGTTTTCCCAGGACAGAGGTATTTTCCGAACCAGTAAATAAAAAATGTCTTTCAATAAGTATTATGTAATAATCTAAATTTAATAAAATCATTCTATTCTACTCTGGTTCTATACACTCTGTTGCATTTTATCGTAAATCGAAACGCAACAATGACAAATAGCCCGGGCCAATCAAAATATTCGAATAAAAATAACGGTTCTAGACTTATTCAATACACGATATCTTAGTTTAACTTCACACAGTAGTTCACCTTTTATGTACATTTGTAATTATCCTTTAATATAAATCCTGTTTCATCCCTTGTTCTTGAATTATACAATTAATACAATTAAAGTCAAGATTTTATTTTTGGAATTTGACTACATCAATTTATTATATACTAGCGGTCGCCGCAGCTCCTTGCGTGGATGTCAGTTACCGCTGCAAAAGCCTACCAGGAAAGACACGGTCAGCAAACAAAATGATTCCCAGGTCAATTCACAGACACCGACACTAACATCGACGAAGCAGTCACTATCCGCAGGCTGAACAGATTTTCTTTCTGTGGATGTTATTGTTAAGTCCGGAGTGCAACCTGTTGTTTTAGGATAGAAAACTTAAGCTATTATTGTAGAGCTTCTCTATACACAACATTTGACGTTATATTATTTTCTGGTAACAAAATATACTGATGGTCAGGAGCCCCGACCCGTGATAGAGACAACGTAAAGTTGCCCATGCGTAAACATTCTTTCGTAAATCAATTCCTACTAATTTGAATGTTTGGCCCTAGGTTTGTTTATCGTGAGTGCGAAGAAATTTTACTGAAATTGGAGCCTTTTGAAGGTATAGGCAAATCAGTAGGGATCATGGGTATTCTTGGTATATGAGCTAATTCACCAGCTGCAGGGCCGGTGATAATCTTCGCAACTATTAAATTATCTTTTAGCTCCTTTATAAAGTCTCGTGCCATTACACATGTTGGGGGTCTTAAATTTCTGAAAGCATTATCAGCGTGCCAACTTTTAACGACAGTTCATGAGGTGGAAGCCAGCGGGAGTTCAGAAATTTAAAATTCCTGGGGTAGTGCACTGCGTCCTCGATGTTAGTGACGGTGTCTATGGATTTATAGCACTTAACTTCACCCGGTACTTTCTGCATAATTAAATTGTTTATTTCGTTGACTGTTTCATTCCTGGGAGAAACTATTGCTCTACAACACAGCCAACGAAAATCATTTTGATGTAAGTTTTCGATGTCAGGATATATAGCATCTATCAGACTATCTAAATTATAGACTATTTGCCCTAGAGACTCATCCAAAGTAACCGCAGTTTAGAAAGTTGAGACCTGGCTCTCTTAGGCATTTTCAAATGTTTAAGATAATGTTATTAGCGTGTAATATTCTAGCTCTAAAAAGAACTGTTGGTTAGCCCTGAAAAGAACTGTTGGTAAGCCCTGAAAAGAACTGTTGGTTAGCCCTGAAAAGAACTGTTGGTAAGCCCTGAAAAAAACTGTTGGTTAGCCCTGAAAAGAACCGTTGTTTAGCTCTAAGAAGAACTGTTGTTTAGCTCTAAGAAGAACTGTTGTTTAGCTCTGAGAAGAACTGCGTAGGTGTGGTTTAAGAACGAAACCTAAAAAATCGCACGAATTATTAGACACGCACGACCGCTGCGTAGGGAGCCAACTGCGCGACTGGGCCGCGCGGTACCTTACTCATAGATCTAAACTCCCCTCCCACACGCTCACCGGGCCTTGGTAACGCCTACTTCGCAACGGGCCGTGCAGCGAAATCGTAATATTTTAATTTCGCTATAACTTCAGAACCAACGTCCAATTTAATCATTCAAAGACCAAATATTATCTACATTAACTGTACTTAGTGATGAAATAATTTGAGTAAAATAAACGCGTTTAAATGTGGTCAAAAAAAAATCAAGATTTTCAATAAAAATGGTTGTGTGCCTCACTCGACATAGATGGTATAGTGTGTCGCGGACTTTTTGTGAATATTTATAAGATCTACAATTACTTAGAACATTTATGGTTCTATCTTTAATAGTTTAGGCAGGGTACACAAAATAAGTAACTTTTGGTTGATTTTTTTACACCTTGTGTCCGAAAAACCCTAATATCTTACGGAACCCTATTTTTGTTCAAAATTAAATATAGCCTATATTATAAATGATAATGTAACTTTCGAATGGTGAAAAAATTTTTAAAAATCGGTCAGTAGTTTATGAGCCTATTCATTACAATTAAACAAACAAAGTCAAGTTTTTTACTTTATAATATTATTATATACATCACCCAAGAGCTCCTGCCGCATCCAGGATCAGGATCTTGGGCA
Organism: Parnassius orleans; assembly: GCA_029286625.1. Classification (NCBI taxonomy): domain Eukaryota; kingdom Metazoa; phylum Arthropoda; class Insecta; order Lepidoptera; family Papilionidae; genus Parnassius; species Parnassius orleans. The sequence continues at coordinate 664,970 of JAGSMP010000162.1, read as the reverse complement.
AACAAATGGTCCTTCGATCCTCAACAAGACAACCAGCCAATTAAAATTCAAGAATTCAGAGCAATCCAGGTCTTCAGGTCTCAGGCGCAAGATTAGGAATTCGTCGTCTACGAGCCTTCCATACTCAGCAGCGATTCCTATTTTTGCAAGCAGACTTTGTTCAAGACCGCACTCAATTCGAAGCCCGAAACCGTTAGAAGATCATTAAAATCAACTGAGTGAGTTCATTTCAATAGTTATTCCTTTTCCATTTTTCTATAATTCCCACTTCCTATAATTTAAACAGCTTTAAAAGTGTCAGGCAATTTGATATCATAGTAACATTTAAATAATTGCATTTTCTTAATAATCTAATTCACTTAATAATTAAACCTGCTACATTGTTCATCCGTTCCATACGTGATCAAAATACTATACCGCGTTGAAATCATTTCTTTCTTTTTTTATTTACCTATGCGCATTACCTTTGCATCGTTTAAAACAGCTGTGAGTTGTGACTAGTGACACAGTTTTATTCAAGTAGCTCCGCTTGTCCTTCGTTCGGCCGGCAAGGTCAACATTGCATCTGTAGTAATTAGTGAGTAACGCACTTCACTGCATAACAGTTAAATCTTATAACCCTATTAGCATTACGTTATTTCTAGTGAATTACTGTTCATTTCCTGAATTCTTTGTTTGTAAATTTAGTCTAGTAATCATGGCTGAAGCAAAACTAAAGGAGCTAGTGAAAAACGTGCCACTTTTAAAAACTGACTCAATTTGTGAACGTTTTGAATCTATGCGAAATTAAATGAGTTGCAGGCATCTGAATCGGTGTGTCGTTTAAGTCGAATTGATGCGTTATATAGTGATTACGATGCGTTACAGGCCAACATCGAGCTGCAGTCCGAACAACAGGAGGATCAGTTTGCAGAGCGCGAGCAATTTGAGACACAATATTATGGCGCCGTGTCGCTGGCGCGTACTCGCCCCTACGCTGCAGCCACCTTTGGGGCAGGTGAAGAGTCCGTGACAAGTCAGGGTTCCACTAGTTGCAGACATGACTTTGTGCGGTTGCCCAAATCGACCTGCCGCACTTTGACGGTGACTATCAGCGCTGGCATTTCGAGATACGTATCTTTCCTTATACACAATAACAATAGCTTGGTGATATAAACAAATTACATTATTTGTGCGCTGCTTTAAAAGTAGTGCACCTTTGGTGTGCAGTTTAGAACTTAGATCTGATAACTATGCCATTGCGTGGCAACTTCTATCAGACAGGTATGATAATCCACGACTGCTCGTAAACAACCACGTACAGGCCTTTTTGATTTTGAGCCTTTACAAAAGAAGAATCTAGCGTGTGTTTAGAAACATGATTGATGTCAACAAAAACTTGAGGGCTATACTGGGTGAGCCCACCGACCATTGGGATACGCTTATTATTTTATGATGTCTCGCAAGTTAGATAGTATATTGTCGCGAATGGGAGAATATCGTAATATTCTTACCGGTTCTCCAACATTACAACAATTTTTAAAATTTTAAACAATAGAGCAGATTTACTTGAAACATTGTTTAATAATAACAAACATAATATACAAAAACAAAAAACACCTGAACCGTCTAAATCTAAGAGCTTCATTGTCACTACAGATCACACAAACAGTAGAAATGCAATTAATGAGATTAGCTGTCCCATGTGTAGTGATAAACATTATTTATACTTATGTCCCTCTTTTAGAAGCTTAAGCGTTGATTCACGTATAAAACAAGCTACAGCTGCTCATGTATGCCTTAACTGTTTGCATGGGTCATTCCCAGAAAGGTTGCCGTTTATCTCATTGTAAGTATTGCAATATTAAGCACAATACCTTGCTACATAAGGAACCTGACACAGAAAATGTATCATCTTCTGCCTTTGAGAACAATGCCCTTTCCACAGACATTGTTTTAGCAAACATAACACTAATCAAGGCCATGTCTTGCTATCCACAACTAGTGAAAGTGAAGGATATTCATGGTCACCTACACACAGCTCGTTTGCTTCTTGACAATGGCAGCACTGCGAACTTTATAACGCAGAGCTTGTGTGAAGCTGAGTCTGGTAAGACGTGCAACAAATTCTACAGTCTCAAGTATTAATAACCAGTCTTCTAGTACGTCAGAGTCATGTGATCTTACTATCCAATCGTACTGCAGGAGCTTTACGACCAACATAAATGTTATGTTTTACCACAGATCTCTCAGTCGTTACCATCATGTTATATACATAATATCCATATACCGAAAGGAATACGCTTAGCGGACCCTTCCTACAACGTTCCTTCCGCAATTGACATCCTAGTTGGAGCAGAGCTCTTCTGGGATGTTTGGTTTCACCATATTAGCTTAGGAAAAAAACAGCAAGGCTACATGAATCAAACTTGGTTGGATCATATCTGTATATTCCTCAGATCACACTCTAAAGATGACTCTCTTCTTACTCCTTCTGGGAACTGGATTCTGTACGAAAGTATCACATGTCTTCGAAGAGCGACTATGCGAGCAGAGCTTTGAGGAAAATACAAGAAGATGCAAAACGGTCAGTTTGTTGTAAAATACCGTTGAGATTCACCCAATGTGCTTGCTCGTACACTATGGCAAAAACCGTTTTTGTGCTTGGAACGCAGACTTGAGAAGTTTTCATTTTAAGAACAATATTTAGAATTCATGAAAGAGTACATTGAGTTGGGTCATATGACTGAAAACAAAATAAAAACAATGCTTACACAACCTTCTTATTTCTTACCTCATCATGGTCGTACGTGAGTCAAGCACAACTACGAAATTACGCGTAGTCTTCGACGCTTCGGCTTTGAGCACCTCAGGTAAATCTTTCAACTCTATCAAATGGTAGGCCCAACCGTACAAGATGATCTTATGTCCATCTTGCTTCGCTTTAGAAACATAAATATGTTGTTACAGCCGACATAGAGAAAATGTATCGTGCTGTCTTAGTCGAGCCTTCTCAACGCTCACTCCAGCAAATCGTCTTTAGGTTTGACCCCTCAGAACCACTAAAGACGTATACTCTTAATACAATTATATATGGGACAGCATCGGGGCCTTATTTAGCCACAAAATGCTTAACCTCGCTGATCAATCCCCAGATATCAATGTTCAAAATGCTATCAAGCATAATTTTTAAATCAATGATTTTTTGTACTGTGGCTCGTCCATAGAATCCGTAATAAATACTTGCAGAGGTGTCATTAAAACCTTAGAATCTGCGAAGTTTAATCTACGTAAATGGCAGTCAAATTTCGGTGAAATTTTGGAATGATCATTTATTGAGCAAAACTTTAGGTTTATATTGGCGTACTGAGTCAGACAATTTTTTTTACACCATCAATATAAACAGCAACATACGAATCACTAAACGCAACATCTTGTCCCTTATTAGCCAGGTGTTTGATCCATTGGGGTTAGTAGGGCCTTGCATATTACTTGTTAAAATATTGCTTCAACAATTATGGATTAATAAAAGTAACTGGGACGAAGAAGTTGGTACGGACATAAAAGAACAGTTTAAAGATGCCATGCAATAAATTTCTTCTTTAAACTCCTTGAAATACCTCGTTGGATATGCCATGTACAACTCCTACTAAAATGGAAGTCACATATTCACAGATGCTTCAAGAGCGCATATGGAGCGTGTCTACATCAGATCAATCGGACAAGATGGATCTGTGTGCGTTCCTTTGACATCAAAGAATAAGGTGGCTCCTCTCAAACCAACCACAGTACCACGTTTGGAGCTTTGTGGTGCTTTATTAGGTACGAGACTTTTTATAAAGGTACTGGAGTCACTTACTATACCTATCCATTGTTCCTGTTTCTGGTCAGATTCGACAATAGTGCTGGGATGGCTATCGACTTCTCCGAGTCGACTAAAGCATTTTGTTCGGAACAGGATATGAGATACAAGATAGTACAACTGGTTATAAATGGAACTACGTATCGTCCAAAGATAATCCAGTGGACCTAGTTTCGCGCGGGATGAAGGCTAATTTCCTCAGAATTTCCTCGTTGTGGTGGTCCGGACCCAATTTTCTACAATATGACCTAATCAAGTTTCCAAAAATTCCCTCCATTCAAACAAATCGACTTCCAGAAATATCCTTACAAACAGACAATGTCATTTCTAACATAATAAATCATCCAATTTCACAAAATTAATTAGAATAATAGCTTATATCCAAAGGTTCATTAATAATTGTAGAAGAAGTAATATTCATAACATCAATTATTTTTCATGTTCAGAGTTAAATTCTTCGAAATCAATACTAATACGTAGAGCTCAAATGGAAATGTTTCCTAAAGAATATGCTATTCTGAAGTCAGGTAATTCCTACCGAAGAAAAACAGACTATTATCCTTTCACCTTTCATGGATAGTATTATACGTGTGGAGGTCGTCTTAGCAATTCGAACTACACTTATAATATTAAGCACCCTATTATAATATGTAGCAAGCATCATTTAACCAAAATCATATTTGAAATGAAACACAAAAGCTTAATGCACAGGTCCTCAACTGCTGTTGGCGGACATCAGGCAAACTTACTGGCCTTTGGGTAGAAATCTAGCGAAGGCTATTGTTCATGGATGTATACGTTGTAATAGATTTAAAGCAACTTTCGTGCAACCTACTATGGGTGACTTACCTACCGATAGGACTCACTTAGAATTCCCATTTTTGAGCACCGGAGTAGATTAATGCGGGCCTGTGCTGATAGTCAATCGTAAGGGCAGGGCAGTACCTTAATAAAATCTTACATTTGTATTTTTGTTTGTTTAGCAGTGAAGGCTGTCCACTTAGAACTCGTCACGGATCTCACGAAGGAGGCATATCTCGCAGCCTTAAGTCGGTTTGTAGCTCGACAAGGAAAACCGCAGCGCATTTATTCAGATAACGGTAACAACTTCGTAGGTGCCTGCAATGAACCTTTCTTAGGCACACGTCAGATCACATAACTTCAGACACCACAGAACAAGGTATAGAATTTAAATTTATCCCCGCCTATTCTCCTCATTTTGGCGGACTGTAGGAAGCTGCCGTAAAGTCCGTCAAACATCATCTGAGACGCATTATGAGCCTCAATCACTTCACATTTGAAGAGCTTTCAACTTATCTGACTCAGATTGAAGCTGTCCTAAATTCTAGACCTTCCCATTTTCTTATTGGACAGACTTGATTGGACTACCTCAGTTCCGTATCCACAAATCGAAGACAAGCATATCCACTCACTAGCTAGATTTGCGCGAGTGGAGAAGTTAAAACAACATTTTTGGAAGCGTTTTGTTAATGATTATATTCATCTCCTACAGCAAAAGAAGAAATGGCGCATCTTGCGGGGACCTGACTATAGGACAAATGGTTTTGGTGAAGGAAAACAATCTTCCCCGCTGTTATGGCTTCTGGGGCGCGTCACTAAACTCATTCCGGGAAAGGATGGTGTTGCGAGAGTAGCTGAAGTCAAGATCAAGAAAGGACATCTTCTTCGGGCCTATAATCGCCTCGTCACATTACCAATTGAAGCGGACTAGACCACTTCAACGCCGGGAGCATGTTGCGTTTTATCGTAAATCGAAACGCAACAATGACAAATAGCCCGGGCCAATCAAAATATTCGAATAAAAATAACGGTTCTAGACTTATTCAATACACGATATCTTAATTTAACTTAACAGAGTAGTTCACCTTTTATGTACATTTGTAATTATCTTTTAATATAGAAATCCTTTTCATCCCTTAGTTCTTGAATTATACGCAATTAATACAATTAAAGTCAAGATTATTATTTTGGGAATTTGACTACATCAATTTATTATATACATCACCCAAGAGCTCCTGCCGCTTCCAGGATCAGGATCTTGGGCAAACACACTCACAAACAAACATAGCAGCGTTAAGCTGGTATTTAACTTTTGTTTTTCTGCCTTTCTTATAAAGATATTTGTAATCCTAATTTTTTAATTTTTAGGTTGGCTATTTTAATATTCATATTCCTCTTCCATCATTTCTAGTTGTCTTTTTAAATCTGTATTTACTTTTTACAATTGTTTGGTGTATATCTTCTCTTCTGTAAAATGAAATGGAATACTTAATGTGGTTTTTAGTTTATTTTGAACATGTACAGTACTATAGAGTAATAAAGGGCATAACAACGCCACAAAAACATATAATTATTTTCGTCAACTCTATTTTAGCTACAGACAACTGCAACACCAGGGGTGCAGATGCGTTGCCGGCCTTTTAAGAAGGGTAGGCTCTTTTCTTGAAGGTCCTAAGTCGTATCGGTCCGGAAAAATCGCTGGTGGTAATCGATTCCACAAGGAAGTTGTGCGAGGAAGAAAACTTCTTCTAAATCGCACAGTGGTGGACTAATCATCCAGATGGTATGGATGGTATCTGAGTTCTGTCGCGATGTGCGATGGTGAAATTGAGCGGCTGGAATTAGTCGAACAATTCCTCAGGCACTCCCTGTGATAGATGCGATAAAATACGCAAGAGATGCAACATCTCTACGCAGTGCCAGTGAGTCGCCGATCGGAAAGAACTCGGTTGTCGATGTTCGACCGCTCTGCGCTGGATGCGGTCAAGTGGAAGGAGCTGGCACTGGGGGCCCAGCCCAGAGATGGGAACAGTATACATGGGGCCGACCTGCGCCTTGTAAAGTTGCAGGCGGTGTGTCGGCATGAAATACTGTCCCTTTGCCTGAACACGCCAAGATTTTTAGAGGCCAATTTGGCCCCCTGTAAAGTGACCAAAACTGCACTCGATATGACACCGAGGATTCCGATACTGGCTGGGGCAACAAAGTGCCTTGAAACTGAAGATACGACAAAGTAAATGCATGAAACTTGTGTCTTCTGGGGATTGAACTGGACTAGATTTAGTCGCCCCAGTCACAGACTTTGTTCAACAAAGTCTGAACTTCAGACACAAGTTTGTTCCGGTACTCAACGACGTTTTCCCGAGAAATATTGGCACGCCAGTGTATAAAAGCATCACCAGTGCTGTCGTCCTGCATATGAATGTTACCGGTTTGCAACATATCATTGATATGCAGAAGAAACACTGTGAGTGATAGCACGCAGCGCTGTATGGAACACCAGCGTTAATGGAGCTTGTAATCGGGCATGCACCGTCTACTACGAACTGATGCTCCGATCTGCGAGAAAACTGGTGATCAATTGCACAATTTTCAGGAAGCCCATAGGAAGGGCTTCGAAAGAAGCGCTTTGTGCCAAACCCGATCGAAGGCCTTCGCTACGTCCAAACTAACGTAACGCCTCTCCTTTGGACTCCACTGACTCCGCCCATCTATGAGTTAGGAAACCTAGAAGATCACCAGCTGAGCGACCTCGACAGAAATTGTACTGGCGGTCACCAATCAGCTGGTGATCCTCAAGGTACCGCATGAGCTGGCAGTTAATAACAGTTTCCATTACTTTGGAGAACAAGGAGGTGATAGCGATAGGCCTGTAGTTGGACGGATTAAACTTTGCTTTTAATATTTGAAAATACAAAACAATTTTCAGTGTTTAAATACTAATTTTCAAATGTTAAAAAGTATGTAATGTATTAGATTAGGTAATTTTTTCAACATACCTATTTTGCAAGCTCTTTTTCCTGTTTTTTGTTTTTGTTATTCTAGGGGTATAACAAAAACAAAAAACAAGTTTTATTGGTGGTTATTTTCACCATTTTGGCACATTCTGTATATGTAGTTGGATCTATCTCCAAAAATATAAATATCACAGTTTTAGAAAATTAAACATTAATAATATTTAGACAAACTTGTGCACATATGATTGTAACTATAATAATAATATATTTTGCTTTTTAATAAATATTCAATCACTATTATTTACCTTGCACCTCTACAACATTGGGTTCTGGATTTTCTACATTTATAACCACAGCTGTGTCTATTTTTTCAAAATTAAGGCGAGGCTTAGGGTCAGCAAATATTTCTTTTGAAATTGTAGCCACAGTCACTGGATCCTAAAATGAATCATTAAAACATTTATTAACATGTTTTCCTTTCATTAACTCCATTTTGCCTTTAATTGAATCAGGTATTTTCTATGTTGTAGAAATATTATTATGTTCCAAGACAATAGGTAATATACATTATTAATTATAATAATAGAAAAAAATAGAAAATTAGACTGTGTAGATAATCTAGTAACATGTGTGTTATGATGACCACCATATAGACCATTATATAGACCACTATGTATGAATTTATGACATTTCAATTTTGAATATGAATATAATTAATTATAAAGAAATATATGTTAAAAATTTATCAGTGGTAGAGCCGCGCTGCAGCTTCTGCTGTAGCATGGATGGGCCAGCTCGAACCGGGGCGGTACCACGACCTCACAGAATACCAACGTAAAGTAGGGCTTTGCCCTGCGTTTCGCTTGGTTAGTGCAGGTGGCCGGAGGCTAATCACCCCTCCCATAACATGGTAGCGGAATTTAAAAGAAAGAACTACCCAGGAGGGTACCAGCACCCTGGTAATGGAGAATCCTCACTGAGCATCCACGGTCAAGCTACCCTCTTCCTGAGCGTGGGTGCTCAGGCTGCCCCGCGTATTCTGGGGCAAAATCGCTCTATACTAACACTGCACGGGGCAAACAGAGCAATAAACCATGGCGACCCCTGCCACGCTATCCGTGGACTTCTGCAACATCAGGGGACTTCACTCGAACCTTAACGCCGTCCACTACCATCTAGAGACGGCGTTAAGGTTCGAGTGAACTCTTTTTGACCGAGACGCAGGTGTCCTCTCCGGCTGATACTTCGTGCCTCTCCTACCCGGGGTACAAATTAGAACACTTCTTTGTGCCCCGAGCTGGAGTTTGCGTATACGTCAGAGAGGATATCTGTTCTCGACGCCTCGGCAGTCTTGAAGGTACGGACTTGTCCATCCATTGGCTGCGCGTAGACAGCGACGACCATCCCGCGTCTACGGGTGCCTGTATCGGTCCCATAACGGTAATACCGGCACAGACCGACTCATCGACCACGTCCAAATGGCTACAGATTTTTTTGCTACAACAGATTCCATCCGTAGAGATCACGATACTTGGCGATTTTAACGCCCCACCACGCTGAATGGCCTGGTTCACGATAACCGATCATGCGGGGAGATCTGTTTATGACTTTGCCTTGGCATATGGTCTGACACAACTGGTTACTTCGCCTACGCGGATTCCAGATGTGGAGGATCATACACCTTCCCTGTTGGACCTTCTGCTGACCTCTCATCCGAACGGATATCAGGTTTCCGTCGATGCCCCTCTTGGCTCTTCGGATCATTGTCTGATCCGGAGTGTGGTGCCACTCACGCTCTCCTCGCGGTTGCGTTCTGCAGGTTGCCGCCGTGTTTGGCATTACAGGTCGGCGGATTGGGATGGAATGCGGTCTTTCTTTGCATCCTACCCATGGGGGCGGGTTTGCTTCTCGCCAGATGATCCCAGCGCTGTTGCTGAGTCTGTCACCGATGTGGTGCTACAGGGAATGGAACTATTTATTCCATCATCTGTGGTACCCATCGGTGGCAGATCGCAGCCTTGGTTTGGTCGCTTCTAAGACTGCATTACGCGGTAAGCAGGAGTGTTATCAGGCCTGGGCTGAGGCTTCGGCGGCCTGGGATGTAAACACCAGCATGCTTGTAAAAGTATAACTCTGCCTCCAGGTCCTTCAAAGAGTTATTGCCAAGGCAAAGTCAGAGCACATAGGCAGAATTGGCGAGAAACTAGTTCACCCCTTCGGGAACCCGTGTATTCTGGGTCTCGCCAAGGCTGTCCAAGGAATTTCTGTAAGCCATCACTACCATCTCTGCACAGGAGGATGACTCACTGGCCCACGACCAAAAGAAAGCCGACCTTTAGGCTCCTTTTTGCGTCCAACTCGACTCTTGATGACAGGGGAACACCGCCGACCATCCTGCAGTGTGAGTGCTCTATGCCTGATGTGCGATTCACACAGTGCTCAGTACGCAAAGCACCTCTCCTGAACATCCACAAGTCCGAGTGGGCCTGATGGAATCCCTAATTGTGCTGAGGACGTGCGCTCAGAGTTGGCACCGGTTGTAACGTCTTTTCGGTTTTCCTACTCCTAGGCGTTGTCCCGAATTCATGGAAGACAGCTTTTGTTACCCCGATCCTAAAAGGTAACCGCTCTGATCCGTCCAATTACAGCCTATCGCCATCACCTCCTTGTTCTCGAAAATAATGGAGTCCATTAACCTTTGCCAAAGCTCATGCGGTACCTTGAGGAGCACCAGCTGATTAGTGACTGCCAGTACGGTTTCCTTCAGGGTCGCTCAGCTGGTGATCTTCTTCCTAACACATAGATGGGCACAGGCGATCGAGGTCAAGGAGGGATTAGCCATTAGTTTGGACATGAAGGCCTTCGATCAGGTCTGGCACAAAGCGCTTCTTTCAAGCTTCCTTCTATAGGCTTCCCGAGGTGTGCAATTGGATCACCAGTTTTCTGGCTGATCGGAGCATCAAGGTCGTAATGACGGTGCGTGCTCGATTACAAGACTATTAACGCTGGTGTTCCACAGGGCTGCGTGCTATCACCAACGCTGTTTCTTCTGCATATCAATGATATGTTGCAAACCGGTAACATTCATTGCTATGCGGATACAACACTGGTGATGCTCTATACACCGTATGCCAATATTTCTCAGGGAAAACGTCGCCAGTACCGGAACAAACTTGTGTCTGAAGTCGAGACTTTGTTGAACAAAGTCTCGGATTGAAACGACTAAATCTAGTCCATTCAATCCCAGAAGACACAAGTTTGCGCGTTTACCGCTAAAGGAACCCTGTCGTATCTCCTCAGGTTTCAGGCACTCCCCTTGTTGCCTCAGCCAGTATCGGAATCCTCGGCGTTGACATCACAATAATTATTTAAATAATTATTAATAATTTAATTTACTTATTATAAGGACGCAATATAAACTATTTTGAACGTCTTGAATCCCGCGGTACCTCTGTAATTCACTCCATTTCACGCTAGAGTTGTTAAAATGAACACAACTTGATTATAAAAAGCGCGTCAAAAGTATAGGTCGTGCTTGTTCAATAGATTTTAACCTAAACAAATAACAATTTATGATATGTTTTTGTATCGATGGATTATTATTTAAGCATAATTAAGTGTGAAAATAATATTAATATTTAATGAAACAGAACGTTGCATTGAATGAAACCTATATATATGAACAGAAAGAAGAGTGTCATTTTTTGTTTCTTATCTGTGAATGATATTTAATCCAGTACTAACTTTGGTACTAACTGGTCCTCGGATAGTCTGCGTTTTGTAATAAGCACACATTTTAGTTCTGGTATTAACTTTAATACTGTAACAAACCTGGACTTCTTAGTCCTTTTTTTGGAATAAGACCAATAGTGTTTTTTCTTTGGAACTCTTGAAGAAACACAATTTTACCATACTTTATTTTTATATAGCTTTATCGATTACATAGAGCATGACATAGAAATTCTCATTAAGGCAAGATTTTTTGAACTGAATCGACTTAATAATCATAACATTATCTAATTTCTAATTATTCATAAACTCTATACCTTAATCTTACTCATGAATCAGTCTTTCTATTGGAAAAAGCCGAATGACTATCCCCACGGTAGTTTCTGATATTACAGAGACAAATATACATACAGACAGACGCAACGTGAGACTTTAATTTACAAAATATGTAGATTAAAATATAGAATATTACAAACCAGACAAACCAGTCAAGCTAATATCGTTAATATAAGTTGTAAATTAATTGTTTACCACAAACACATATTAGCACCTTCGCTAGCATACCATACAGTGGAACCAACTCAACAAACTAAATACATAAATTAATCATAACTTTGTGCTAACTAGAGGGTCATTATAATATTTCAACGAAACAAATCATGGACTCAGTTACTTCCAATTAGCAAACCGAACTTTAAATATATTTTATAAAACAACGAGGCGCGGTTTCAAGAGCCCACTGAGTACAATATTTTTTTTCCTCTGTAACGGAGTTTGCTCTGACTTTGCTGTAAATATAACTTTGTTTTCGTCGCTTCACATTTATTGCTTTATGCATAGTCACTTTATTATTAATATGTAAGAAAAATATACGATTTATACTAAGTGGTAACATTCCTATTCTGCCTAGGAGTCCGTCCTATTTCTGCCGCCCAATAGCAGTACATGCACTGGTGTGTTTCCGTCTAAAGGGTAAAGATAGCCAGTATAATTACAGGCTGTACGAGTAGGAAATTTCATCTTAGTCCAGAGAGGAGAAAACGCATTTCTGTAACCTTGCTTGTTTGAAGTTGGCGACAAGTGTCCTCTGTGTTCTTCTGTCACTTCCGTTTTAATGGATAATAAAGGAGAACGGCAGGCTTGTATGGGAATTTCGTACCGCTAAAAAAAATTCGTGTTTTGGGATATTTTTTGTTTTAATTGGCAGTTAGTAGATGACAAACTATTTAAATTCTTAGATTTTAAAACTTGGGACGTAAAGTTATAACCAGTTTTATTTTTAAGGTTATGTACTAGTGTACCAATGTGAATTGTTATATATGTATATGCATAAACATTGTTTTGGTGATAAAGTAAATGTTCTTGATTGCTTGTCGCTATCTTTGTAGTGTTTCTTACCATTAAGTAGGTAGATTGAGATGAGGATGCAGTCACAAACCACAATCCAAAACAACAGCAAGAACTGAAAACTGAACTGAAATGAAAGACAGATAATCTTTATCTGTCAATAAATAATGCCATATGAACAAAAATATTGATGACGAACATCATTCCTGTCATTAAATCGTAAACCATTATGATTTTATGCAACAATTATACATTCTTAGGTATAATATATAGGTGTTTAATTATATATATTGTTATTTCTATTTCTAAATAAATAATTATCATTTCGATATTTGTGTTATTTTACATATGGCAACTTCTAAAACATAAATGCGTTTACGCTTATATTACGTTTATCTATTAAAATCTTTTATTGATATTATTAATTAACCCGGAGTTCTAAAAATAGAACACTAACATAAAAATAAATGGCTTAGTTGCCTTAATATGTGGTACAAATTCTATAACAAAACAACAAAAAAAGTATGCGGTACAAAATCTGCCGTTCTCCTTTAATGGATTTTAATGGACATAGATTTTTTATTATTATTATTATAAAGGAATTTGTCACTGAGCGTCCATATCGTCCCGTTTTGTCTACAATTACTTAATCACTATAATCGAATACAAAATTAAACACAAAAAGTATTATATTAACAATAGTTATGTGCAAGGAACACGCGCGACTTACTTATAGTATCTTATAAATAGATTTACGAGTCTGTGTTTATTCACTCTCGTCACGAAGAGCCCCAAGTTGTAGTTGTCTGAGCAGAGCAAGCCATATCGTAAGGCCTCGGCAGGGGGAGGGTTTGGCTGTGCGTGCAGCTTGGCGACAGGAAAAATTCATGCTCAATGTTTTATTCATTCCTGTGTCATGAATTGAGCCCTCGAGTAGTATGCAATGCGCTGCCACGCTGCACGCCCTGAACGCACGTACTGAACGCTCTCCACTAGTATAGAAATGAAACCCGCGCTTCGGCGTACAACACATAAAATATTTTTCTTTTCCCCACTATATGGAGTGATGACCTGGTAAGAAATGCAGGAAGTCGATGGATGCAGGTGGCTCAGAACCGTGCTTTGTAGCATTTACCCGAGGGCGGGGGTTGCAAATGAGTATCAGATTTTTAATGAATTCGATTATTTTTTTCAAATTTATATAATATAAATATATTTCGAAGACATGATGTGAAGTCTGCCAACACGCATAAAGGAAGCGTAGCGGACTCTTCCTTGTCCTTAATCTCTTTCAGAATGAGGGGAAAGTGAAAAGTTTTCTTAAAAAATAATTCAAAATAAAAAAATAAAAAGTAAAATTAACAAAGAAAACCTAACAATATTCAAATACGTAAGTTGAGTCGTTAACTGATTTCAATTCTCACAACGACCGTACAAATGTGCTTAGTTATTACTTCTTTTATTGTAACTGCTGTTTGTTACCTAATGAAGTCAACGGTTTATTTATAATGAACTAAGGAGACCAATAGAAAAACAGCAGAGTTTGTCTAAGTTGGTAAAATTGTGTATTATTTTTTGACTTTCGTAATAAAATGGGCAAAATCGAAAACAAAAATATAAGATCTCAAAGATGAAATCTTTATATAGAGTGTTATCTAATGGAATTATTATATAAATTAATTTTGGGGTGCAATTCAAAATTTAAATACAGAATTTCGTTCAATCGTTTCAAATTTGTAATAAAGTTATTTTAACTGCTCCCCAGTGGTCTGAAACTATGAGCAAATATAAGAAATACTGTGATAAAAAATGGAAATAATATTTTGACGAAAGATCAAAATCTATAGAGATTTGGGACATAAGCATCAGCCATGTTAAATAGAAAGATAGAAAGAAGAGACATTTATTTGACCAACACACAACATTAAGAAACATAGAAATTCGTACAAATTACAAATTGGTTGTTACAGCACTGGTTTCCAGTCGGGACCTTAATTGAATCACAAACAACCTGAAATTGATGATACTATAACAGGCAACAAATTTTGATGGCTCTTAGTCTGTGTGTTGGGCATATTCCACTTCAAAGAAATGCGACTCCTCTCTATAACGTGGCGGTATAAGAATGTCCACTAGCTTCTTCCTAATAACAACTCAAAAAAAACTGCAGTTGCCAACCCACCTCCAAAGAGTGGCAACTATGGCAAATAAGCCCCCCTAGGTGACAATTTCATGTCTACATAGTATTCACATAACGAAATAGAAAAGTCAAAGTGTAATATTTTCTAAGCAAGGAATTATAGTAAATTCTCTTTTCCCGTATATAGCGAATATTTTTTTTAAATCAGCCAAATGAGTTAGAAATTGTACCTAAAGCAATTAATGTTTCAATCCGAAATAAAATGTATCAACATAATATTGCCTAGCATCAGATTCGGTAACCCTCCTTACTAAAATACACCGTTGGGAATTATTTCATTTGGTCACAATTTTACGCATGTAACTCCATCACGTTGGAAGTTTTACAATCTATTCTATTTCAAACCCTGTTTATAGCAGCCCTTTTTCTTTCAAATTTCTTGTTCTTCTTATTTTCTGTCTCTTAATTTTTTTTGTAATATTTGTGAAATACAACTGCTACGTCATTTTTCAACTCGATTAGTTTATTTATTTCATATTTTATGATATTAGTGTGATTAAGAAGTCCATCAATTCACCAAGGCATATGACATCCAGATAATCCACTAATCCATGTCATTCCGTAGGAGTTGTAAGAGGCGATAGAGCGAAATAAAACAGTATATGGACAGCAGCATCTTCCTGATAACAAAATAAAAAACTGCGGTAGCCAACTTGCCTGCTAAGCCTGGCAACTATGGCAAATATTCCACATATGAGGAAATTTATGGGGGAGGTCTATGTTCAGCAGTAGACTTGATAACTTATAATGCTAATGTTGATGAACAAGTCTTCTCGCTAGTTAATGATTACTTCTGTTCAACGTGCAACTTTTTTCACTTAAAGAAGGAACGAAAACGTCTCGTAATGCGGTCGTCAATCAGTCAGCCAAAGGTGAATCTCTACAACGGGAGAGACCCACGTCCAGTAGTGAACTTTGGTTTTGGCTGGTAAAAAAGAAAGTATGGATAACATAGCAGCATTAAAAAGTGCGAAATTACTGGTATTGTACTGCGACAGACACCCCATTTTGTCACTGCTTCCTGGCACTGGTCTGGGTACTTTACGTCTGGTGTAAACCTAGAACTGGTAGAAGCCTAGAACCGAGATAGCGATTTCTGGTGTTTCCCATTACCCTTACAACACCCACTGACATTACCATTATGAATTATAACAACTTCCTAACTCAGCTATCAACGCCTAGTGAAATTATTTAATCCTGCCATATTTCGATTTGAAATCATAATAAACACGTCGGTGTAAATATAAGACTTAAGTTTTTGGCCTAAAAACGAGCTTGGCGGCAAGTTTCTGGGCTATTTGTATATTATTATATATACTCAGGAAACTGCAATAAAACAGTTTAATATGCCCAGATATGACAAAGTCCACAAGTAAATATTAATTATTTTGAAAAGAAACACAGTGGAGAGGAAAAATTGATTTTTAAATATTTATAATCTTCTTTTAAGTATGGTCCTCAAATAATACAGTAAATAGCTTGAAAAATCCAAAAGTGTACGCCTAATGAGCGTTTCATTTAATTTTGATGAAAAAAATTAATGCCTTTAGCCTGCAGTTATCTCTGAAGTGCTTTGTGATGGATCCGCTTCCACAATAGCCTTTAATTCTTCATTTTCCACTTTGGTCTCCGGCCGTCCACGGGGTTGGTTCTGAAGGTCGAAATTTCCAGAACGAAAACGTTGAAATCAAAAACGTACCGTGCTTTCTCTTGCGACACTAGCGCCGAACACATCATTAATCCTTGAGCTGTTTCTGCAGCACTGGTGCCACGAGTAGAGCTCATGCTCGTAAATATACCGATATTTCATGTTTCCATTGTGCGGTAATAAGCGACGCCAAAGAATAAAATAATGAGGAAAAAACAAATGAATGACTGTTTTATAAACTCAAATGTACCAGCTAAATGAATTTATAAATTTGAATTTGGAATTCTTAACAAAAGAGGAGATATTTCAGATCAAAGTGGTCAGTACGACAAAACACTAATTTCATATGTAAGGACCTAATATAACATATTAATTAATAAAGTTAAAGAACACACTGTTAACACACAATGTTATGGAAATAAATATAAAGCGTATGTATGATAAGCACACCTTCGGTTTGATATTAATTATTTCAGCACAGTTTAACAGATTGGTTTGATGTGATATTATTATGTAACGAACGCGGACGTCCGTGTGTTACTATCCGTTCGAGCCCACTGAAAACCAGCGCTGTTGTTTCGGCGACAGCATAAACTGAGTGAGGTCCGTTTGCCTAACGCAACAAACAACATGAGGAACGTTTTTTTATTGTTTTTTCTATAATCTATAAGTATACATACTTTTAAATTGTTATATCCGTCAAATTGTTGTTTTCTTTATTATTATTATTTTTTATTTTATTTTGTTATACTATTTTTAATTGATGTGTCTACAAATGTTAAAATTTAATTACCTAATGATGTTTGTGGCGTGTTGCAATAAATGTTTCTTTCTTTCTTTCTTTCTAAATGAAAGTATATTCTTACACCGCCACTACACGGTTGGTACTACGTATAGTTGGTACCACATATAGTGTATTGTTATTATCTTAATTTTGTATCTGACAACGCGTAATTTAATGCCATATTTTACGCATTAGTTATTGCGTTATGTACGTTGACATTAACGTGAGAGTGACCCCAGCATAACTGTTACGTTATAATTAATGTTGGCCAGGGGTACTAAAATATCTTACTAAATTATCTATACCTGAGGAATATTTTCACACACGGGTAATTCTAAAATGCCATCTTATAAAAAGTTACATTTATTTTAAGTATTTATCATAAAGACTTTTTTAAAACACCCTAGAGACATGTTAATGAAAGTCAAACGGAAAAAGTATAAAGTGGCACTCGAAAAAACTTTTCAAACATACGAATATAATGAGATAAGTTGTTTTTCTTTACTAAAAGTAAAAATATAACTTAATATTAAAACTTTAGAATGTTTCGTCGGACACGTTTAACGCCACATTTAAGTAAGCACAAAATGGAACTTTCAATAAAGTGTAGAAGCCTCCAAAGGAGTATAAAAATTAAATTATTTTCATATAATAGAGAACGTACAACTAGAGAACGAATAGAGAATGAAAAGATGCGGTATATAGAAGAATTAAAATCCCGACAGCTGTTAAGTGGAAATTATTTTATTTTACAGTTTAGTTTAATTCTTTGAAGTCTCAAGAAAAACAGTTTACATTTTTGGCCCTGTCGAGTGGACTATGAACACAATCTCAATATACATTAAAATTTCATCTCCTATTTTTCTCCAAAATTATACAGTACACGTGAAGTTTAACCTACTTAATAAAAAAAACATAAAAATCAGTTGAAAATTGACGAAGATATCAAACATAACAAACATAATAGATAAAAAAAGAACACTTGAATAGCCTTCTCCCTTTTTGAAGTCTGCTAATAAGTTGATACTAGAATAGTTTCCACCCATCCATCCATTACAGCCTATAAAAACCACTGTTGAACATGGCCAAAATGTCATGTTACGGTTACAATATCACAATACTGCATAGTTAGGAACAACATTCATTCTATGAAGCTTCGTGTCTCTACCGTCTTCCATCGTCTGGTCCTAACAACAGGTCGCACCGATATTTGATGGTCTTCTACAAAATAATTGTTGGTTTATCTATCGATAGTGCTATACAAAAGCATACGGCTGATGCTTAGCTCATACAACATCTTAAATATTTCTGTAGTCTCTATGCCAACTTTTGCAAAACAATCGCGGCAATTTTGTTTTATTTAACGCCCACGTAATAATATAATTTAATGTAAAAATTACGGTAAAATTTTATATGTGAAATACCGAAAAAGCGATCAAAGTTTCTTATATAATAAACGCCTTCCAACAGGAGATGGGCAGCGTCATCTTCTTGATAACTGTTTAAAGTAACAAAAAAAAATATTTTTACCTCCACAATCGTAGCAGCTATGGCGAATATAATAAAAAATAACTTTTTAAATCGGAACACTATTTATGGTCAGACTACTAAGACTATATTTCATATTCTTCATACTACATGCTAGTTCAAAGTTCTGTACAGTTAACGCTAAAAGTACGTATAAAAGAAGTCATAAGTTAGCCGTTTACTCACGGCCCGAAGAAAAATGTAAGTAAAGTACAAACAAAGGAACAGCCGCACGAAACATACCACAACTGAAGTTATATCGTTAAATGTTCGTAACTCTAGCTAAATGTTAGAAGTTACTTATTTATTAGTTTTTCACTAGTTACACAAATACATAATGCATGAAAATAAATTCCATCTATGAATGATTATTATCAAGGGACAAAACAAGCAATTTCTTTTGACCGCCAAAAAAAGGTAGCTTTAAGAGTCGCTGCATTCTTATA
Organism: Parnassius orleans; assembly: GCA_029286625.1. Classification (NCBI taxonomy): domain Eukaryota; kingdom Metazoa; phylum Arthropoda; class Insecta; order Lepidoptera; family Papilionidae; genus Parnassius; species Parnassius orleans. The sequence goes on along the minus strand of JAGSMP010000162.1, from coordinate 645,690 downwards.
AGTTTTTACCCAGTTATTTTAACGGTTAACTTAGCTTGCTTTGGAAGATTATGTCCTTCAGATTTAAAAGTTTGCATTGGTTTTCATTTTTGTCAGTGGTTGTTGCGACAGTAACCTAATGGTAGGGTGCGAAACGCGAACTCAAAAGGTCGTGGGTTCGAATCCGACATTCGACTACTGTCGTGAACCACTCCTAACACAAGCATTTTAAGCTTACCAGGAGTGATTAAAGGGAATATTGTTAATGTTAATACCATTGCTAATATTTAAATAAAAGTAAAACAGCAAACTGAGTTTGTTTCCTTTCTTCTCGACCCCTCAATCCTCCTTAACAGAAAACATTCGAAAGATCGAGTATTTAAAATAGCTAACCTAATTATTTTAAAGATGGCGGCTTAATATATCACCTCACTCACGTATTTTTACCTGCGATGAAACGGAGAACGTGTATACGTTTAGGATGAGAGTTTGTTTGTTTGTTTGTTTGTGTGTGCAAAAGAAAGTTCCCATTTATCTCAAAAACGGTTAGACGGATTAAGATACGGTTTAGCGTAAAGGGTTTGTGATTCATCGGCGATGGTTCCTAGATATGTGTTATTGTGTTAACTCGCCATGGGGCACTGCAATAAACATATTTGTACAAACGAATGTTCCCATTTATCTCCAAACCGGTTTGACTGATTTAGATACAGTTTTCTGTAAAGGATTTGTGATTCATAGGCAAAGGTATATATATTAGATATGTGTTATTGTGTTAACTCGCCAGGGGGCGATCTATTATATATGTACACACACACACACACACACACACACACACCCACCAGCTTTATAAAAATATAAATGTACAAACACAAAATTGTGGCTGATTTATTTTATATTTTTAATTTGCTAAAACGTTCCAGCAGCGCACTGCGTTCAATTCAAATATAATATACAGTTTTACAAGGAATAGAAATAACTTTCTTAGTCCGAGCAAGCTTTGTTACATTTAAGAAACATTTTCACAAAAACTTAGGTTCGTAAAAGCATGCGGTCCCATTTATTGCACAATAACAATTGAGAAAGAACCAACTTTAATTTTATTTTGCTTTTATTGTTATAATATATTATGAATATGAACACAGAAGTAAATGTGTTGTGACTCGGCCGGGTAAAAATCACGCTCTACAGAATACCAGCGTAAAAAGCAGCGCAATGGAGCTTAGGTTCGTATGGTGGGAGAAACAGTGAACTTTTTTGCTAATAGGGAGGTAATTTTGCACCTCAGGGGTGACAACGCATCTGCTTTGATTCTTATTCGGTGATAGATTTAGGTATCAATGGGCCACAATAAGCACTTACCCTACGGTGAACTGTGTTCTCGTTTTTCACCCTTATTTAAAAAAAATGTTTTTAAAATGTTGATTTGTGGCCAATTTAAGGACGCGTTTGCAAAATTGATAGGTATAGAATCGAACTATTACATTGACACGGGTCACACACACAAGTGTACGCACGGTTAGCTGCGGGCTGCGGGTGTGGGAATCGTAATCAAGTAAAAACATTTTGATAATTTGAAAGATTGATTTTTTTTTCTCATTTCTTATACCTACAAAAATATATTACATACGAAATACGAATAGCTGCTCCAGAGACTGCTAGGCACTAGAAGCCCACTACTAGCAGTGAGATGGTGGCTGTGGACTTTGGGCTGGTTTTGTTAGTTATGATAAGACTTTGGCTTCGGACTTGTGAAGTGACTTGAAGGCATACTTACTTACGTAGTACTAGGTGTGCCGTGTTTGGGCTCGTTTTGTTAGTTATTATGAGACCTAACGTCCAGGCTTGATGGAGAGACTTGATGGTGTACTTCAGTGACTACTGCTGGAATTCCTGGACGAGTAGAACTTGGTGTGCCGAGTTTGGGCTCGTTTTGTTAGTCATGATGAGAGCTTACCTCCGGACTTGATAGAGTGACCTGATGGTGTACTTCGGTGACTATTGCTGGAATTCCTGGACGAGTAGAACTAGGTGTGCCGAGTTTGGGCTCGTTTTGTTAGTTATGATAAGACTTTACCTCCGGGAAATCGGGATATTTTTAATTTAAAAGATAATATTATGTATGAGGAAAAAAATTAACTTTTATTAAAAAATTTAAAGTCGAATTCAAAAAACATAAAATAATAAATTTATTATGACTTACCGTTACAGCCTATCAACATTCACTGCTAAACATAGGCCATAGATTAGTGGTGACTGGGATAGTGCACGCAATTGAGAGCGGGCGGGAGGTGCTCTTCAAACTAGGTAAGACACATCATTTTATTTTATTACGCGGATCTTAGCTAATTAAATTTTAACAACTTTAATATAATGGATTTCCGCTAAGTAACACCTCATTCTATTCATTATCGTAACAATTAAGGCAAAACTTCCATAGAACGAGAGAGACATGAAAAATTAATGAAAAGCAATTCGTACAACTTCGCAGTCGTAATGTTAGCATTATAGTTATTATACACTGAGAGAGGTTTTGCATACAGTTTCTAAAAACATTCTTCGAAAATGCAAGCGCGTATATAATTTTCACGAGTACTTTTAAATGTTGCGCAGTGTAGCGGCTTTATGTAAATGGCTCCTTTTATTCTTGACTAAAATAAATATTAAAGTCATAGCTAAAAGCTTTCATTCAATGTCGTGTTATGTCGTTTTCTTCTCCGTATTAGCTTTCTTAATATAATTGAAGAATAAAACATTATACCCGTTCAGAAATACGTCACCTGTTGCATTTCTTAAAAATTGTCGTATATAATTAAAATATTTTGAAGACACGTGCGTTTAACTTTATCGTAAAAAGTCATAGGACCTTTTTTATTCGTATTTAATCAAAAATTTAAAAAAATGTCTCTTTTGAAAATAACAATCCTTGCAATTGAAAAAAAATCGGTTTAAACAATATGGCACCGAGTTGCCCCATGGTAACATGCCTTTATATCATCAGTAGGATAATTTGAAGAGAATCGCATAAAAAGAGGTGAGGTTGAGAGAGATTGAGGTGGAATAGTTTTCGGTACTCATGCGCCGATTCCTCCTGGACTAATATTATTTTATGATTTCTGTAAAATACTTAAATAAAAATAATAAATGTAAAGATAAACTAAATCCCAGTTTATTTAAATCACATTTATTTGTAAAGTAGTCTTATTTTATATTTGAGAATTATGACAAAATTCTCAAATTTAAAATAAGACTACTTTACAAATAAATGTGATTTAATATCTAAGAGTTTTTATCCAATTCAAGCAAATATTTTAGAAGAAAATTAATAATTTTTATTTATGCTCTTTCTTCTTCCCTTTATCTTTCTTTTTCTAAGTTTTAAGAAATACTGCTTATTTATTTACAAAATGTATCACTAATTCATTTAAAAAGCGTATCATTGTTGGGCTCATTGGGTAATATGTTTTTGATCTTTTTGTCAAAGCCGATTTTGTTGAGGGATCTATTTCAAAGACTTAATTAGTTTGGAATTTAAAATTTCTGAGCATTATGTAACTTATACTGTTGTATGTAATATTGAAAACATCTATTTATAATGTTGCTTCTAAGCTCTAAACAAAACAAAAAACTTTTTGTAGGGTTTTTTCTTTCCCGGATTTTTGCGATATATAACTTGGAAACATATATTTAATTGGTCATGTTATACGAACGGGCACAGAACTATAATCGGGTGGAGCCCGATTTACACCTGGTAAGTTTTCTATTTTTTATATGCCTGATAAAAACCCAGGTAGGTAAAGGTGAGCAATGTCGAAACTCGAAGTCGCAGATAGATATCATTATAAGACGAAATGCTACAAACAAACAAAAAAAGACTATAAATTATATTTTAAAATGGACCTATTTTAAATATCAGTGTTACGTTGTAACGTACGACAACGATTCAGTGAAACTTGGCGAAGTAAGTAGTTAACAAAGAAGTACGGAAAGAATATACTTCGGAACTCACGACGTAAAGAATAATCTCAGTAAAGAACAAACAAGAAAATATAATATGAAAAAAATAACCTAAGGCTCAAGTTTGATCGCTAACTGTTCTTTAACTTATATAGTAAATGTATATAAAAATCGCTTCAGTTATAATCGACTGAGTTTTAACATGCAATTTAACAATGAAACAATGATGATAAAACTGATATATTGACAAAAAAAATATTTTCTTGTTTCAAATTTCGAATACTAGATTATTTTTTCTTAATCCAATATAATAAAACAGCTTGATCAGTAGGAAACGACGCATCGGTTAAAGGGTTACGATACTGTATTATTGAAGGTAGGGTTTTTAATAGGTAGGTTACTTTTTGAATATGAATGCAACGTCGAACTATGGGTTATTTTTTTTTGTTTTATATAGGATAAGCGTGACAAACGAGCACACAGTCCACCTGATGATAAGTGGTTGCTATAGTCTATCATCTACATCAATCCTCGATTAAGAATCAAAATGCAGATGCTTGTCACCCATCATGACTAAGATGGAATGCTGCGTTTCTAGTGAAATGGACATTAAGCTACCATTTTTGGCTGGTATTGTGTAAGAGAGTAACCCATCCTATAGCATAAAGAGGGTGTAGTAAGTGTTACAGTTTGTATGAAAACTTTTATTTTAAGGGGCGATTGACTCGATACTTACTGAAAGTACTCCTTTCATCCATTCCGTTATAGCCTATAGTCCACTGATAGATTGCTTCATGGGGGTTTTGCCATAGTTGCCGCGCACGTTGGCCACCGCAGTTTTTATTATTTTAACTTGTTATCAGAAAAATGTTGCTGCCCATTTCCTGTTTTCTTTTCCCTCTGTCGTCTCTTAAAACACCCTCGTGAGGATATAGGGTAGTGGGTGTTCTTACAACGCCACTACGCAGTTACTGAAAATATTAAAAAAATTAATACGTATTTTCGAAAAAAATTAATACGCGATTTCAAAACAACTATTTAAGGAACATGGGGAAGGGGCAGGTGTGCAATGTGTTATGGAGACAAAATATCTTGCGATTTCTCAAAACAACCCCTTACCGGGAGAGGGGGCAAGGGGCAGAGGTTGTTCAATTTTGTATGGAGAAAAAATATTTCATGCTTTGAAATAATAAATTGATAAAATTTAACCCTACGGTTTTAATAAAAGGGTGCAAATTTTGTATGAAAAATGTTGTTTTTTTTTACTAAATATTAATGGCAGTAAAGGCACTTCATACAATAGTACCAATAATTGATGTGTTTTGTAGGAACCAAGTGATGGCTAGAGAAATTTGGAAGCAAATTGGGGATTACGTTATTGCGGTAATTTTGTTGTTTATTTACATTATGAAACACAAGCGTATAGTTTGCCCAATTCCTTTGTTAGTTCGTTTGTGGGTTCGTCTATCTGTTTGTTCGTTAGTTTGTCTGATTAACTAACTAACTGAATGTTTTTATTCATATTAGTGTCTTTCTAGGTTTTCGCGATAATGAAAATTACAAATAAATCAACATCATTAATAATAGCAAAAGTACTAATTCCACGCGAACGAAGTCGCGGGCATAGCTAGTTATTGTATAAAAATATTTTATTTTATATTATTTGGCATATAACTAATTAATAGTATATGTAGGTGGGTAGTCATCAATCGAACACTTATCATCATTCAATGCCTGAGAGACATCGGTTTTGGTTGCTTAACGAGCCAACGCAAGAACTAACTACCTGTTTTGCCACAAATCTGACAATAGAAATTTTCTGCAGATGATATTGGGCCTCGATGTCGTCTTTGTCTTTGTCTGCAAGCACTGCGAATTAGAAATTATCTGCTAATTATCTGAGAAACGAACAGAATGCTGCATTACAGCATTCCGTTCGGTTCGCAAGCTTCATCCAGTTCTGGAGGTCAATTTTAAAAGCGGCCAAATTCTTATTAGCGCAGTCTTTTAAACGAAACAATCTCCGACTAATACCTCATTTTGCTTTCGCTACTGCACCCAAAGGAACACTTTATGGTAATCGGGAAGATTCCATCCTGCATACATGCCCTGGCCAACGCAAGCACCTTGATTTCAAAAGCGCGGTCAAGCTAGGCATCAGTGCAATTTCTAGTACCCTCTCGTTTGATACCTTGTCGTACCCGATGTAATATTTATGAATAAGATCCCACCTCCTATTACAGCCTATAAAAATTCACAGCTTAATTTAGACCTTCCCCATAGATTAGTCACCAGTTCCACAAAACTATAAATAACAAATCCATTCAGATTTTAACACAGAGATTCTAAAATTATAATATACAAGAATATATGTTTCTGTTTTAACTGAAACCGAACTGTTAAACCATTCAGCCTGTGAAATTAAACTGAACGCAATCAAGCGATACGTCCGTGTCAAATCCACATATCACAGCGACAAGGTTTCCAATTTGAAACCATCAAATTACACTTTGCACATCACGTACATATAACTAGTGAGCACTATTATTTCAGCTATTTTTAATTGTACTTTAAACAACGATTTCTTTCATTCATTCATTACAGCCTATCAAAGTCCACTGCTGAACATAGGCTTCCCCACAGCCTCCCCTGGATATTTGTAATAGTTGCCATGCTTGGGCGAGACGGGTTGGCAACCGCAGTTTTCAATGTCATCAATTAAATCATCAGCCTGTGCAGTTTGAGTTTTAATAAACGCTTACTTTAGTGATAAGTCGTTCCAAGCAAGGGAATTTTCAGGTAATTTCTTGCAAATGACCACTGAAATTAACCCCCACCGTCAAAATTTTCATTGGCACACATATATTTTATTTGTCTATGACTATCTGATGTTATGCCAAATTTCAAACTATTACGTTAAATAGCATTATAAAAATCGCTTGCCAAGCACTGATTTTTTTATTCGTACTGAAGTAGCGGTGTAAGAGAATACATCACACCATTTCTCCCAGTGGGTGTCGTTAAAGGCGACTATAGGAATTGCCAGAAAAATCGTCGGATAAATGACGGTACAATTATCGCGTTTAGACTTAATCCGTATCAGACGGTCAGCAGCGTAAAAGATGTGAGACGTCCGCTACCGCGATCGTCAATCCGCTTGCCAATCGAAAAGATAATGTCTTTACTCGTATAATGGGAAAAGCCTATTTCCAGCTGGTGTACTTTTACGGGCTGATGATGATGATAATACAATTAGAGTGACAAACGAGCTATCAGTCCACTAGCTGGAAACTGGCTACAGCAAAATCTTCCAACCAAAGTCAGGCAACGAAGGCCACAGATTCGTTGTCATCCCTGAGGACTAGGATGAATCTCTTTCAGCCTGTAATTAACTTACTCTGAACCTTTAAACTAGAACACAGCAGTGGGCGTACTGCTGTTTGCACTCTCAGGTACAAAAAGAACACTTTCATAAAAATAAACTGCTACTACTACTGACTTTACTAGGTGGTTGGACTCCTTTTCTGCCTAGAAGTCCGTCTGGGTAGCTACCACACTCTTACCTATTTCTGCCACGAAATTGCAGTGCTTGCACTCCTGCGTTTTTGTCTGAATGGTATAGAGAGCTAGTATAATTACAAGCTGTGAGACATTCCATCTTAGTCCTCCGAGGTGACAACGCATTTGTTGCCTTCTTCGTTTGAAGTTTGCTGTTCAAAAACAAAAATAGTTTAATTAAAAATAGTTATGGACTCGTACATTCTAGCCCCTGAAATACAGGTATAATATCCTAGTTTAGGGGCTATTGACCACTGTAAATTTATGTACATGTTATATGTTTGTCAATAAAGATTATTATTATTATTATTTCTATATCTTTATTTTTTCAAGCCTTGCGGCCTGTATTAATACTAATTACGGGTTTCACCAAGTAAAAAGCATATGAAAATTTTATTAAGTAGTGTGTTCTGGGATATTGGGCGTAACTTCGTTTTCATCTATTTGTAAAAAAAATCTCATGATACGGCACGTATTTAATATGGCGGCTTTCTGTAATTGTATGTATATGTCGCATCATGGGTGGCCGAGATGCGAAGCATCGGGTCTTCTTCATGCTCTGACATGGTTTTACGTAAATGTGGGTGCTCGAACGAAAGATGATTTAAATCAAATATAGCTTTATTCAGACTAGTGGTTGTACACAAGAAACAAACACGCGCGCTGGTAGTGAGCGTCCGCCTCGACTGTCCGAACTCGACTGTCGCAAAACTCGGTCCCTTCTCCAGCCCTCGCTGCATCCCCTCTATCGACGATCGTGTCCAAGCGGTATGGCGCGCTTGCGTTTCCGGTAACGATATCATTGATTCGCAAAACTAATTGTTAGATGGCGCTGATTGTTGCACTATGGCGCTATCAATCCACGACACGGCCATCCCTGACTAGCACCCATCCTCGGGTGCAGTACCTGTGGACAAAGTATGCTCAGAGAGTAATCTAGCTCGGCTATCCTGCCAATAGAAGTAAGGTTGTTTCCAAATGGTACTTTATTTCTCCTAAATCTAAGTACAATAATCAACTGTCATAATTGACAATACCATGTTATTAAGGCTTTGCTTACAGTGCTTCTTGCACAACATGATTTATTGTGAAAGGTCAGATCAACAAGTTACAACACAGTAATTCTAACAATTCTGTTACTCTTTACCATAATTCATAAGCAATGCATACTTAACTTATGAAACTTTCATTGAAATTTGTGCACCAACACAGACAAGAATCACACCAACGATTCTTTACATATCTGCCGCCACATATGCTACAACACATGAGGGGCTCTGTGCACCAACACAGATAAGAATCGCACCAAAGATTCTCGAAAATTTAGCGCAATATGTTTTACAACACATGAAGGGCTCTGTGCACCAACACAGACAGAAATCACACCAACGATTCCCTATAGACTCATCGCCACATATTGTAGCGATGAGTCTATAGTGTGCGGTCTTAAGTTTCGAGCATGAGTATACAAGCCATTCTTAATCAGATTTGGTCTTCCTACCGCTGTCATCAACTATGACGTCTAATTCTCGAGGAACTTGGTGATCGGGGATCTTCCTCACATGATCATGGGGGTATTTGTAGGGTACTTTGCACACTAACATGACCGATTCCGGTTAAATTACAATATTATTTACACTCTTGCCAGTAAATTTTGACACAACACAATCTTTGATGTGAGAGCATTCGGCACCAGAATCATAATAAAATGGGTATGACTCACCCGTATTCATCAACACACCGCTGCAATTGCTGACATAGCAAACGTCAACACCGCGCTCACTGCTCGCCGCTGCCCCGGAACTGCTTGATCTATCTGCTGCGCTGGTGCCCCACCATTGCTTCGTGGACATTTTGCTGTAAAATGTCCGGCGTTGCCGCATCAAAAACAGATGATGTCCGAACGCTGCTTTGGTCCTGAAGAACTTGACGCCGAGGTGGTAGCATTGGCTGTTTTGCCTTTCACCTCATTTCTTGATTGACAGTCAGATGCTTGATGACCTGGTTTACCGCAGTTGTGATACTTCAGCGTTGTCGACTGAAACTTGAATCGCTTGAATTCTGAAACGGCGTTGGTTGAGTTAGCCGTTGAAGTTTTCCTTTTCAAAAACGAGAGCGCTTGCAGTTCACACGCGCTGGAGAATAAAGAAATAGCTCTTTATGTCTTTCTAGATATTGTTGGCGCCTTCGAAAGTAGCCCCCACATCACTGCTGATTGGGGGCCTGACATCTAAAAATGTTGACCCCACAACCATCAGGTGGGTGAAGTCGATGCTCTCAAACTCAGAGCTGTAAAAAGGGGGGTGATTATTTATTTTAGTGCAACGTTGCACTGAAATCGATAATATTGAGGGAGATGATATTGTGTTCAGTTCTGTGATCACATTAACATAACATGGATGAGTTATCTAACGGCCGTCCGAGCAGGGGGTGGTGGGCCCCGGCTCTGACAGTTTACTCGAATCGTTCGATGTTCTGGGCGATGAGGACCGCCCAGGGACGCGGGTTTACAGTGTGTAACTGGTGTGGAGGTGTGTGTGGCGTGCCCGTCTGCGGACTCGCTGCGTCCCATCCGTTGTTGTGCTAACAGTGTTTGCGGCGCTAGGTGGTTGTGTAGTGTTTGTGTGTGACTGGCCGGCGACATTTCAGTAGTTGGAATCTAGCGGAACTGGGGGTTGATTAGAACGCTGCGGGGCCTCCGGAGGGTTAGCGTAACGTTCGAAGTCGGAGCGTAGGTGGCTGCGTTTACTACTAGCGGGTTGGGATATGTCTCGGCCCTCTCGAAATAGTGCCGAGAAATATCCTTGAAGTATTCAGACATCGTCGGAAGTAGACAGTCTCTGTATTGGTCAGAGTTTCACTGGTAGCACCGAGCTTCGTTTGCTATGCGAATGAATCTATTTTGGACGACTTGGAGGTCGTACAAATGACTATGGTTCACGTGCACGAAAACTACACTGACGTAAGACATGATAGGTCTTACGCACGCTTAATAAAGGTGGAGCTTGTGTCTTAAGGACAGTTTTCTCTTGCTGTTAACTAGCGGGTGGAGGCGACTAGTGACGAATTTTGCACGGTTGCGAACATTGCGAATGTGCTTCGCGAATGTCATACCTTGGTCAAATGTAACCCCTATATATTCGGCCGGTGGTTGCCAGGGGATCTGGCGACCGTATACGATTTCTGGGGGCTTCTGATTTGATTATTGAAAGTGGAGATCCTTTGAAAGTTGCTACACTTGCTACACTTTTCTCAGGACTCACTTCGATTCTCCATAAGCGGAAGCAATCGCCTAGGCGGTTGACGGCTGTTTGGAGCATCTTGGTGAGGAATCTTTTATTGAGATGGGTGACGAAAAGTGCTGTGTCATCTGCAGGAGCAGTATTCACTACTGGGTCCTTCGGGATGTCACTCGTGAATAGTGTGAAGAGTAGTAGAGAGAGGACGGAGCCTTGTGGGACTCCAGTCTTGAGGGGCCGCTTTGCAGAGCGAGTACCCTCTATTAGATAGCGAAAGTGGCGATTGACAAGAAAGGCTCTGATGATGTGGATGAGCCTATCAGGCACATTGAGTTTATATAGCTTGTAAAGCAAGTCGTCGTGCCAGACTTTGTCAAACGCTTTTGCGACATCGAAGAAGAGGGCACCGGTCATGGTGGTTCTGTGACTTCTTTGTGGGAGGTTTAATCCTTTCAGAATGTATTCTGTGAGGTGATGTAACTGGTCGGTGCACGATTGTTCGGGTCTGAAGTCGAACTGCTCGTCTGGAAGAAGTATGTTGGTGAAAACGTATTTACGAAGGCGATTCAATATGAGTCGCTCGTAAACTTTTCCCAGTGTGCTGAGGAGGCTAATTGGTCTGTAACTAGAGGCTAAGTTGCACGGTTTCCCCGGTTTCGGGATTCCTATTACGCCTGCCGCTTTCCATGCATCCGGGAAGGAGCAGCTGGAAAGAAGAGCATTGAATATGCCTACTAGGAGGCATACTAGCGGCGTGGACGTAATATTCCCAGAGCGGTGACTCAAAGCAGCGTCAAAATTAATAAATGTCTGTTGCTGCGATAGCAATTTCGCATTTCAAACATAGGGATTAAGATAATTTTTTTCAAACAATGGGAGTTCATTACCAGAAGTGGAGTAATAAACGGGCTGATAATGAAGAACAAAAATAATGTATTTTTGTAGCATCCGAAATGTACATTTCGTCTCGTACATTCTTGTCTATTGAAAAAACAAATCATTAAATTGAAAATCGAATTACTGGAAACATCAAAAAGTCTGCAGCCAATTTGAGTCCTTTGAACGTGAGATGATTTAAATTGGCCAATAAACGAGTGACAATTTTATCAACATAGCGTAGAATTACGTGTTATGGTGGGTATGAATTTTCACTTTCTATAAATTTGGAGGTCGAAGATATTTTACTCGCAATTTGCATAAATTTTTAGTCAGTTTTCGAAATACATTATATATTTATTATTGGATTTTACTATTCAAAGGAAATCCCCCTCATTTCCTAAGGGGGTTTTTGATAACGGAAAATCCATCAAGCTGTCTTAATACGTGTTTGAGGATTTCACATTGTGACTTCAAAATATTTCTAAAAATTTCTTTAACATGCCGGTTATTCAAAACATAATCCTTTACCATAAGGTAGGCGGTAGATCAGCACTTCACAATGCAATTAAAATCATTGATGCTCACGGGGGTTGAATTCGTTTTGTTTTTTGAAAACTGAACAAGTTTTTTATTCAATTATGGCTTGTTTGAAGTACTTATGAACGTAAAAATCTAAAACGGTTCGCAAATACTTCTATTTCTTAGAGAAAAGAAGCTCTTGGATCTATTAAATACCATGCTACAATGTGTTTTACAAAATCAATACAATGTCAAATATCTATCAATATATTTATTTAATCAGCCAGGGTGCAGAGCGGAGTAATTTCCACACATCAACGTTCTTAATATAGTGATCTGTTTTATAGTAGGCTTTTTTAACGAATTTCTTTAACAAGGTTTTCAAATTTTATGTCGGATTAGCAAGGTGTCCAGCCAGAGAGCGTGTAAAATTGGATGCTCCCAGTCCAATCTGACTTATTGATAACACGGAGCTATTATTTATATACGCAAAGTGCTTCGAAAAATTAAGTAGCGTGATTTAGGGTTCTTTTTGTTGATGTAGACCCGTTAGCACTATTGTAGCACGATGACATCGCCGCCGCAGGGGAATAGGTAAGTCAAATCAATTTAATGGTAGTGTAATAGTGGTGAATGGGTCCACTATTAACAGACTCCGAGTGGTCTAGGAGCGGAGGAATGAAACTATTTTTCTTGATATGCCTTACTATGTGCAGGCGAATGAAGGTGTTTGTTGAACCCTGCCTATATTTATATGCCAGCTACATCCTTAGTTATCCAATAGTAATATCTTTTATTTACTTAGCCAATTAGAATTTATACATTTTGACCAATGAAGATTAATCAATAAAATATTATGTACAACTATTATATGTCGCGCTCCATTTGCCGGCGTAAGCTACGAGAAGCTAACTACGAGAGTTAGCTTCTCGTAGCTGCGTTGCTGGACGGGGTTATAAAAGTGATGCAGACCGACGCGCGCGCGTAATCGGCGAGCGGCGGCGGCGTGGGACACATCTCCGGAACAGCAAGAAGAAGCGAAGCTACGGCGTTGAAAGCGGCAAAATGGTCGACGGATGCATGAAGATAGCCGGCGTACGAAGACGATGCGGCGCTGATGATATTTGCGGCTGTTTCTTGTTTCTATATTAGAACGTTAAATATATACGTCAAATTATCTCGCATCGATGCATATCGATATGGCCGGCTACTGGGATACTGCGGACTGCATAGTCCGCAGTATCCAATAACCAGGCTCAAGGAAATAAATGTTTTCTTCAGACCTTCACTTTCTGCGTTATGGTAGCAGTAGGGTAATATTATTTATTACCGTTTAGGGTTGATTAGCCTGGCTGCTACAGTAGAAAGAATATTTCCCTTACAACCTTTTGAATAATAACTGCTATAATTAACACTAACATTCTTGCAATCCTTAAAAAAATGTTTTCAAAATATAATATTTTCTTCGTTAATGCTTTATCCCTAACTGCGATTAATATTCACAGCAATAACATAAATTAAAATTTAATTATAATAAATTTCATGGATTTTTTCTAATGATCTGAAATATTAATTAACCCTTAAGTTTCCAATCGAATTTAAAACAAATGTCATAACTTATAGAGTTTAATTAATTGCGTATAAACAAACGACCGCGGGTTACCGTCGGCACATAAACTAGCTAAACGATAAATTCATGAATTAATTATAACTTTGTGCTATTCACGCCGTAGAATCAGTGTCTGGTTTCAATTATAAGAAATATTCTGCGTAACTCTGCTTAATTTCTTATTTATGTGAAATTTAACTAAATGTAGAACTTGACTAGTGACAACGCGCTGATTTTAAAAATATAAAAATTGCCGTAAATGCGCCGAAATATTATGTAAAAATGTATAGAAAATTTACTCTGAATTCCCCCTTGTCTCGCTTTCCACTCAATAGTAATAAATTAAGAATTTCTTGATCCTCACTTTCACATCCAACTTTCAGCGGTTCACTGAGATCGATGTCAAAGCAGTTTTAAGGAATTTAGGGTCACCTTGATATGGGTTCCCGTACATGAGGGGATTGTAGGTAATGAACATGCTGACGAACGCGGCTGATAAAAGGAATATACCAAACTAGCGCCGTTTTGTGAAATTTCAAATCGTATTGACAACCTTTTCAATGTTGATGTTAGAGAAAAATGGTTTCACGAGACGTAATTTTTTTTTTTAATTTACATAACATAATATACAATATTTTATTATATACAATATTAAAAACTATAATAAAAAAAAAAAAACTAAAACTAGTAATTTAATTATCAAAAAGTCCTACTCCACGCGGTATCGTGCCGAAACGCTGGCTGCGTTTCCCGCTGAATGGCTATACTTAGCCTTTAGGCGAAAAAACCAGCCCTCTTATCACCAGCAGCAACAACCAGCCGCGGATGGAGTTCCTTTAAAAACTTCATCGCACGTGGACCCCTAGGACCGATAGTCTCTAAACGTAAGACGTAATTAAATTAAATATCATTACATGTAATTTAATATGGGCTCACGAAAAAGTGTAACCATGTTTGATTAATACTATGGTTTTGATAAAAAAAAATTGAAGAGTATCGTTGCCTTTGTTTGAATATATTTAAAATTTTGTTTTAGGCTGTACACGGAAAAAGTTTTTCTGTATTTAAACGACTTAATAATAAGTAGGTTCTATATTCGACGCGTATGTTCTTTATCTACTCGTATGTTCGCCGGTTTCTTGGAAGCGATTAAACCGATTTAATTTTTTTTAAATATTTAATGGGAAATATCTCAATGGTGGTCTCATACAAATTTTAAGAATAATACTGGATGAAGTTGTTATAATGCATAACAGTACATAAGAAATCGTGCTAAGTTTGTGAGGAAAAAACAAATGTTTTTTAAACACAGAAACGGCCAACCGTCGTTAATTCATTCATTACAGCCTTTTTTATAGAATTAGGGTGGTAAGTGGATGCTGTGGCCCATAGACATCTACATTTATCCTCAATTAAGAAACAAAATGCACATGCGGCATTCTCCATCTTATTCCTCAGCTGCAGCGTGGCTCTGCCACGTATAATAGCCATACATAATCCCAATGCTGAACATTGACCTCCCGCATAGATTGCCTCATAGAGAGGATATTTGCCATAGTGGCCACGTTTGGCAGGCGGATCAGCAACCGCATTTTTTAATTATTATAACAAGGGTAGTCTTGCTAAACATCTCTTGGACACTGGACACAATCTAACCAACGACCACTCCTTTAAAGTTTTACATACTTGTAATAAAGGGCTGCGACTGTGTGTGCTGGAACAGTTGGAGATATTAAAAAATAAAAATAGTAATGTTGCACTGCTGAATGAACAAACAAATGTTTCTAACCTCTCTTAAACATCTTTAAACCTGCTGTCCAATAACGGACAGCCTCTCAATATGGTCGTTCGTCACCTTCACGGTGATTAGCGATTAGTTGCGTGGTTGGAGGGTAGGCGGGCGTTTCGCGGCTTGTTATTAATTTAATAGCAGGCGGCTGCGTACGTCAGGTGGTGATTGGTCGCATGTTCTATCACATGACGCGGTCGCTCACTACTTAAGTGGGGCGGTTTGCGTCAACAAGTCTTATAAATAGCAGCTGTTTTGGCTCGCCGCTCACCAGCGGTCAGCCACCGTAAGTCTACTACACCTGAAGATGCCTCGTGTAGAGGCGAAACACGTGTCGTATTGTCGTCGGTGGTGTGTCTTTCCTAGTGTAGTGATGGTGGGAGTAGTGGTGCTGGGATTAATGGTGACGGGGATAGTGCACGCAATTGAGGGAGGGCGGGAGGTGCTCTTCAAACTAGGTAAGACACATCATTTTATTTTATTAAGCGGATAATTGCAAAGTAAATATTTACAACTTTAATAGTCTCTCTTTACTTTTACAATATTGTACTTTAAATATATTAGAGAATACCTCCAATATTTTGAGTTTTATCAAAAAGACGCTGCTGCCTGTCACCTGCTTCATTTCGCTCCGTTGCTCTTATGAAAAGCACGGGATGATATGCGGCAGTGGATTCTTTTCCGCTTCTACTACAGACTAAATGAAATTTTGGTAACTAACGTAAATAGACCACAAGTATTTAGGTTGTTTCATAAGCCACCCTTCGCCTGTGTAATTCATTTAATTCTGTTTCATTTTGCACACCGAGTGAGATTCCAGTTACGGGATCAATTTGTTATAAATTTTTCCACAAGCTAAGAATTAAGAGAGTTGAAGAAATTTTACACAGTTTATATATCGTTATAACTCTAACTCGGCTCAAATTCCTGATGTTCTTAGTGATTTGCAGCAATCATGGTCACGGGGGATTAAAATGTTGGATTTAACCCCGGACTACTTTCACCCTTCAGGTTTAAATTAATATTTTGTGATCTGATCTACGCAAAATGAGCCTACAATGTATGCTTGCATCTGGATTTTTCTGTTGAAAGTAGGATGTCCTTATTAATAGCTTAACGAGCTTAGCTTAGCTGTCTAAACGGATGAGGTAGCAAAGAATCCTAAATCGATTTAAGAACTGCAGACTTTCATTGGGATTTAAAAACATTTAAAAAATTGAACATAAAAATTAGTTTCACTCAACGTGTTGATTTCTGGGTAATTATAATTAAATTGCTAAAAAAAATCGAAATTTTAATATTTTTATTTATTTATGGAAGAGGGCTTTATGAATCTGGAAATGTAATATTTTCCTTAAGAAAAAATAAGCAGTCTTCTCGAGTTCATGAAACGTGAGATTATTTAAATTGGCTAATCAGCGAGCGAAATTTTTTCAACATGGTGCAGATGTACGGGGCTTAACGTAGCGACATATGGCACGTAACTGCTTACTTTAAAAAGAGGTGACATGGGAGTCACATAAAAAGCGCGCTGTAAATGGCTCCTCTGTACTTGGCCATTTTCGTTTTTTTTAAATTAAAAATGACAATCACTCAACAAATTTTCATTGCCACATTAATATAGCTAACCTATTAAACTATGATGGAATGATTCTTACCCTTCGAAATCCATTGCGCAAGAGGAGATGAAGACCGTATGGTAAGACGCGGATGTTCACGGTACGAACAGATGGGATAGTCTTTCTTACAGGACAGCACATGTAATTAATTACGTAGTTAATAATGACAAAATTACGTGGTAACTATACTTCATTTATTATAGCATTAGAAAAAAGAAGCTCGTAGAAGCAAAAGTACAAAACATTTCTATTCAAATTTAATTTGAAATAATTTTAATGAAAAATTTCATTTCATTAAATTGTTTTAACATATAATTTTGAGAAATTTATTATTGTTATAACATGTGACTAAATTGTGTTTTCCTAAATTTACCCTAGGCTAATAAAATTTTAGTTTTTCGTAATTATGTTAAAATTAGTGGTATGTTGGAAAGAAGGTACTTACTAAATACAAAGACTTTAATAACAATGACATCATCTTCATCACATGTTACAAGTTTTCAACAAAATAAATTGATGGAAATAAAAGTCATTTTTCTAACTAATCTTTAATTTAAAATAACAACACAGACACAACAAAAACACAGAGTACCCACATTATATATTGATTCCACCTGACTCATTCTACGAGTGAAGCTACGAGTGCTAAGATAGTATCGTATGGTTCTGTCCGTTGTGGTGGTTCTTCTGGTGCAGGCGAGGAAGATGGTTTTGCTGAGAGGCTGCTCTATGTTACACTAAGATGTGTAGTGTTGCTGTTGGTTTGCATACTTTGGTGTTATCACGTAATTACGTCCCTCACGTTACACTGGTGTGTGATTGTGGCAGGGACGTGTTACGGTGTGATCGAACTGTAATTGCTCTATACTGAATGTACAGTGCCTTACGTTGTCTTATTACTAATAATGATTAATTGCGTAAGCAAGAGAGCAAGTTGAACATCCGCTCTCACACTTTTACTATTTTCAACAAGTAACCTTTCCTGGTGTATGTCCGAGACCAGAAGTGGGATCTCCTTGTTGTATTTTCGACGTCAGAAGTGGGATCTTTTGATGTATTTCCGAGATAAGTATAGATTGTGTTATAAGTGCACCTTTACTTACAATCTACTGTTTCGTTTGCTAACATTACAAATATAATTTACAAGTTAATGACAATCACAGATAATTTACGCAAAGTGATAGATTACATCATAAACCGGCAAAATTAGAAAAACCCTGCCGTCACAACTTATCAAGTTTACTTTTATTTTTATTTTGGTAAAATAACAATGAAACTTAAAACGATCCCGCTATCGTCCACCCCTGCTTCTTTAAGGTTTTTAGCGTTGACACTGGAATTTTAAATAATATAAAATACTATAATATCTAAATTCTAGCCTCTTAATTTCATGAGATAAATAATTAAAATGATTACAAATAAGTGTGATAGTTGGTGCAAAAATATATGCAGAAATTTGTAAGTGTTGAAATAAATGAATAAATAAATAATAAAATAAGAAAAAAAGTAACGTTACAGCCTTTGTACGTCCCACAGCTAAACAAAGGCCTGTCTTTCATTTTATTATTCTTTCGCTAGTCTACTACGTTGGTCCATTGCGTGGACGGACTTCACGTGTCCTTGAATCATTTTATTTCTCTGGCATACAAGTTTCCTCACAATGTTTTCTTCGGCACCAATCACGTGTTAAGTTGTCATTTTAAATTTCAACTTCCATATTGAAAACAAACGACCGACACTTTCTTTCTTCCACATTTACATTGATCATAAATATTCGAAAGGCAAATCAATGAGAAAAATCTTCAGTCATCCATTTATTACGGCCTATCGAAGTCCATTGCTGCATATAGGCCTCCACAAAGATTGTATTATAAGGGGGATATTTGAAATAGTTGCCACGCTTGCCAGGCGCGTTGGTAACCATTTTTTATTTTCTAACTGTTATTAAGAAGATGTTCGTGCACAATTCTTGGTTTGTTTCCCTCTGTCGCCTCTTACAATACCCACGGGACGGGACGAGGTAGTGGGTATTTTTACACCGCCACTACACGGTCCTAATATATTGTCTTAATAAAAATATTAAATATGTGTTTCGCACAACAGACATATTCATAATGATTAAACATTTTGAACAACCACAGTTGCTGGAAATATTCTGAATTTTTCATACGCTTCCTAGAAATATAAAATAAAGTAATAGAATAGAAATTAAATTAGTTTCGAACTGAACCATATAGGTAAAATCGATTCTAGTCACGATCGTCCATTACTCGATTACAGTGACTTCCCACTACTAACATCTACTTGGTCTCGGTACTTGGACTTGAAAGAAAATTGGTGCGGTCAAGAATAACTTTAAGTATGATAGCCGCAGAGTATGAAATCGGAAACACAAGGTGGCGGAGTAAAGAAGAATATATTTAATATTTAAGTCGTGTTTTCGATGTTGTTTTTATTGACGTTTTAGATATTGTATAGATTGTGTAAAATACATCCATCATCTTAATCATCATCACTAAAGAATGCCGTAAGAGGCGACTATAGAAAATGCCAGAGGGACCGACCCAGTCCAGAGAGCAGCGTCAAAACTACTCTACTAAACGAGGCTATTCCGGCAATTTCTTCTATTTTTTTAAATTAATTATATTACGATGGTCGGGGCATTGTCATTTCAGCTTCATTATCCGTTGCGCTATGTCG
Organism: Parnassius orleans; assembly: GCA_029286625.1. NCBI lineage: Eukaryota > Metazoa > Arthropoda > Insecta > Lepidoptera > Papilionidae > Parnassius > Parnassius orleans. The sequence goes on along the minus strand of JAGSMP010000162.1, from coordinate 625,842 downwards.
GTTACTCTGGTTCTACTGCGGATAACATTGGTTACATTTGTTAATTAAGAATTTTTGTTAAACTGTGTTTTAGCAGATCAACTTACTATTTTATTTTATTTTTTGCTTTTAATCTAAGACGTTCTGTAGAAAATATGCAAACGAATATGAAGAGTAGGAAATTATGGCACCGCAGTTACGGGGCTTCCATCATATCAAAGACTTATTTTAAACCCGGGAATATTATCCGTATACCAAATTTTGTAATAAGACCGAATATTATGTTAATCATATTTAAGCGAATATCATGTTATACTATATAATAATTATTATTATTCCTTAAAAGATTACACGAGGTAAAATATTAGTATATATTAAATGTTACAAATGCTACTTATTTTTGATCTCAAAAATATCTAAAGGAACAAAAGAGAATCACGACAAAGAAACAACGTAAATTATTCCAGTTCTCTGAACGTGAGATGCTTTAAATAGTCTAATAAGCGAATGACATTTTTTACAAGATAGAATTAGAAAAAGTTTTGCTTTAAAAAATGGATTTAATATATCATTTATATCAATAAGGCTAATTAAATCTGAAGTAATACTTTCAGTAAATATATTAACACAAGGCTGCTCTTCATTGATTTCTAGGAAATTTACGAATGTTACCTGGTTAATATTTAACATTATTTATACGTAAACAAATTAACTCAAAACGGTGAGTTTACAGCTTCAACTTCTTTAGGTCCATCGATTTAAAAATTAAAGAAAATTTAAAAAGGTTATAATTTTTCCATAATGATTTGACATTACTTTTAAAAAGGCTATTCGGCCGTTCACAACATATCGTAAGAGGATCTAAAAATGTAGAGGTCACCAATAAAATTTCACTTACACATGAAATACAATTTCTATCCAAAACGACGTACAAATAAAATTAGCAGCAGTTAATTTTAAACTGTATTCACTTCATTTTAGATTGATTATGTGACCAGATATTCAGTACGTGAAACCATTTTAGAAGTTATGTTAAGAATTGGCAGTGATTGTCAAAGAATAATGATCGTTCGTGGGATGAATACAATTTCACTCTCCAAGCGCAAAGTTTAAAAACTACTATGAACACCGTACAGAGAAGCTCAAACCAACTTACTTTATGAACTTTCATTTTTCACACTTAGACTAAAGTTCGTCTTTCGAGTTTTAATTGACGTAAATTTCTACACAAACGCTTTTCGTAGATCTGTCAGTTATCTTCTAAACCATCTTCTTGGTAGTAGCCAAGTCATCGTCGGGACACAGAAAACTTTAATCTATTATATCTAATTAAACACTCACAGGTTCGAATGGAGTGATGGATTCTCTAGTGCCGCCACCACAGAACAAAATTTCAAAAACAATGACGGGCAGAAAATTAAAAGGGTCAAGAAGTCTGGTACTGCGATATTCTGTTCCGCTTGCCAGGCTTCCCCTTCCATACAACGGATTTTTCTGGCTGATAAAAATGAAGCTACTAAAAACCCTTTTCCATATATGTAGCCAGTAATGACTGACGTTGACAACTACATTTGCATATTAATAGTTCAATGCATTTCAACAGCGACGCATTATTTTATATTGCATATTTCATTATCATTAATGATCCATTTGCCTGTTCGCGTGCCATGTTCAAAAAAGTTCCTTAATTATTCGTTTTAAAGCCCGTAGCAAATTTATTAAATGTAATAATTACATGAACTTAAAACACACAATAATTGTAAACACTTCTTAAATTGAATAAAACTACTTTTACGGATTATATCGCGTTCAATTAACTTATTTTTATTAATTCCCGACGATTCGGGTGCTTTACAGCTCCCATGGTCACGGAGGACTGAGGTGATTGACGTCCCGATGTCAGAGTTAATCCGGAGTACCTTCAGATTTTTTAATTATTAATTTTGGTCCGATCTACGCAGAATAAACTAACTGTCTTGAAGTCTTGCAGTGGTATGCTTGGGTTTAGTTTTAATTTTATTAATTACAGGATCCTTATCGAATCGGTTAAGGATAACTTTTTAAAATTCAGTTGTAAGATTTGACCCCAAAAACATACAAACATTGCAAGTTAAATAAAAGCTTTTAAAAATATTGAAATCCATATTAACATACTGAGCAGTAGAACTAATTAAAAAAAACTGTCCAATCTTAAACGAGATTCTAGTAGAAGTAGTTCAGCCCTACTATTATTTCTTTTTCGAAGTATAAATCACAAACATACGAAATAAGCTTTTTTGAATCGGTCGATAAACAACTCGCGAGTGTGTAACTCTGTTCTCTCTGAACCATTGCTTGTTCCCAACACACGGGGCCCCCGTTTATAAAATCAATTTATTTTCAATTGTCCCTTATGTCTACAGCGATACATATAACCCAATTTGCTTTTCTAATAAAATTTTATTCACTAATAAACCAAAGCTTAAAATACCAATTTAATTAAGAGTTTTATTTTTATTTTAGTCAAATATAATCACTCAATATTTTTTTGTATGTATGTTACGCGATGTCTTTGCAGATTGTGAACCAATTTTGATTATTATTTTTTATTAAATAGGTTATACTTCAAGAGTGGTCATATAAATTTGGAGAAAAAAATTCACCCCTAAAGGTAGCAAATGAATAACTTCTTTTTTAGCTATTTAAAGTCGGTTTTTACTTTTTGTTACAAGTTATAATTATAATGGAAACGATGCATTCTTTTAAACAATGCAATCTTAGTCTTCAGGGGTGACTATACATCAGCAGTTTGATTCAGAGTTTTTTAATTGAGGATAGATGTAGATGTCTATGGAACTCAGCATTGACTTGCCATCAGGCTGTTTGTCACCCTTATTCTATAAAAAAATGAAAGCATCTTTCCTATAAATGCGGAAATAAAAACACAATGAAAATATAAGTATAATGACTTAACTTCGCTGCTCAATAAAATGTTTAATAGGCAATTACCTACAATGTGTCGCCAGGCTTAATCTTGTAATTTTGCGCCACGTCGAAAAAACGTCGCAAACTTATGGGATCATTTTTTTTTTAAATTTATTTATCAGATCAAAAAAAAATACAGATATAGGTCTAATTAACATCTAAAAAACCACGGAGGTTTGACTTGATGCTAAATAATTAGTTTAAGTCAGCATATTATGTACCAAACACAGTCTAAGTAAGTATTTAGGTATGTGAGTAGGTAGTAGGTATAGTAGGAATATAAAGACTAAGAATGTAAGTTAACAACTTAGTTAAAGTCAGTAGTTGTAAATAAAATAAAAATAAAAATAAAAAGTCTGTAGTAGCAAGGTAAAAGTAAGAACTAGGCAGGTAGGTACGTTATTGCTAAGTAAGTAGATATAGTAGGTAATTATAATTTAGATAGGAAAAAGCTTTTGAGTTTAGTTTTAATGTTTTGTTGTGATATTTTTTCGCGTACATCGAAAGGTAAGTTATTTATTAAATGCGGTATCTGGTAAGCGGCCGTCCCTGCATACATATTAGCAGTGATGTGCCGGAGCCGGTTTGTGTCATAGCGCGCGTAAGTACAGGTTGTTCTATGTATGACTTTATATTATCGCAGAAGAAATATTGTTTTAATAACATGAACTTAATTTGGTCATAAACTGGTAAGATTTTACAATGTTTAAAAATCGCATTTTCACCATCATCAATTAGTACAACATATTTGGGGATACAATATTTTTAAGAATTCTAAATTGAAGATCATAGATCTGTTTTAAATATGATTTGAACGTCCGACCATAGCTTGACAAACCATACTGAATATAAGATTCAGCCAGAGAGTTGTAAAGCATAAGTCTTACTTTGAAGGGTATGCGATTTTTAAGATTTTATATTGGCTAGAAACTGACGCAACTTATTACACACATGTTCAATGTGGTGGCTGATTAAACTTTGAGTCAATTATAAGACCGAGGTATTTTTGTGTAGGCACAACTTCGATTTGTAGACATTGGCAAGTTCCTAATTGATGGGGCAGTCGTGATTATGAACAATTAATGGTTTGGAGTAGGATACCTCATGTGGGGATTTGATAATCATGAGTTTGGTTTTATCGGCATTTAACACTAGACCAACGTCATGGCACCATCGTATCAACATATCCAAATCGGTCTGAAGAGCATTACACGCATTTGAGATATCCCTACCCGAGACGAGAAGACACGTATCGTCTGCGAATGGTAACAGGAACTGTGTTTCAGACAGTTACCCATTTCGTTGACATAAGATAAAAAGTGCAACGGGCAGGACTGATCCTTGGGCCGTGCCTTCTATCAATCTTAGGGTCACTGAACGAGTTATTAAATTTAACCGTAAATGTACGATTTTGGAGTAATTTTACACCAATTGAGCAACTCCGGATACCACAATCATCCAGTTTATTGATTAAGAGTTGATGTTGTAGCGTGTCGACACGAGAAAATCAATAAACAAGGCCAGTACAAATTTTTATGGTTCAAATGCTCGTTTACCTCATCTGTAAACTTACATAGAAGGTCCGTAGTACTTTTACCCGCTTGAAATCCGTACTGGTTTTGTTTATGACTTCGTACTTTCGGTAATATTTATGAATCTGCTCACTGATAACTTTTTCAACTATTTTATCAATACTAGAAAGCAGAGTGATTGGTCGATAGTTGAGTAATCGTCGTGTTTGCCTTTTGAAAACAGGCCTCACAGCCTATTTTGAGGTCGTCGGGGTATTCTCCAGACGCAATACTGCGGTTAATTAAATTGGCAATGGGTAAGGATATGTGTTTATCAACCACTTTTAGATCAGCCACTCTAATACCGTCAGGTCCAGGAGCCTTATGTGAGTTCAGTCTCTTAATGACTTTGTTTACATTGTCCTGAGAGAACTGTTTGGAACAGAATACTAGAATCCACCGGTCTCCGATAAGTTAGTGAATTGGTTAATTTTAAGCTGCATCGAGGAACAATGTCTTTTACTGCCTTTTCAAAGCTATTTGCGAAGTTGTTAGCTATCGCTTTGGAGCTAAGGCCCTGTCCGTCAAAAGCCTTCAGTATCGCCTCGTCAATCGATAATGTTACTCGTCCTAACATCTGGTTAATGATTTTATAAACTTTTTTTGTATCTTTAAAGTTATTTTGTATTTCATTAAGATAGTATGTATTTCGTTTTGATTCTATTAGTTTATGGAGTTTATTTCTAGTTTTATTATATACTAGTCTAATTTTAGGATCAAAAGAGCTATTTTTCCAAAGCTTAAACAAGTAATCCCTTTTTTCACATAATCGGGTAACATTACCATTGATCCAAGGGGCTATAAGCAGATTCCTACGATTTCTAGAATACCTAACAGACCTACTAATAGTCGCAGTCTTTATAGCTGTTAGAAACGATTTTTTTATAAATGAAAGTATCATTTGACGAACTCATGTTATTTGTCTGTTCCAATCTGTAACTCACCTCATTACTAAAATGGTATGATCGAAAGTAGGTTTTGTTTATCATCTTGTACTCATCGTATGGGTGGCGAGTCGTCAAGGCACGTAAGCACTATGCCCGATGGTCGGCCAGTGCAACGTCTAATACAGCCGAGTACGGATCTGAAGTTGGGAACCTCGCAAATATGTGATCTATGCAAGATTTAGTGACTTTATTTTTTCTTGTTTCAATTCTAGTATAATTTGAAATTCCACACACCAATCCGCACTCGCTGAGTGTTTGTAAATAAGTGTCCCTGTAAGATGAAATGGTTTTTAGGTCAATGTTGGAGTCGCCGATTAGTAAAAGGTTTGTTTTAGCGTCGTAGTTTGAGATGTACCTGCCAAGTTCCTTTACAAACAAATC